>CM076577.1:1218038273-1218490699 GCA_034641835.2 Pinus albicaulis
TTCTATTGAGATGGGTTTTGAGGGTAGGGGTAAGATCTTTTTCTTTACCTCAAATATTTGAAACTTGTGACAGAAGGTCACAGACCTTCTTACATCTGCAAACAATGTAGGCCAGTAAAAACCAGCTGTCAAGATTTTAGCTGCAGTAGTCTTCCAGTAAAGATGTACTCCACAGTCACCTGCATGAAATTCTTCTAAAATTTTGTCAGCTTTTTCTATAAGAAAATAATTGAGTAAAATTACACTATGATCTTTCCAAAAGAGTACATTGTCTAAGATACAAAATCTTACTGCCTTCAATTTTAAGAATCTAGCTTTTGTTCTTGATAATCCAGGAGGAGATTGTAAATTTAGTAATAAAAATATAATATCTACATACCATGGTGAATCTGACAAGGTTTCACTAATCTCTGGAGTCACCATCTCTTCATGATAATCTACTTGGGCAATAAAATTAATGTCTAAAGCATGACAATTTGATTCAGCCACGATTTTAGCTAAACCTTGACCTTTTATGAGTTTAGTGGGTTTTATATCTATGTCATATTCAAAAATTGTGGCAATCCACTTGCCTCTTTTACCATCAGGCCCGTTCTGTGTTATAATGTCCTTTACAACTACATTTGGAACATAGGCAATGATGTGTAAATAAAGAATGTACACTCTAAAGTCTTTGATGGCCTTTACCAAAGCTAGGGCCTGTTTCTCCATTATATTGTACTTTAAAGTGGAATTTTTGAGTGATTTGCTAAAGAAAGCTATGGTTTGTTCATAACTCTAGTCATTTTTCTATAGTAAAACTACAAGAATAGTGTGTTCTAAAGCAAAGGAGAAGATAATAAAATCCTTCTTAAAATCAGGACTTATAAGGACTGGATTTTATGTTAAAGCTTTTTTAATTGATTCAAAAGATTGCTTGGCTTCAATAGTCCATTCAAGTACTGAGTCCTTTTTAAGCATATTGTTAAGCTCTATGATTATTTTAGCTAAGTTTAAGATGAATCTTCTAAGGAAGTCAATTTTACCTAGAAAAGCTTGTAACTCTTTAATGTTCCTAGGAGGACTAATGTTAAGAATTGCCTCTATTCTAGCAGGGTCTATTCTAATTCCCTCTTTAGATATAATGTGTCCAAGTAACTTACCTTCTTCTAATGTAAATAAAGTTTTCTTAGGGTTTAAAGAGGTGAGAAATTTTCTGAATTTAAGAAAGACTTTTCTGAGATGATCCAAGTGTTCATAATCAATCTTTGAGAAAACAATAATATCATCTAAATAAATTACTAAGAATTCATGAATTTCCTTTGCAAAGGCTATATACATAACTCTTTTAAATGTGGCTCCTACATTCATTAACCCAAAAGGTATTTTTACATACATATAAGTGCCCCATGGAGTGGTGAAAATAGTTTTGGCCTGGTCCTCTGGTTGGACTAAAATTTGGTTATACCATAAAAATCCATCTAAAAGTGAAATTATAGAAGAACCAACTACCCTCTGTAAAATGTGATCCATCTTTGGTAAAGATTAATTGTCTTTTAAGGATACCTTATTCAAATTTCTAAAATCAACACATAATATAATTTCTCATGTCTTTTTCCTAGTGGGAACTAGATTAGATCCAATCAGAATATCTAATTGGTGCAATTATTTGGGAATTGTACATTCTTTTTACCTATTTCTCAATTAAAGGCATCAAAACATGATTGATCCTTCTTAACTTTTGTTTAAAGGTTTTTGGTCCTCTTTTATAGGTATTTTATGTTGTATTATGCTAGTGTGATAGGATTTTAGGTCCTCATAGCTCTAGGCAAAAACATCTTGATATTCCTTAGAAAGAGCTATGTATTTTTATTTTTCTTCCTGAGGTAAAGCTTTGGAAAGTTTAATCATCTTAGGTTTTAAATCTGTACCAATATTACATTCCTCAATATCAGATCTAAGTGGCTCCATTTTAGGTTTTCTTGCAACATCATTGGAGTCAAATAAATCTTCTAAAGTAGTTAAGCCTTTTGGTAAAAAGTTATCTTTTAAGTTCAAAATATCAGATTTATCATCAACTATATCTTCAATTTCTATTTTTTCTAAATGATCTATGTCTGCTTGACTAAATTTAGTAGGTTTAGAAAAACTTGAATTATTTACATCTGTGTTATTCAAATCAATTTCACTATCTAAATTCTGGTCTATTGTATAGTCTATGTCTATTTTACAATTCCTGAATTTCACCTTCATTATTCATAAAATGGTAAATCTGTTGATCTTGTGAGAAAATTTTCCAATATTAAAGGTTATCTGGAATTATTGGTCTATGTTTGACTTCTGCAGTATATCTATGATTTGGATGAAATGGCATATTACAGGTACTAGCAAAAGTTGCTAGGGAGTGAGCCTGTATATTCTGTTTTCTTGGTATTGGAGAAAAATTACATTCTAACAGTTCTTTGATCAAATCTAACATAGTTTCTCTATATTGGATTAATCTTGGATTATAAAAGAATATTCTCCATTTAACTGTGTTACAATTAACTTTGAGTCTCCCATAATTGATACTCTCTTACCTCCTAAATTCCTAACAATCTGCAGTCCTAAAATGAGAGCTTCATATTCAACCATGTTATTGGTACATTTGAAATTCAGTCTAAAATCATGGCATTCTGCATTATTGTTTTCCATATTAGCCATCCAAACTCCTGCTCCTACTCCTAATTTATTGACTGAACCATCAAAATCTAAATGCCATAATGATTCATGAAAGATATTCTCACTATCTGGTATTTTGTTTTTGTCTTTTAGTTCAGTTTTGATTTCAGTGTTAGTTTCAAAGTTGCATAAGATGAATGAATCCATTTCAGTAGGTGTGATGTAAATTGGGTAGTTTCTTGGTATTTCTACACTACTCACCATGTATTTCATTAATGTTTCCCTATAGAGTTTCTTTGGTTGGCCAAAAACTGATATGGTAGCATATGTCATGTCCAATTATAGAGATCCATGTAATTTAGCCCTCCATGAGCGAGATAAGAGCATTCCATACCTGGGAGGGATGTCAGCTACTACAATGTCCATGAGTATAATTTTACCAGGATATTGAACTATTGTGACACACAAATCTTTAATTAAACCTAAACATTTGACTTTGCTGGAATCAAATGAAAAGAGATATTTGTAAGGCATAGTAATGTCTAAATTTAGGGTTTCGATTATTGCTTTTGGCATTAAATTATGTGAAGCCCCTGAATCTAACATTGCATTGTGTAATATTTGGTCATGAATAATTAAGCTAATGTAAAATGGTGGAACTGCTCCATCTTGGTGTTTTCCATTAACATCAGGAACAAAAATTAACTCTGGTTGATCATCATTCAGATTTACTGAATCTTCTCCACCATTCATGTTTAAGGTTTCAGTGATAGTTGTTTTGTACAAATCATGTTTTACCAATTTTGTCAAGGGAATTGGTATTTTTAATTTTGCAATTTCAGCTTGTATATTAAATTAAGGTTGTGATTTACTAAGCTTAATTATCTCTTCTTTAGTTACTGTAGTTTGAGTAAGTTTATCATCTTTTCCTACAGTTGTTTTCTCATTTCCAGTTCGTGTTTCTTGTGTTTTACTGCTCTTAGTTTTCTTATCAAGAATAGTTTGAGAAGCAGTAGATGTTTTTTCAGATTGTGAATTATCAGACGCTGTTTTAGTAGTGGAAACTTTTGGATCAGCTGATTTTGGATCAACAGTTATTGTTTTGGAATCTAAAGTTGTTGTTTTAGTAGAATTAGTTGTTTTAAGAATAACAGATTTTGGTGAATCTGTTGATATTTGGTCAACCTCATTTGTTATATCAACAATCTTGGGACTAGGTGAAATTTTAGGGCTGGAAATTTTCTGGGATGAGTTACAGCTTTGCTTATTTTCCCTAGGGAGAATTTGTAGAACTTTTGTAGTAGTAGCTTCTACTATTTTCTTAGTTTGTGTTTGTGCAGATCTCTTAGTAGAAGGTGTTGGGAAAAATACTGAGAGGGGGGGGGAATCAGTATTTATTGCATATTCAAAACTTTTTACTTTTTCACTTTCTAAAACCCATACGCTACTTTCCTTTAGTAAACTCGCGTATACACGCGGATATCCTTCATACAACTCGCGTATTAGCAGAGATCTAAATATGCAGATATTTATTAACTTAGTTCTTTGCAATATTCATTCATCTGATGTTAAGTTAACAATAAACATGTGTAGTAACAACAGAATAAACCATCACACAAAGCATCACACATGAACACCAGGATTTTTAGGTGGAAACCCAAGTCGGGAGAAAACCACCGCTGCAGTTGCTCAGCCTTCAATATTTTATTATAGAGAAAACATCTTACAAACATAAAGCAGGTGTGATTCTCACTGCACAGCACCCACTGGTGGTTCTGCTGTTTCACCACTCCCAAGTGGGAGCCCAAACTTTCTGATCATATCAAATTTCTCCTGGAAGGGAGCTACGACCCCCTGATCTCGTTTACCAGCCTCTCCTGGAAGGGAGCTACAACCCCCTGACTGAAGGCTATAACCCTCAGCACCTCTATGGACCATTTTTCATCAATTTTCACACTGGATCCAAAGCTTCCTTTAGGACACCACTTGCAGACCACGTTTCATCATATTTTCAGACTAGACCCACTCCATACATTTAAGCACAATCATACATCAAACTGAAACTTATCAATTCAGACAACCCAGAACTGTAGAATACATCATTCACAGATAGCAGTAACACAGCAGAACAGATCAGACATTTCATACCCCTTGCTTCAGCAAACCCGACACACGTTTCCTTTCACTCGATACTCATGAGCTCAATACTTCCAATACATCAATCTGCTGTGATATCAGATAAATTACGAATGAGCTGACATCACAGACACGTTTTTCTACGCTTCTTCAGCAGCTTTACATCTTTACATATATATGGACACACAAGCGTGGACGACACTAGGGCGTATGTTTCTTCGTACATTCAGCCAATGTAGTCTTCATAATGATACATTACTCAGATTTTACCCTTTACTTCAGACAGATGTTCGCCTCTTCTCAGATCTAATCATCCCCTAAACAGATCTAACAAATACAAGTACATTTCAGATCTAGATACCCTTCTTCATCATTGGTGCATCATGCAATCAGATCTATCATTCAACTGTAACCCTTTCCATTCAGATATACTTCAGAGAGAAGTATTCATTCAAGCTCAGACATCTTGCACCCATCGTCATGATTTGCACAATGAATTTCTTCTCTTTATATAGGTTTACCCTTTTTCAATACCATGAGCCAAAACCACATTACATCCGATGGTATTCCTAGACGGGGTCATTTAGACGAATCATTACCCAATACAATGGGTCAATACCATGGTGGTTACCCCTAGTTTTGCACTTTTTGAGCGCTTTTGCCCATACGCGACTTGGCACGTTGTTTCCCGCGTGCATACGCGACTTCTCCTAGACAGATCCGCGTATGCCTTGAGACATACTCTTTTTCATCATGCTTTGACACATACTGACAATTATTCCATTATTACATTCTGTACCCACTGTAGATACATCATATTTACGTCTTTAAACAGGTTCATCAAGACATATTCTATCAAGCACAACTTCATCAAGTAAGTTGCCATCATCTTCATCAGGTGGGTTGCTATCATATTCATCAATCTATGAAGCACAACTTCATCAAGTAATTTTCCATCATCTTCATCAGGTGGGTTTCCATTCAAGGACAACACTCTATCAAGTGGGTTGTTATCAAGGACAACACCCAGCATCATATTGCCAACAAACATCATATCACATCAGATTTACATCATTTACCAATTCCATCAAGTCAAGAATAACTTCATCAGGTGGATTGCCATCAAGGACAACAAGAAGAAGCCAACAACCTGTGTTCTATCTTCATTCAGCATGTTGCTGTCAAGGAGATTATTTCATCATGATTAAGCAATAAATTCCCCTGACTGCATGGATGGCAACCACGATGGTGTTCACAACAGATAGATCACTAATGATAGCACATTATGAACAGAAAGGACACCATGTCACTCTCCCCATTTTTTGACATCATTCTTCTCTTCATCACAAATACCACGCACACTCTCCTCTACATCAAGTGGAAAAGGGAATCAAACCAACACACTCTCCCCCGTTCTCCCCATGTAGAAGAAGTTGAGACTCAGCAGATCTCATGAGGATCATCAAGTGATCGCTCCCCCTGAGTTCATGCTGAATCTTCAAACATACTTTCCACAGAAGTACATGACTCCATGACTTTCCTATCACCAATGACTCATACTTACAACAAATATCCAACCAAGTGGATTTACATATGAGACTCAAATACCCAACCAAGTGGGTTTACACATTTCAATTCAACTACCCATCCAAGTGGGTTTTACAAATTTGACTCAACTACCCAACCAAGTGGGTTTACAAAATTTGACTCAGCTACCCAACCAAGTGTGTTTACAAATTTGAATAGTCCTTACATGATTGAATATTACAATTTTACATCATGGGTCTCAACAAGACCTTTTCATCAAATTACAAATATGACTTTTATGACCAATACCAAAAAGACCTCAAGAAAAAGAACATATTTCAGAACCATCATAATGCCAACAATGCATTATACTCAGCAAGGCTAATGCTTCCCCTGAATCTGTTCATCCAAGCATCCTTTCCATATGACTAAGGCTCCCCCTTAGTTTATGCATCCTGAACACTTTCAACCAATCATCAAGGCATGTTTATCAAAACATCAGAGATCGAAACAATATTATAAGAACTGGAACACCACCAGAGATACCAAACAGTATCAGAGATACCAAGCAGCACTACAGCTGTGCTGAAGAAGGCTGACCCCAAACAGATATTTGTCAGCAACCAGACATACGCGGTTTTATGTGAATGAACTCGCGTATATACGCGACTATGTTTCAGGAAATCCACGTATCCAATACCCTCTTCTATACTTTAACCAGATCTGATCCTCTGTGAGAAAAATACAGTGTTCAGCTTCTTCCCGAGATATTTGAATGCTTCCCTGGACTACAGATAGATAGAAAAGAGTAGTTGTGTCTTCAAGCATCATCCAATGGTTGTAGCATAAGTACATTAGTAACCAAGCCTTCAGATTCTTTGCAGCATCAATACATTCTTTCCAAGAGAAATTAACATACCAGAACAACATCTTCAAATATGTGTCAAGCAATCATCCATGTGGTCCAATATCGTCAAGATATTCAAGATTTAACATGATGTAACATAGTAACAAAATATCTCAACCATAGTAACAAACTCTGCATGATTTATTTCTGAATCAAACGACTTCCAACTCATCCATGTGTGAGCACCAAAGATACTTTTCAGTAAACAGGGATCAAAATCTCATCATAATAAACCATATACCAAGTCATCATCATTTGAGCATGAGTATCACAATAATCAAATAATAAGCAGTTATAGTGCCAACAATGCAGTCATTAGTGTTCAACCTGCTGCTCCCCCTGAACCAGTGCTCCTCCTTAACTTGTGCAACCTGAATACCTTTATCAGCAAGTCATCAACAACAATCTTTGCATGATCTGTCCTTATCTCTAAATTATAAGACTTTCATCTCAGCAACGAATACTCTTGAGGACTCATCCATAATCTTCAACTTAAGTAACCAAGTATCATATCATCATTATTTAAAACTGAGAAATTAAGCTGATACAGAGTCAATAAAACAGTTATTAACGGTTAGACTGATGCTCCCCCTGAACCTATGTTCCAGATCTTCAACTATCATATAAATTCTCTTATCATCAATGCATACGCAACTGTGTCTGCTGTAACTCGCGTGTATACGCGACTTTTGTTCATAGAACCCACGTATGGTAAGTGAAGCATAGAAATTTTTTCACATTCCTTCATCTTCCCCTGATCTTGTACTTCCTGTACCTGTCTTCTTCATATCAGATGCTCTGTCTGAAATACATATAACTAGAATAATCAAATCAACCATGAGAGACATCATACATTGCTCCCCCTGTGACGATACATTATTAAATATCATAATGTATCCCACATCATTCCTGCAATCAATCAGAGAAGTAAGATTTAGAAGCGGATGACTGCAGTAGGGTCAATATTCCCTACATTTCTGATCGGTCCTCCATATTTTTCCAGATTTGTTTGATTTTTCTATTTGTGTGCTGGAAGTTATCCAATTTCTCATATCTGTTCAACCTGCATTCCTTTTCTACATGTCCATACTTGTTACAAGAATAACATCTCATATTTCCAGAAAAATAAGCATAAGAATCATAATGAGTATTTCTAATCTTCCTCCTTTTACAATCAACCTTTATGTCCATACTTGTTACATGAAAAACAATATCCCTTTGAAGCTACCGTAGTACCTTTCGAGTAGAATCTGCTTTCTGTTTGTATCAATTGTCTCTGCTTCAATTTGCTGCAACATGCCCATAATTATGACATTTAAAGCATTCAACATTATTGACTGATTTCCTTTGAGATTTCATCATTGTTGGTTGACCTTTTGTCTCTTTCAACACTTCAAGTTTTGCATTGACATCCTCTGAATTTTTAGCACTTCCTTGTGAGCTAGATTCTCCTTTAACAGTTTCATGGAAACCAAGACCAAGTTTGATAGCAGGAGACCTTTGATTACTCAGAATATTGTCCAAAATATTAGTGCTATCTTGAAACCTCAAAAGTTTAACCTTTTCTTCTAATTTACCTTTGAGAATGTTTATCTCAACCTCCAAGGCTTGACATTGCTTTGTCATGCTTTCTTCTTTCCTTCTTCCATATTCTACTTGATCCTTCAGATTTAGAATCTCTTCTTTCAACCAATTTTCGTTTTCTTCACATGTTTGTTGCAGCTCTTCATTCTTCTTATTTGATTTTCCAGATCTTCTTTGAGAGAGATGATTTCTGCTTCAAGGCCTTCCTTTTAAAATGGTTGTAGAGGTTCCTCATTCTTCTTACTTGATGCTTCAAGATCTGCTTTAGAGAGATACTGCATAGTCAAGTCCTTCATTCTTCTTGCTTGATTTTCTTGAGATCCTAATAGACTGATTGCCTAGTGTCCTTAATTTAATGGATGCAGCATAACTTCGATACTTGTCCACCGCCCATTCAAAGATTTCTTATTTTGTTTTCATTTGAGAGATCATCTCTTTGTAGATAGAATCTTTCTTATCAATTTCCTTTTGTTGTTCTTCAACTTTGATCTTGATAGCTTCTTCTAGATCCACCACTTTACTTTCACTATCTTCACTATTGTTTGCACAAAGAAGAGTATTACAAGGACCCCAATCACTATCTTATTCATCTTCTTCAATTTCTTCTATACAAGTTTTCTGAGATATCTTCTTGTTTCGAGTAGCCTTCTTCTTTTGCTTCTTTTCCATGAGTACTTTTAGATCATGGTTAGAATCTTCTTCATCTTCACTGGACACTTCATCATCATCTTCATTTGCATAATAACTCTTCCTCTTTTCAAATTGTTTCCCTTTACCATTTTTTTCTCTATAAGGACATTTAGTAGCATAGTGACCAACTTTTCCACACTCAAAACATTTGAAGGGAAGCTTACCTTTGAATCTTCCAGTACCTAGTTGGAGTTTTCTCACGAAATTCGCTTCTTCTTCATCGGATATATAGCTGGATTCTTTGACAACTTCCTTTTCTTTTCCTCTTGTAGATACCTTAAAAGCAGTTTCTCTGATTTGAGAAGGACCTCCTTGTCTCATTTCAAAGGCAGTCAGAATACCATGTAATTGAACAATAGTAAGAGTTTGCAGATCTTGCCTTTCTTCAATAGCTGAAACTTTAGAGTCAAATTTTGAAGTCAGGGATCTTAAGACTTTTTCCACCAGAGTAGTATCAGTTATGGTTTCACCTAAATTTCTCATTCGATTTACAATATCATCCAAACGTAAGAAGAAATGGGCAATACTCTCATCACTATGCATCTTCAAATTTTCATATTCAATTCTAAGAGTTTGGAGTTTTGCACTTTTTACCTTTGTGTCTCCTTCATAGCTTAGAATGATTTTGTCCCATATGTCTTTTACCGAATGTAGCTGCATCACTTTAGCAAATTCTGATTCAGACATGCTTCCCAATAAGACATTCACTGCTTTGGCATTGATTTCATACTTCTTTCTTTCAGCTGCATCAGTAGGAATACTTGCCGGGTATTGATAACCTTCTTCCACATTACCATACATCCGTACCCAAGATAGATTAGATATGCTTCTGGTTCAGACTCTCCATAACACTTTACTGCTTATTGGAATATGTGGCTTGGATAGAATACTACCTTCAAGACTTCCTCAATGTTAGTGATCTCTTCAAGTGATCAAGCCTGCAGTAAAAGAACCTCGCTTCCATACCAATTGTTGGGAAAATACCTCTGAGAGGGGGTGAATCACAAGATTACCGCATATTCAGTAATTTTAATTTTTCACTTTCGAAAACCCATACGCTACTTTCCTTTAGTAAACTCGCGTATACACGCGACTATCCTTCATACAACTCGCGTATTAGCAGAGATCTAAATATGCAGATATGTATTAACTTAGTTCTTTGCAATAGTCATTCATCTGATGTTAAGTTATCAGTAAACATGTGCAGTAACAACAGAATAAACCATCACACAAGCATCACACATGAACACCAGGATTTTTAGGTGGAAACCCAAGTCGGGAGAAAACCACCGCTGCAGTTGCTCAGCCTTCAATATTTTATTATAGAGAGAACATCTTACAACATATGTCAAAAGTGACCTTTTGCTTGTGCACCCAATTGCCTTGAATATGGGCCTCTCCTATGAGCTCCAAAAACTGACGGTTATCAAATTCTCTCCCCGGAAGGGAGCTGCCACAGGTGATCTTGCTATCAGCCTTCTCCAAGGAGCAGAACTCCCCATCAAGGCTAAACTCCTCAAAGACTCTATGGACCACGTTTCATCAATTTTCACACTGGATCCGAAGCTTCCTTTAGGACACCACTTGCACGCCACGTTTCATCATATTTTTAGACTGGACCCACTCCATACATTTAAGCTCAATCATACTTCAAACTGAAACTTATCAATTCAAACAACCCAGAACTGTAGAATACATCATTCATAGATAGCAGAAACATAGTATAATAGATCAGACATTTCATACCCCTTGCTTCAGCAAACCCTAGTTTGAATACGTGCTTTCCTTTCACTGATACCGCGTATATACGCGCTTCCAATCACATCAACTCGCGTATACTTCTGTACAAATTGCAGAACTGATTTCACTGCGCATACGCGCTTTCTCTTAAACAAAGCCGCGTATATACGTGCTTCCTTTTCGACGAACTAGCGTATGTTTCTTCAGACATTTAGGTCAATGAAATTCTTCAGAACAGATACATTACTCAGATTTTACCCTTTACTTCAGACAGATGTTCGCCTCATCACAGATCTAATAATCCCCTAAACAGATCTAACAAATACAAGTACATTTCAGATCTAGATTCCCTTCTTCATCATTGGTGCATCATGCAATCAGATCTATCATTCAAGTGTAACCCTTTCCATTCAGATATACTTCAGAGAGAAGTATTCATTCAAGCTCAGACATCTTGCACCCACACTCATGATTTGCACCATGAATTTCTTCTCTTTATATAAGTTTACCCTTTTTCAATACCATGAGCCAAAACCACATTGCATCCGATGGTATTCCTGGACAGGGTCATTTAGACGAATCATTACCCAATACAATGGGTCAATACCATGGTGGTTACCCCTGGTTTTGCACTTTTTGAGCGCTTTTGCCCATACGCAACTTGGCACGTTTTTTCCCGCGTGCATACGAGACTTCTCCTAGATAGATCTGCGTATGCCTTGAGACATACTCTTTTTCATCATGCTTTGACACATACTAACAATTATTCCATTATTACATTCTGTACCCACTGTAGATACATCAAATTTACATCTTTAAACAGGTTCATCAAGACATATTCTATCAAGCACAACTTCATCAAGGAAGTTGCCATCATCTTCATCAGGTGGGTTGCTATCATCTTCATCAATCTATCAAGCACAACTTCATCAAGTAAGTTGTCATCATCTTGATCAGGTGGGTTGCCATTCAAGGACAACACTCTATCAAGTGGGTTGTTATCAAGGACAACACCCAACATCATATTGCCAACAAACATCATATCACATCAGATTTACATCATTTACCAAGTCCATCAAGTCAAGAATAACTTCATCAGGTGGATTGCCATCAAGGACAACACATGTCAACAATCTCATGTCTTCATCTTCATTCAGTGGGTTGCCAGCAAGGACAACACTCTGCATCATATTTCCAACAGAAGGCTCTATGTTTTTCTTTCTTCTAAGGTTATATTGCTTATGTACTTCATTGATAGCAAAATCATAACCTTGTTTGTAGTCAAATGATTCACTTGAATCTAATTGGAGTTGTTGTAGTTCAAATAACTCTTGGTCTTCCTGTGTGAGAAAGGTAGTGTTATCATCATTTATAGCCTTTAGATTTATAGTGTCCTCATCATTTTCATCTTGATGAGAACTTTCAACATAGTTCTCTTGAAATGGAGGTCTTATTGTCTGATCAAGTGTTGATTCTTCAGATTTTCCTATATTTGTATTTTTCCTGAAGTTGGGATTTCTAATTTGTTGTTGGTTATTCCATTGTGGTTTCCTTTCTATATTATCTAATATATCCATAATTCTCTCTAAATTTTTAGCTAATTGATCTATTTTTAAATCTGAACTAGATGCTTCTTCTTTTATTGTTACTCTCCTCTCATTCCTTAATCTTTGTTTTCTAGCCAATATATTTACCTCTACACTAACAACGTTAGTTTACATTCTTTCTAAAGTGTCAAGATTTCTCTCTTTCAATT
The DNA here is from genome assembly GCA_034641835.2 of Pinus albicaulis. NCBI lineage: Eukaryota > Viridiplantae > Streptophyta > Pinopsida > Pinales > Pinaceae > Pinus > Pinus albicaulis. The sequence continues at coordinate 1,218,051,254 of CM076577.1, forward strand.
GATAGGCTATGTCTATATCAAATCCATCAAGGAATTTGAGAAGGACATAGGCTGGAGCAGGTTTGAGATTAGCAGGGATTGAATTATAAACGTTGTTGTATCTAGTACAGTAATCTTGGACTGTTTCATTAGAAGCTCTTTTCATAACATCAAATTCAGATAATATTTGAAGTGGATTTTTCTTATTTTCCCATTTATTCAAAAAAAAACTATGAAAAATTTCTAAATCAACAATACTACCAGGATTAAGACCTTTAAACCATTTTTTAACTTCCCTAGTTAATGTTTGAGCAAAGAGTCTCATTTGTACATCAGAATCATCTATTTCATGAAGCTCAAAATAAAATGTCATTTTATTAATATGTTGTTGAGCAGTGTAATGAGTGGTAGCATCAAATTAGTTATTTTACTCTGATAATCCTGAGGCATGCCATGTAACTGTTCTGGAAGAACTAAGGAGCATACCTAGCAGCCATGGCTTGAATTCAATCTTTGCTAGGAGGTAAGTTGGAAGTGCTTGAGGTAAAATTAGAAGTACTAACTGATGTAGTTAAAGAAGTGGCTGATGAGATTGGAATGTAAGATGATGTACTGGAAAATATGGTTGAAGAACTTAAATGTGAATTTGGAATGGCAGAAGATGAAACTGGGATATATGAAGAATTTCTTGGGAATGAGAATGATGTATTGGAAGATATAGAAGGAAAAATAGTGGGACGTGTTGACGTGGGGAAAGATGGAAATAATACTCTAGGCTGGAATGGTTGCTTTGGGATAAAGGCATCTGTGGAATGGAGTGTGGTGGATATTATGGATGATGTAGTGGTGAAAATATATGAACCTATAGATTATACAAGGTTGGTATTTAACTAAGAAGTAGAGGGCTTAGGTGTATATGCTGATAAAGCAGCTAGTTCAACTGAATACTGAAGAAGAGCTTCATCTATTTCCTTAAGTATAGTAGCATTTATTTCATCAAGTTTATCATAAGATTCAAATATTTTTGATTCAGAATCTACTGAAACAATTTCCTGTTTAATTTCAAGAGATGAAATAAAATTAGGATCTATAATAGTGTCATTTAAATCATTCTCTGATCTGTTTCAGAATAAATAATGTCCCAAATTTAAGTCAAAATCAATGTCTTGTATAGTTGTGTTGATGGGAAGAAATGTCTGGCCAATAGTAAGGGATATCCCTGATATAAAGTCCCAATTAGACTCTAAACCGTTTGTGATAGGGATCCTGTCTGGGGTGTGGGTCCAGCTACCACTGAATATTCTTTTCCTAGACACAAATGAGCCTTGTAGATGTATGAACACACAATTATTGGAACAACACAAGAAAAATGGTTAATGAGTCTCACTGAACATAAAAAAATACAAATAGCAAGAAGAGTTAAAGCATGTAGCCAAAGGAAATGCTCTTAGCAACACATCGTTAGGGTCATGCTTGTAGAAGATGTTCAAACCACAAAAGAAATAGTTATTTATGGTCAAAACACCCTTCACTTCCTTAAGCGTTTACAAAGATAAGATGAATGTTAATAACGAAGTTGCATAACATATCTTAATTAAATAGCCCCATATTATTAACACGTTGAGTGATCTGAAACATATAAATGATATAAGAAGAAAACACAGATCAGTTGATCATAAAATATATCTGATACATGGCACAAAAATATTCATATTGTTAACACATGAGTCCTCATCAGATCTAAGATTGGAATCAAAACATTTGTTTGTATTCATTCTCAAAAAGGTGTATCCAATGCTATACAATTTTCTTTGCTCCTTCGGAGTCCAAAAAGAGGTCCTTTTACAATTCCCCAAAGGGAGTATTTATAGAACAAAATTCACCCTTGGGTGTCCTTGGCTTTTCACATTCCTGACTATTGACATACTCTGCGACCTGAGAGACATTTTTAATTTGCAACCTAGCTCTGGGGTGACCTACGATTATGTGTCTTTTTCAACCTCCGACTTCTTCCCTATTGCGACCTACGACTTGTGCCTTTTCCTTGGTCAGCGAAGCAACTATGTGATTGCAAGGTTTGGTATGCCTACTTGTTGCTGAGATTTGAGATACTGTTACCATGTTTGATAATCTGCAGCAATGGGATTTACCTAGGGAGTATCTTCTTTCAATATCTGGAAGCACTCAAGAGGATCCAGGATTAAGGTGTGCCTCTTTACGGTGATATAATTGGATAGCGAAGCCAGTTTAGTGTAGATTCAGACTAGAGTGACAACACAGTGAATGAGATTTTCTTGTGAGGCCAGAAGATCCTGAGAGGCAGCTTCTTGTCTCATGGGTTGCAAGAATGTTTGAATGTCCTAAGAAACCTCTTCTCTTGTTTTCTCAGTGTCCAATGTACCCAGAGAAGGAATGGGGTGAGTTTCTGCCATTGAATCGATCCCACTGATCAAATGCCCATATGAAGGAATTACCCTTTCTAGATCCTTGACCAGCTTTTATTTGGATTGTATCTTCATTCGAATCTGAACCTTGTCAATTTGGGTGCAGACCTAGTCCTTCCTAGGTAGAGTTCTAGGAGCCTGTGGGTATGTATTTGAAAATTCCAACATATTATCAAAAGAGGTGGAGGCCTCCTTTAGCTATCCAGTCCTCCTTTTGGTTTCCGCTTGTGCTTTCAAAAATGGAGCGGCTGTCTTTTTTACTGTGAACATCTCTTCATATACTTGTTTCATAGTGGCTTCCAGAGTGCCTAACTCCCTTTGACTGGTGAGCGGTAGTTCATTGGCTTGGACACTTATGAAATGTAGCCTTTGAACTTCTTCCTCCAACCCCCTCTTATCTTGTTCAGCCTGAGCTGCTCTCTACTCAAAAATTTGCAGCCTAAACTGTAAAGAGAGAATCTCTCTGCTCATTCAACTAACATTATCTTGTGTGGCTACTGTAAAGGTGGTACCAGCTGATGTAGTCATAATCAGATTGGTTCTGGTATCCAAGACTATATCCTTTTTCGTTGTGGCTGCGAGAGGTGCGGTAGGGTTTCGTGCTAAACATCTTCCCTTCTCTTGCCAAATATTGTGCTTGAACTGGTCATAGGTTAGCCTTTTCAGATCCAAGACTTCATCTTCTTATTCCTCGGAGGCACCAAGTTATGAGAGAAGAAAATTCACACTTGACATGGGGGTGGTCTGAGGCACATCAATGTGTGGTAGTTCTATCTGTTCACCTGTCTCTGGGAGTGGAGTTTTACTTCCCCCTCCTTTCTTGGAGGGGTCTTCCTATGGCTTCTCACTTTCTTCTTTCTTCCTTCTCTCTTCGGCCTCCGGTCTGTCCTGATCTTCTTTTAGTTGGCATTCAGTCTCCGCCTTGTCTAGTTATTCTTTTAGCTTGCACTTAGCTTCTATCCGTTCTTCCTCTTCTTTCATCTTTTTTTCCTCTTCCTCCTTTTTTCTCCGAGCTTCTTCTACCTGCTTCTTCTTTTTCTCTTCCCTTAGTTGTTTCTTTTGCTTTTCCTCCCCTTTCTGCTGTGCTAGGGCGTCTTGAGTCCTTTTGAGTTCTTTTTATTTTTCTTTCTCCTTGGCTTCTTGTTTTGCCTTAACCTCTTTGATTCTTCATTTCTATTTATATTTAGAGAAAATGTTGCCTATATCAGTCCTTGGCTTCTTGGTTTTAGAAGATGAGGCTCCACCTGGCGTGTTGGTTCTTCCTTCTGCATTTTGATCATCCTATTCATATTGATCAGTTGATTCTTTTGGTGCAGCCTCCCTGTCCTTGTTGTAAAAATTCTTAATTCAATCCTTTCCAGGGAATTCCGTGTGCTGGAGGCTCCACTTGAACTTGGCCTGCTTGCAATGTGATGGAACGATTCTTTCAGGATCATATGACTTGTGTGATATGGGTGGTAAATGAAAACCCTTGGTTTCCACAACCTCTAATTCTACTTCCCTGAAATATTTGATCATGTAGGCACTGATAGTAAGCGGGAGGGCAGGCCATGGTTTTTTCTTGCCCTTGGTGAGAACCTTTGAAAACCCACATGTCATCTGGTAGCATACTTATTGCAAGAGTAATTTATCAGTGATTAATTGGGGAAGTGCTTGGGGTGCCTTGAGCAACCCGAAAACCAGATGAAAGTGCTATCTGTGACAGGAAACTAGTTGGCCACCTGGGTTATTATCTCTATGGCTCGCCTGGACATGCATGGGGCATATTTGCAAAATGGTTTTCCGTAGAGTGCGGGAATGAAGTTCTGTGAGATCGAATCTATATCTTTCTTGTACTTGGAAGCCAAGAATACCTGAAAATATTTATGGATTGGTTGTCCATGCTCTGCATCCCAGTTACGATGACCATTCGGTAAACTTACATCTCGCGCATCCAATAGATAGGAGGCCATATAAAATTATGATGCACAACCTTCATTGGGTGCTTGCGCTGATGATATGTTTGATCTGAGGGCTGTTACTATTAGGTTGGCCTAGTTGAATCGGGTGCCATATTTAATAAGAACGTACATGAGGGAAACCCAAGTACCATTGAAAGTGGTGGCAACTTGTTGGTCATACATCCTGCATAACATTGCCGCCACCAACTTGTAGACTCTTTTGAGGCCCGCTGTTTTATATTCCTGGTCCTTCCTGAACTTGAAATTTTTCGAGTCCTCCCACCATCCCCTCAAGTTATTGAGTATGGGGACTACATGTAGTAGCCCTTTCAGCATTGAAAGTCTATTATGGGGTGGGGAGTGCATAGTAGACCTCCACATCCTGCCCCTTCATATTTGCAAACAACTTTCCTCAATGATCTCGAATGACCCAGATTCTAGAGTTGACCTTTTGCAAGATCCATTAGATCATCTATGATCATGGAAAAATGGGTGGATGGGCCCCTGTATAGTTTATTTTAGACCTATTGACCTAAACACACACTTTCTAGTCTGGGAGGTCTTCTAGAAATTCAGGCTTCGTGAACTCCTAGTATACCTGATACCAACTCATGCTATCTGATTTCTCGAACATGCAAGCAGTGTCTCCATAGATAGGAGGAGGGGGAGGTGGTATCTCTTCTTCTAAAATTTATACCTCAGGACTCTTGCTTTTTTTCTGAACTACCAGGGGCCCCATATCTCTTGAGGCTGAAGAGATGGACACACACTCGAGCTTGGCTTTCATGTTCCCTAGAATATTCATAAAATAGTCAGATGGTAAGAGAGATGACATAATTATAAATACTTAGGTTGCTACTACCTTTGCTTACCATTCAAGGAAATGGGTAGACTTGCAACTTGGTGACCTTGCGACCAGGTCGCTGATTCACTAAGTCCCACCAGTTCACACTTTCATAGAAATACAACCTGGTGACTTGCGACTAGGTCGCTAGGTCGCTAGGTCACATCGGTGTGAATTCTCAGAGAAACACGACTTGGCGACTTCGCGATTTGTGACTATGTCGCTGTGTTACGTGTTCAGTTGATGCTAGGTGGTGAGTGACTTGGTGACCTCGCGACTTAGTGACTAGATCGCGGGGTCGCGTAGTCACAGGGTTGCGCGGTCACGTAGTCACAGGGTTGTGGCGTCGCGCTAGGGCCTTCTTGTGGGTTATGTGGTGATTAGGGCTCTCTGGCGGGGGAAAGGCGAAGTAACGCACATACGAATGATAAGTAACACATTTGGGCCTTGATATTTTCTATAGGTGAGTTAGGAAAGGCATTTGAGATAGTCATTGGGGAAGAGTGGCGTCAGAGAAACAAGAACAAAAGGTATATGTTATGAGGGAGAAAGGTAAATCTTGCAGAGGGCTGTCATGGAGCTTGAATGAGGCCAAGGCAAGGATAAATAGGCCAGGGGAAAAGGGGAGGATTGGCAATAATTAAAAAAAAGGAAAAAATAGGAGGATTAAGCAACCTACCTAAGAAAAACATGCTCGAGCTGGCTTGTTAGAGGCATTACTTGCTCTGTCACACGAGTCGAATGCGACCTATGTGACCCTTTTATTTATAAAGGGGTCGCACATGCGGTTAATTGATGAGGGTCACAAGTCACAAATTTAAATATGATTAAGGGTCATGGGACCTCACGACCTTGTAACTTCATGACTTGGAGGTTGCCAGGTCACAAGGTCGCACAATCACAACTGTTAGGTTTTAGATCGATATGCGACCTTGCCACCTCGCGACCTGGAGGGGTCGTAGGGTCGCAACTTTTGGATTTTAATGAGGTTTGCAACTTTGAAACTAGTAGTTCAAAGCTAAAATCAGGATCAAACTCCATCTTTACCGAGGATCAGGGGCTCATAAATTTTAAATGGGGAAATTTTTTTTATGGTGTTGTAGCAGCTACAACAAATGGTGATTCACTGGTAGGACCTAGGATCTCTGTTGGTGCTTCATCTTGAGGGGGGCGAGGGGTCTTAGCAGGTTGTTCCTTTCACCTCGTGGGTCCCATGAATTTCATCCTTGGACCTTGTGTGTTCACCTCACTTGTTTGCATAGCTCAGGGTACCGGTTCACCGTGCTTTCATCTATGGAGACCGGCAGAAAGGGTTAGAGGAACTTCAAAGATTTCCAAGATCTGATATAGTTGTTTGGTTCTTGTTTTTTTGCTCCATGGCCAAGGAACCTAGGGGTCCTGGGGGAGTCATTGCCTAGGAGTCACAGACATTGCTCCGCTGCTAGCGAGCTTAGTCAGTACCCCGGCGGAGTCGTCGCATTGCCTCTCTGCGCAAGAAGCCTTTCTCAATACTTTACCATTTATTTTATGTGCTAATAGAACTTATTTGAATTTGATCAAGGAACTTATTTTGACTGTGCTCAAAGCACTTATTTTAAGGGGCAAGTATTTCCTAGGAAGATGAGGTATCTCGACTTATTTTGCTTGCAAGAGAGGTTTCTCCTAGTCTACACAAGGGCCTTTGAATTTTCCCAGATATCCATTTTTCATCTAAGGTTTTCCCTATTCCCTTTCCATCTAGTGACTAATTTTACTGAAGCTTTCTCTTGTACAACAATTCCTTGAGCCAACATACTAGGCAAGCTAACCGTGCTTGGTTTATGAGATTTGGTCATGTTTTTCCCACTGGGTGCCTATCATAGGTCAACTCGTGCTACTTGGAATTCTAGGGGTGGTTCTTCACCAGCAGAGATTCTAGCATAGCATGCATATTGAGGAGCTACTCCGTACATCCTTCAATTTGAGGTGCTAAAGGGAATGGATTTCTGAGAACTTGCTCAAAGAAAACCATTTATTGGAAAACATAAAACAATGAAAACAAGAGAAAAGAAAATCAAAACTATGGTACAGGGTAAGGTGATGACCCCTTGGGGTTGTAAGGTGAAGTAATGCTTAAGGTCGTACCCTTTTACCTGGAGGACCTCAATCCTCCCTTCAAGAGTCTACAAATTGTAAATGTGGGGGCCGACATTTTCATTGATTTGGAGGGGACCTGTCCATAGGTCTTGGAATTTGGAGTGTTTTCCTTTCTCTTTGTGAGCTTTGTCCCATTTGAGGACAAGGCCGCCCACTTCGAAAAACTTGTTTCTAGCAGATTTATTATCTAACAATGATTTTATCTGACTTTGGCGATGGCGAATATTTCTCAGGATTTTAGCCTTTCCTCCTCTAGTTTCAACAATGTGTCTATTCGGGTTTGCAAGGCAGGGCAAGGGGTGCCATGAGCTTCTTGTGATAATTGAAGGGCTGGGAGAGACAAGTTTGGAGGAAGGATTGCTTCCTTGCTGTACACAAGAAAAAATGGGGAAGTGCCTAAGGATGGTTTGGGTGTGACTCGGTCGGCCCACAAGGCATTAAGGAGTTCATTATGCCAACTTCGTTGTTGGCCCAACAGAGTATTTTTGATGATTTGGATGAGATTTTTATTGGTCGACTTAGCTAACCCATTTCCTTGGGGGTAATAGTTGGTGGAGTGTTTGTGAACTATACCATTTTCTAGAGAAAATTCATATAATTTGAGCAATGAAACATAAGTTTCGTTATAAAAAACAAGGGAAGTTGGAATGCCAAACCTGGCCATGATGTGCTGAGTGATGAAAACCACTATCTCTTGGTCATTGATTTGATGCAACAGTATTGCTTCAACCCACCTTGTGAATTATTTCGTAGCGATGAGGATGTACCTAGGTTACTTGGAAGAGCGTGAAAAAATTTCCCCGATCATGTCGAGTCCCCATTGTTGAAAAGGTTCTTTCATTGTGACAGACTGCAACAGGGTGGAGGGTGTTGTTTCCCTTTTGGAAAATTTTTGACATTGGAGGAACTTACAAACATAAGCATGTGCATCCTTGAATAGAGTGGGCCAATAGAAACCGACACACATGATCTTGTGAGCGGTGGTGTCCCCTGCATAATGTCCATTGGCCGGACCATCATGAAGTTTTGTCAAGACTTTTTGCACCTCATTATGCTCCAAACACCGTAGAAAAACCCTGTTGTGGTGCTTGTGGAACAACTTACCTTGCACCTGCTGATAGGATGCAGCTTTTAGTCTTATTACATGTTTCTTCTGGGCGGCTAAAGTAGGGTCCATGATACCGTAACTCAGATACTGATGCGGATCGATCTACCATGAGGAGGTGTTCTACTGAGGTATATCATCAGTTTGATACATGTCAATTTCATGGTCCCAACACTCCTCTTCACTGCCTCTCGAGTTTGTGGCTTCAGCAACCATTCAGCATAACCCTTGGCCTTTGCCAGTGTGTGCTGGCTTGAATTCCAGGTCATACTCTTGAAGGCACATCATCCAGTTTCCTTATTTCTCACCTAGCTCTTGTTGCACAAAGAGTGAGCGAACCGCTGGGTGAGGTACAAACACTGTGACATGATTCTTCAAAATATATGGCCTGAAGTGTTTGAATAATTTGTATACTGCGTAGGCCTTCTTATCAATCTTTGGATAATTCAGCTCAGCACCCTGCAAACCTGCGCTCATGAACAATATGGGCCACTCATCATTGCTGGCATCTTTCTGACTGAGGACGGATATGAGATATGATTCTGAGGTGAAGTGTACAAGATAAAGCCTTTGCTGAAATCTGGGCTATGAAGAGCAGGTGCTTCGGTGATGGCTTGCTTGATTTTATTGAACGCTTCTTTCTCGGGAGAATTCCATTTCATGAAGCTTGCATTCTTCTTGATCATACCTTGCAGAGGTTTGAATATTTGGGTGAAGTCTGATATAAATTTTTGCATGAAGTTGATTTTCCCGAGGAAAGACTGCATGGCCTTCTTGTCGCTTGGGGGAGGGATCTGGGCGATGAATTTTGTGCGTTATGGATCCACTACTATACCGTCTCGGGTTATGATGTGTCCCAAAATATTTCCTTCAGAGATGACAAAAATGATTTTCTTTGGATTGAGTGAGATCTCGTATTTTTGGCACCTTTCAAAAATCTGCTTCAGGTGGTGTAAATGGTCACTCATACACTTTGAAAATACGGTGACATCGTCAAGGTATAATACCACGCTTTTCCCCATTAAGCCCCAAAAAGTGATGTCCATGGCTCTTTGCAAGGTTGCCCCAGCATTGATCAGGCCAAAGTGATCCGGATTTATGCAGGAATGCAACAGAATAAACATATAACCATAAATACAGAGATGCAGTGGAAATAACACTTCATTTCATTAATATCAAAGAACTGAAATTTGCTTACAGACAGAATGGAAATAAAGCTAGCTAGGGCGCTGGTAGCTATCTCTGAGAAGAGATGTGGCGGCTACAGGCCTCTGAACTTAGTTACAATGAGGCTCGAGGGCCTATTTATTATTGAGAAATAATGGAGAACCCTAAACATCCCAAAAACCTAACCCTAGGAGATGAAGCGCCAAAACTATGGGCCCCGTTTGGGTAAATTGGTGTTTCAACTTCCCAGGGATGTAACTTTGGCATACTATCTCCGTTTGATGCACATGATACATCATTAGAAAGCTCTATCTGAGAAATACAACTTTCACCATGAATATCATTCGAAACAAAATGATATTCACTAGAGGCACGATGCCCAAAAAACATCGTTTAGGGCCTCAAAACGGCTTCGAAAGTTAAAGACCCGAAAAACTGCTAAAAATAGTAAGTTATGCTGAAACTAAAAAACTGAAAGAGACAATGGTGGGGGCCCAAGTGGAATAGGCAGGTGGCCACCAATATCCACCTGGATCATTCCTCCTCCCTTAGGAAGCAATGGTCCCCATTGCGTTAAGTTCCTCCATGAGATGAGGAAATTTCTGCTGAACTTGGTCCCTGGTGAACCACTTTCCTTGGTGCAGGAGTTGGCCAGCTTTGACAACCTGATACAGTTGGATCTTCTGTTGGCGAGTGCTCTTGAGTTGCATATCCATGACACAATCTATGGTGGCCTGTTCCATGCAGTCTGGGTTTAACTTTGTTGGTGTGAGTTGTTCTACAATTTCCGAGGTGTCCAGTAGAGGTGGGAAGTAAGGACGAAGGTGATCCACATTGAAGAATGGGTGTAAACCAAGGAATGGTGGAATACTAAGCTCGAAGACATTGTTCCCTACAGCCTTAATGATGGTGTACGACCCGTATCAGAGCAGGCGAAGCTTGCGGTGGGGTCCAGTGAGGCGCTCCTTCTGCAAATGTAGCCATACTTTGTCGCCCACCTGGAAGTTGTGTGGCACTCAGTGTTGATCATGGCGCTGCTTGTACTTCGCATTGGATCTGTCCAATATATCATGAACCTGTTGGCAGATGTGTTGAACGTGCTCGATGAAGCTACTTGATTTGTCAACTTCAGACTAGACATGAGCTGAATCGGCCTGAGCAGCTGCAAATGGCATGGCTATGTAAATGGGACATAGTGGCTGGAATCCCAAGCCCACCTAAAAGGGGCTATGGCCAATTGAACTGTGGAGAGCCTAGTTATAACTATGTTGTACATAGGGGAGGCTCTCGTCCCATGTGCGTGGATGTTTTGAATTGTACATGCGCAGAATGTGTACAATCATTCTGTTGACGACCTTTGTCTGGCCATCTGTTTGGGGATGGAAAGCTGTGGAATTGGTGAGTTTTGTGTCCAACATTGACCAGAGGCTGGACCAAAATGTGCTGAGGAACCTACTATCTAGATCTGATATGATAGACTGTGGGATCCCAAAGTGCACCCACACTCATTCAAAGAAGAGTTTAGCAATGGCTTCTGTTGTGATATTCTTCTTACATGCTGCCATAATGGCCATCTTCGAGAATCTGTCAACGACCACGAAAACACAGTCATTTCCATTCTTAGTAGAAGATAGGCCTGACATGTAATCCATGGAGATGGATTCCCAAGGTTGACTAGGGGTAGGTAGTGGAGTATATAGGCCTTGCTTCTTAATGGTCAGTTTGGCAATGGCACAAGCAGTGCAGGATCTGATGTGCTTCTTGACATCCTTTCGAAGGTTCGGCCAATAAAAATACTTCTGTAGTATTGCCACTATTTTCTCGACCCTAAAATGCCCAGTGACTCGACTGTAGTGTGCTTCCCATATCATCTTGGCACGCTCGCTTGAAGGAACACAATGGTGTCCCAGGTGACATAAAAGTACATCTTAGAGGTGAAAATTTGGAACTTGCATACCCCCCAAGAGCACCTTGTAAGTGTGGCCAAATTCTGGGTCACTGTCATAGAGAAGCGGCCAATCAGAAGTCTCGTGCCCACAAAAGTTGAGAACGGTGGTGAGCGCCACGATCGGTGGTCGGCTGAGGCAATCTGCAACAGTATTGGTGCTACCCTTCTTGTACTTAATGTTCAAATGAAACTGTTGCAGATATGTGGACCACTTCTGATGGCGATCATTCTGCAACTTCCCTTGTGTCTGTATGAACTGCAGGGGTCGGTGGTCTATGTGGATGATTGTTTCCTTCCCCAAAATGTAATACTTCCATTGTCGACAGGCTTGCACAATGGAATACATTTATTTTTCATAGGTGGGATAGTTGCGAACTGTCTCCGATAATGTCTCACTGTGATATGCCACTGGATGTCCCTGTTGAGTAAGAATTGCCCCAATAGCATAGTCAAAGGCATCTGTCTCGATCTCAAATGGCTGTTGCAAGTCTAGTAATGTGAGAACTGGGGCAGAACAGAGGTGATTTTTCAATTCTGTGAACGCCTTCTGTTGCGGTCCCAACCAAAAGAATTTTGCTCTCGCTCCTCCCTTGGTGACTTGACTCAAGGGCCAAGTGATATGAGAGAATTCCAACACGAATCTACGGTAGAAATTAGCAATACCCAAAAAGCTGCAAAGCTCTGTTATAGTGGTTGGGGCTGCCCAATCCCAAATGACTTGGATCTTGGCTGGATCCACATGCACCCCCCTTTCATCAATAATGTATCCCAGATATTGAACCTGGGTCATGCCAAATGTGCACTTCTCCAAATTGGCACACAACTTGTGTTGTCGCAGTGTTTGGAGGACTTGTCGGATGTGGTGAAGGTGCTCTTCCCAAGTCTTGCTAAAGATTAGAATGTCATCCAAGTACACCACTACAAATGAGTTGGTGAATGGCCGCAAGATGTCATCCATCATCCTCATGAAGGTTGTGGGAGCAATCGTCAACCCGAAAGGCATGACCAGCCATTCAAAAAGGCTTTCTTGGCTTTGAAGGCAGTCTTCCACACATTAGAGGGTTCAACTGGTACCTGGTGATACCCAGACTTCAAGTCGATCTTACTGAAATATTTTTCACCTTTGAGTTGGTACAGAAGGTCATCAATCCATGGGATTAGGTACCTATTCCGGACAGTGATCTTGTTCAGCGCCCGATAGTCAATACAGAGTCTCCACGTCCCATCCTTCTTCTGTACCAACACGATCAGGCTCCCACAGGGCGATGAACTTGGTCTGATGTGACCTTTCTGCAACAGCTCCTAACTCTGCCTCTTTATTTCATCATTCTCCATAATAGAGCGTTGATAAATCGGTCCATTGGGTAGCGGTGCACCTGTGGTTAGATGAATCGGGTGCTTGACCTGACAGTGCAGAGGAACCCCTGTGGGTGAGGTGAAGATGTCCCCATACTTCTCCACAACCTTATCCATTTGTTGTTGTCATGCAGAGGAGCCCTCTCTAGAGGTCATGGCCACAGTCTTCTTCTTGCCCTTGGGGCGGATCATCAGGAAAACGAATTTCCTGGTTTGGGAAATGAGCTTACTACATTGTTTTGCAGTAACCAAAGAGATAGTCGCAAGAGGTGATACCTTTGGTATCCTTACAACTTATTTTCCAAAGTAACAATAACAGCACGAGGTCGAGACTCATACACAACATGACGCCTCCACAAGTATGGTTGCCCTAATAATACATCAGAAACATCAATAGGAGCAATGTCACATAATACCTCATCCATGAAGGGCTTGATGCTATAGGGAAGGCGACACTGTTGGCTGACGCAAACATCTCGTCCTTAGTGAAGCCACCCGATGGTGTATGGATGTGGGTGAGCTATGGTTGGCAAGCCCAACCGCTTCACGACTTCTAGGGAAATGAAGTTCTTTTGGCTCCCATTTTCGACAATGAACTGTACAGGGGAGCCCTTTACCCACATCTAGGAGTGGAAGAGACGTTCCTCCTCCTCTAGATCTTCTGGTTCCTCCTTCTGGATCTTTGTAGTGGCAACAGTGGCGTTGGGCTCTGCATCAATAATCTGTTTCCATTTTTCATTCCCCTTTTCAGGTTCTGATTCAGAGTTAGAACATGCATCTGACTCAGAAGCCCTCATCTCAGCCGCTAGCGATTGCTTGGCCTGACACTCACTTGTGTTGTGAGTGGACCTCTTATGGAACTTACACCACTTTCCCATGTCCTTCTTTGGATTTGCGGTGTTGCTGTTTTCTTGTGGCTTTGATGGGTTGTATTTAGCTACCATGCCTTAGCTCTGTCCTTTGTTTTGTGGTTTGGAAGCACCTTTCCCTTGCTTTTGATTTGCAGATCCAAAGTCTCGCTTCTTGTGTTTGAATTTCTGCTCAATCTTGGCAGCATAGCGATATGCAGTACCAAGCGAGGAGATGTTGAGGAACTCCATTTCCTCCTGAATGTATCTGTGCAGATAGCTGTGATACTTTAGCACCAAATGTTTCTCTAAATCTTTGATACCCAACTTTGTGCACAGGGTATGGAACAGATTCGTCAGCTCATGCACATCTTGATCCCTTTGTTGTCGCAGCATGGTTCATTGTATGTACTTGTCCTCATAGCTCCCCATGGGATAGTACTGTTCCTTGATGGCATCTCAGAAAGAATTCAAAGTTGGTATGGCCAAGAACAGAGAGAGTTCTTTCTGGTCCTTGTTCTCACACTAGGTTTCCCACCAATCCTTAACATGGGGGGTAGCTTTGAGGAGTGCAAAAATAATCTTCTCCTGGTCTGAAAAGTCATGAATAGAGAAATATACTTCTAATAGATTCAACCATCTATCTACGACATCTACGTCTATTTGAACCTCAAATATGGGAATGTCAAAATTTACTTGTACCTTCAAAGGAGTCGAACCTCCAGAGTGGCTGCTGGATGCAGATGTACCACTGGTGGGCAGCCGTTGAAGGATCTGAGCAAAGTTATCCATCATCGCGTTCGTTTGTTTTTCGAGGGCCCCCTCGAGCAATATTTTGATAATATCTCTTGCTCCCTCATCTTTCTTTTTGTCCCCCATGGGTGTCTGTTGAGGTTTGCGAGGCTGATCTTGCAAAGGTTCCACCAGATCAAGCCCTAGCTCCTTATACCCTGACCTCGTTGCGGACATGCAAAGAAGGATCGAGAAAAAGTAGACTGCTATGATACCACTGATCCATATTTATGCAGGAACGCAACAGAATAAACATATAACCATAAATACATAGATGCAGCGGAAATAACACTTCATTTCATGAATATCAAAGAACTGAACTTTTCTTATAGACAAAATGGAAATAAAGCTAGCTAGGGCGCTGGTAGCTATCTCTAAGAAGAGATGTGGCGGCTACCGGCCTCTAAATTGAGTTAAAATGAGGCTTGAGGGCCTATTTATTATTGATACACAATGGAGAACCATAAACATCCAAAAGCCTAACCCTAGCAGATGAAGTGCCAAAACTATGGGCCCCGTTTTGGTAAATTGCTGTTTCAACTTCCCAGGGATGTAACTTTGGCATACTATCTTTGTTTGACGCACATGATACATCATTAGAAAGCTCTATCCGAGGACTAAAAATTTCACCATGAATATCATTTTGGAATGGAATGATATTTTCTAGGCAAGATGCCCAAAAAACGTTTTTTAGGGCCTCAAAACGGCTCCGGAAGTTCAGGACCCGAAAAACTGCTAAAAATAGTAAGTTATGCCGAAACTGAAAAACTGAAAGAGACAATGGTGGGGTCCCAAGTGGAATAGGTGGGTGGCCACCAATATCCACCTGGATCACAAAGGGCACGCGTCTGAATGCGAACGTCCCCCATTTAGTTATGAATGTGGTTTTCAGTCGGTCGGGCTCAGCCATCAGTATTTGGTTGTAACCTGAAAAACCATCTAATAACGAGAACATTTCCAACCCTGATACTGCTTGGAGGATCTGCTCCATAGGAGGTATCCGGTAGTTTTCTCTGTCCAAATCTTTGTTCAAATTCCGGAAGTCCACACATAATGAATTTCGACAGATTGTTTTACGCACCAAAACCAAATTTGACACCCAGGTTGAGTTTCGAACTTTGAAGATTATACGTGCGTCCAAGAATTTATTCAATTCTTTTTGGATCATTGACTCCAAATTAGGGTGTACCTTTCTTAGCTTTTTCTGGAACGGTTTCACTCCTTTCGTGGGTATCAAGTGCTAGATGATTCACGTGTCATAGGTTCGCAACTCATCATATGTCCAAGCGAAAACATCTCGGTACTTCCTAAATAACTCAGTGAATGATTGCCTTTCCTGAGGGGTGAATTCAGTGTTGAGGTTGATGAATTTAGGATCCTTCTTCATCCTGAGGTTTAGCTACTAGTGCGCCAAAGTGGAACTCTGCACCTTCGTGTTGGGAGGTCCGCAAAAACGGTTCTGTAAATCAAACAAATTTTCAAGCGACACGATCCCTTTTGGCATGGGATTTCCTTTACGATCCTCTTGTTCCCTTTGCAAGGTATGGTCATGATTCTCTTCTTATATAACTACGTTCTTGAATATTTCTATATTTAGCATGAAATCCAGTACCTGCTAATCATCATTAAAAATGGGCAGATTAGTGACATTGTCTGGTATAGATGGCTTGTAAATAATTTCAATAGAAAATCCATCTCTTAGTGGGGTGAACCTAGCAGCAGCATTGCAAAGTGTATTAGTTGCTGCATTGTGCATTCTAAGTATGAATTTAACACTGAAAGCATCAAAAGCAGAAATTAAAGCCATAGCTCTTGCTGATAACCTTTCAAATGCAGAGATAAGAAATGGATGGTGTTACATACCTGATGGGTGATAATATCAGAGTCTCCAATTACCTTTAAGTAACGGAATTTGAGATCTATCACTTTCTTGAGCCCAAGAATCAATGTGTCATACTCGGTTGTATTATTGGTGCACTGTAAATCTAACTGGTAGGAGATTAGAAACTTGTTCTTCTAAGGGTCTGTTAGCCCCCCTATAAATTTTTGACAAGCAAACAGGGGGGTAAATTGTTTCATGAGCCTTCAAGGAATGCATTTCTCTTGTAAAAACATCATCCTTGAAGTCTCTTCATGTCCCCCACCCTTTGATCATTTTCCTCTGTTGTTCTGGAGTCAATAAGCCTCATCGATGATGAAAAAATCGTGCTCCAAAAGGCCTTTATTTTCCCCTTGTATCCCTGCAGAATGTCCCATGTTAACCCCTTTTTTCCCTTTGTCAAAGTTCCCCTTTTACCCTCTAAATCCTCCCAAAATCCCTTTTAAATCCTACATTCACCCCTTGTCTGGTTTGATTCCGCTTTTTTCCTCTATTGTTACCCTTTCCTGGCCTTGACTAAAAATGGGCCGAAAACCCACTTTTCCATATAATAGGGCCTAGCCCCTTTCCCGCTAGCCTGCAAACCACTTCCCCACGTGACCCTGCAAAAAAAACAGGTGCAAAGGATCAAAGCGCTAATCGCAATCGTAACTTTCGGAGGGGCGTGTTTCTTTTTTATATAAAAAACTCCGATGCGATTGAGTTTTGGTCCATAAGGCCTCCGCCGTGATCTCCACTGTTGATCCATAATTTTGATCAAACGAATACAAACTAATTGCACTCTAGCTTCCGATTGCAATCAAAACTTTCACCGTGCCACTCCTTATTTCCCCCTGATTGCGATTCCCTGATCAAATCACGGTCGTCCATCCATTCCAAGATCCAACGGTCCAGATGTATTCCGCTCCCCTCCCGTTGCTCCTTTTTGTTCCCCGCTGATTAAATCTCTGCCGTTGATCTAGACCCTAATCCGACGACCTTCTCTCTCTTGCTCCAATCACAATCGCATTGTTCAATTGCTACCACCTTCCTCCCTTTGCGATTGCGATCTCCCCGATCCAATCTCCTTCGTCCGTTAGTCTGAGATCCAACGGCCATAAACCAATCGCACCATCGTTCAATCAAACTTCCGACCCTCCCATTTCTCCCTTTCGATTGGATCGTAGCTGTCGATCTCCTCCTGAGATCCGATGGTCTTGGATGAATCACCCTCCGCCCATGCTGGGTCCCACCATTCACGATCATTTTCATTGCATTTCCGTTCATTTCTTTGCATTTCCGCCTATGTCCAAACTCTCATGATTTTCATTAAATTTTAATGTTTCGCATTCATTTCTACACTGATTAATCCTCCACCATCGATCTTCGCCACAGGACCATGATCAAACGGTCCCCACGCATTTGTCCACCAAAACCCTATTAGTTGCTGTTTGCACCATATTACTGCATTGATCACCATTTGTTCATCCAAAACCACCATTTTCACCACCGTCGCGCTATCATTCTCCCTGCCCTTCATAGCCATCTTCCCTATGCATGGATTTCAGAACAGAGTTGCATGTTTTTGCAGGATACGAGCGGCGGAAGACCACCATGATTCACAATCTTTGTATAGTTACAGAGAAACAGGAAAGGACCATTTTCAAGAGCCGAACTCATGAAGAAGGGTCCAAGAAGACGTGTGATAGGGATTGCATTAAAGGAACAGAGTTTAAACTCTGTAAAATATTCCCCAAAGCCATTAAAGCACAGATTTTGCAGTCAGAGGCAAATGTGGAAGCGGCAAAGAGTATCAGTGGAAAAACAGAGTGTTTAAGGCCTGCCATTAAATATTTTGAGCCTTAATCTTATGATTTGCAGGCAGAGTACTAGATCAAAGACATCATGGATCACACGGAAGGCCTAGCGCACGGAAAACAATACTATCAAGGTAGCTACATCAGTGAAATGTTCTTACCTGTGAAAGGACAAAGCGCCCACGTTGTTCCCTTATTTACCGTGTTGCTTAGAAGATTTCCACCCTGACGGAATAGTCCTATGCTACCAGAAGCATTTGTTATGCAGCATGGCAGACCTCGAAGTCATTTATCTGTCTTTTTGTTTATCCACCAGAAGTGCTGCATAGTACTATAGCCAAAGTACATCAGACGCATACCTGGAGTAAATGGAAGCCTGACGAAGACCACCATTTCATCCAAGGAGTACTAGGGATAAATGCACATGATTTAAAACAGAATGGGCTTCGGCCCTCTTTTTTTTCGAAGTTGTAATGCTTCATTTAGTTTTTCACCTACCTCCTCTACTCTCTTTAGCTATAAAGTTCAGGAAGAAACTCATTGTAAGGTTTGTTTATCGGTTATCATAGAAATTACAAGCTGTTTCATGTGAGACATAGTCTTTGTGTAAAGTTGTAAGATAGGCTAAAGAAGATGTTTTCAGACTGATTTTCCAGCAATTGGTAATGCTATTCTTGACTAGTGTTGCTCTTCAATATGACAAGCACATTTATTTGGATCCTGATCTAAAGCTGCGGTGACGTTTTTATGTCTCTGTGTTTTATTTCATTTCATTCTACTTCTTCTGGCACGCATCAGAAATTTGGCATATGATTTACCCTTGTTAGGTACCCTATTTTTCTGCTCTACTTGCATTTGATGTTTTCTACTAAATGTGTTATCTAAGGGTTGATTTAAGTTAATTTAACCAGTGTAGTGGATGTCATTGCCTGCTAGCTGATGTATGAATTAAAGGAATCTGTTCTTAGATGTTCTTGTTAGGATTTAATTTAATGAATTGGGAACACTGGGAGGTATAGAAATCCATCTCTATCTCACTGGGATCCTTTTCAATTAATTGAACCTTACTAATATCCCTCAAGCTGGAGGCCGAAGCATTGAGAGTTCAAAGTCTTTCTTTGATCTAAGGTCCTTAACTTTGTGTTCTAAATCTTTATTGTTTCCTCCCCTCTTACCATTTCATGCCACACTGTCATCTTTAAGATCCAATGATTTAGATTACCAGCCCAACTGAAAGCCTACATATTGAATAGCAAGTAAACCCTTTCCTAACTCCATTGCCCAATGGTCTTGAATGTTCCCTGAAATCATCTTTCCTTTGCCTAAAATCCTCTCTGCCCACCCTTGTATTATATTGAAACCTTCTTTCCTAATCCCCAACAACCAACCAAATAACAACCAAACAAACAAACCCTGTGCTAATAACTAGCCTACTATCTTAACCTTTTAACTTCAAAGACATACACCTTTGACAATAATAAAGAGATCCCTCTTTAGACCCAGGAGGGCTAGATCCTGAGGTCTGAAAGTGGTTTTGATGTTGTCTCATCTTTTGGTCTTTCCAACCTGGCCAAAACATGAGAACTCCAACATAATGGCGACACCACTGGGGAACTACTGAGTATTTTCACCTTACTACATCATAAGAGCCTCAGAAACCTAGAATCTCTGGTTAGGTTGGCAGTTAAACACTCCTATTCACAGATCAACCTATATACCTTTGTTGTGTTCTCCCACACTCTTAGAAAGAGTCAGGAAAGGGCCAGGTAGCCTCCAGATCTTACACTCTTTCAGAGGTGACATATCTGGTAAAATCCCTCCTAGTCAATCTCTGGTTAGAGTTTGTTGTTTTTGATCTGTCCTTGAAAAGGGACATCTCATAATCACTGTGGTGGATAGTGTACACTGCAAAAGCACCCTAAACCCTCCACCTGGCGACTCCATAGCTCCTTAAAGATCAAAGACTCCACTGGTGATCAGTAGGCCTGCTGATTATATTGTTTCACATAAGACTCCACTGGGAGACCAGCCTCCATAACAACATCAACCACAAGAGAAGTAACAAGTAGGGTTAATCTGCCTTGTTGGAAGACAACATTCTGGCTTCAAGAACCATTCAGACAAGAGCTTATCCCAACCCAAACCCACCTGAAATAGTTGATAACCCTGAGAGAATCCTCAAGAGATCTCCTGCACCTAAAAGACCAACTATTTCCATCCACATCCATAGAGCTAACTCTACACCAGAAGAATTTACAACTCTATCAGACCCATTTTGTGACCTAGGCATTCAAGATAGTTTACCAAGAACTAGGTCATTCAGTGTCCTATACTAGCTAGACCTTGAGCTCCCTGGCTCACCACATCAAATTGGTAAACACCTGGGGGATAGACAGACCCCTCCATCTACACCTCCTGATATTCACTTCATTCAAAACTTGGGGCTCAGTCATCCTAAATCTGCTCAACAGACTTCTACTGGTCCTAGCACCCCTCTCATCCATATACCAGCTGCTCAAGCCAATCCTCCACCTCCTCCAAACATTATCATGGCAGCTTGGTATGCACCTATAGTATTACCCCAGCCTCTAGTACCCTTACCCAATGATTATCAATCGAAGATCCCACACTTCACTACAAAATATTCCACCACAGCTCAGCACCATGTAGATAGGATGGAAGATTCTTTTGACTACATGGAGATAGATGATGATACAGTAAAATGAGAATCTTTGCCTAGAGCTTAGGAGGTGATGTGAAGAAATGGTTCAAAGGCCTACCTCCTAATAGTATCTAGGACCTTCCTGCTTTATATCAAACCTTCATAAACAAATGGGAAGTTAAGGACAACCCTCTCCAAATCCTAGCAGAATAGAAGAATCTGAAAAGAAACGTAGGAGAGAGTGTCCAGGACTACTCTACAAGGTTTAACAGCGTTTATAATTCTCTTCCACCTCACATGAAACCTCCCCAAGGTATGGTTCTAGTGAAATAACATGAAGGCTTAGATGCTGACATGGCCTAGCAACTTAGGGAGAGGGATTACAACACATTGGAAGACATGCAAAAAGGAGCAGTGAGTGTAGAGGAAAATTTGATTGAGAAAAGGGCAAGATTGAGAGTTGAGAAAAGGGTAACATACAGAGATGACAATGTAGCTAACACATCTGACCCAAATTATGATCACATATCCAAAAACATGGAAAAGCTACAAAAAATGATGGAAAAAATGGTTGTCACAGTTAGTAACCAAAACAGAAGTCAAAATCATAACTAGAACCAAAACTTTAGAAGAAACAACACCACTCCCAACAGACAAAGAGAATCAGATCAACAAGTTATTCCCCCATTTCAAGAGAACTTTCTTGATGAATATGAGGGAATCATATAAGATTCTGAGGGAAACACAATAAACATGTTCGAAGTAGAAAACTCAATCCACAACTGTTCCATAGAAGAAGATCAACCCTCGCCCTCATATTGGGATGAGGAATGGTTTGAATCTGAAGATTACAGGTTAGGATTCGAAAATGCCATGATGCAGGTTAGAGAAAAATACGAAATTAGAAGAAAAAAGAGCCTAGACACTGCCAAACCAAAAGCTTATGAGGTTACCATCAAGAAAAGGCCTGAGAAAACTTCTAAAGTGACTGTTGAAAGTAAAAAATCAGCAGCTGAGAGTTTTGGGAAGAACAAAGAAAAGGACAACTGAAACACTGATAAACACAGTCAACCAACGAGCAGCACTAGCTCTGTAGTTAGTGCTCCTGATAAAATAATTCCAAACACTGTACATAGTGAGAATCAACTCACTGATTCTGCCACCAAGGTGGTAGCTAGAAAAATAGAGTTGAACATGCCAAAGAGTTAGTCCACTTTCAATATGGAGAGTGAGATTGCTAAAATCAAGATCTCTGTCCCACTCTCTGAGCTGGCCACTCAAGATGTATATAAAGGCCAAATTCTGAAAGCATTAAATTTAGGAGAGAACAGTGACACGGTCAATTTGAGTGATGATCAACCAACCCTTCTATTTGGCCCCTAGATAGAAGGGAAGTTTCAGTAAGGGGTAGTACCTCATTTTTATATCAGTCTTAATATCCGTGATAAGATCGTCCACAATGTAATGCATGAATCTGGGGCCTCACACAACCTGATTCCTAAGATAGTGATGGAAAGATTAGGCATAGAGATAACCCATCCCTACAAAGACGTATATTCATTTGATTCCAGCAGGGTAAAGTGTCTTGGCTTAATCAAAGATTTATGGCAAATTCCAGCCAAGTGTATGGTCATGGATGTTTTTGTGGCAGATGTGCCACGCAATTATGGCATGCTATTATCGAGATCATGGGGAGCCAAGCTGCAAGGAACAATGCAAATGGATGGGGCTTATGCCACAATTCCTGTTTTTAGCCAACTTAGAAGACTGTACAGGGAGGCACAAATGAAATTCTTGGTTAGTAGCCCTGAAAAGCCTGAAAATTCACCTTTATACTCTGTACACACAGATCTTGATTCCTTCATTCTTTGCAATGATGAATCTTTTGAGGAGTCAGGATGCAAAATCAGAGATACGCATAATGAAATAGAGCCTGTGGACTTTAACATAATGGCTACTCTAGACTCGGAGGAGAAAGACATAGAAAACTTTGAAAAGTGCACTGAAACAAAAATTCAAAGTAAACTAGAAACAGAATGAAGTAAGCTGATTAGTCACCCTTCACAAACACATACACCACACCAAGAACGAAACGATGATAAACCTAAGAATGAAACCTTATGGGAAATGAATTTCGATGGGTCATGCACCAAGAGAACTACTGGAGCAGGAGTGTGGATACATAACATAGAGAGTGACAATGCAGAGAGCCATGCCTGCAACCTACACTTTAAATGTACAAACAACATAATAGAGTACGAGGCTCTTATCCTAGGCTTAAACTTGTTGAGAAAATTAGGAGCCCATAGGATAAATTTGCGTGGGGACTCTGAGCTGATCGTTAAACAGGTGAATGGTGAATACACATCAAAAAATCCCAGGCTGAGAGCCTACAAGAACGACGCTATGGATCTATTGAAAACCTTTGTAGAATACGATCTGGTGTTTGTCCCTAGAGGTCAGAACGAAATTGCAAATGGACTAGCCTGCATGGCTAGTTTGTATCATAAGCCTCCCAGTGACCAACAAATCATCATTCAACCAAATTCAGACCTGCAGTGCCATACAATGTAAAATATTGGCAGGTCTTTGAGGGCGATAAACATATTGAATATTTCCTGGTAGGCAGAAATGAGTTTGAATTTTCTGATTCGGACTCTAAATCTAACAGTAGCTGCCTAAGTGAAGATTCCTCAGATGAGGAAGAAACACCCTGTAACATAGAAATAAAAACTTTAAACAAATAGATTGGAAATCCAAACAAAAAATGTGAAAACACAGATAGTGAGGAAGTAGAGGTGCTGCAGACCAAAGATAAGAGCATACCCCGAGTTCTGGCTCCTTTAATGGACCTTTTTGACTTTGATGATGTAGAAAAAAAGCCCACTTTAGAACATGTAGAAGCTGATGTTGAGGAATGCAACATAGGCACTGAAGATAAGCCCAAGATGATTAAATTGGCTAAGTCCCTGCCTGCAAACATGAAGAAGAAATACATTGACTTGTTCAAAGAATTCATTGATGTGTTTTCTTGGAGCTATGAGGACTTAAAGGCCTATGACACAAAAATTATACAACACAAAATACCTCTGAAAGAAAATCAGAAGCCCTTTAGACAGAAAATTTGCAGAATAAACCCAAAACAATTGCCTGCAGTAGAGAAAGAGATTAAGAAGATGTATGAGGCAGGCATAATTGTGCCTGTGAGGTTCTTTGATTGGGTATCAAACCTAGTGGCTGTGAGAAAGAAAACAGGGGAGATCAGGCTGTGTATTGATTTCAGGAATCTTAATAGAGCCTCAATCAAAGACAATTACCCTTTGCCAAAAATGGAACACATCCTTCAGAGGGTAGTAGGCTCAAAAAATATCTCCCTGCTAGATGGTTTTTCAGGTTACAACCAAGTTTCAGTACTCCCAGAATTCCAACTCAAGACAGCTTTTACCACTCCATGGGGCACATTTATGTATGTAAAGATGCCCTTTGGACTGATGAACGCTGGTGAAACCTTCCAAAGAGAAATGGACATAGCTATTTCAGATGAAATAGGACACTTCATTGTCATCTGTCTGGATGACATAACAGTCTATTCCAAGATTGAGGAAGAACACCTAGAACACCTGAGGAAAGTGTTTGAAAAATGTAGAAGGTTCGGTCTGTCATTGAATCCTAAAAAGACTGTATTTGGGTTACAATAAGGAAAAATTATTGGCCACATCATATCTGAGAAGGGGATTAGGATAGACCCACAAAGAGTTGAGGGAATACTACAAATCACACACCCAAGAAACATCAAAGAAATACAGTCCTTCATTGGGAAAATTAACTTCCTCAGGAGGTTTATTCACAACTTAGCGGAACACCTTAGGAAAATGACAAACATGTTAAGGAAAGGTGTAGGAGTTAGATGGACTGTTGAGGCTAAGAAATATTTTGAATCAGTTAAACTCGCACTCACCTGGGCTCCTATCCTAATCAGCCCAGATTTCTCAAAGGATTTCCTGATATTTTCATTTTCCTCTGAGCATACAATAGTTACAATTCTGCTGCAGAAAAATCTAAAGGGAATGGAACAACCCATTTATTTCTTCAGAAAAGCTTTGAGGGATGCACCCTTGAAATACAACATAATGGAAAAATAGGCCTATGCTCTAGTTAAGGCCTTGAAAGACTTTAGGGTTTACATCCTGCATTCCCACATCATAGCCTATGTACCCAGCATAGTGGTTAAAGACATCTTGTCCCAAGACCCAAATGGGAAGAGGGGGAAATGGATTGCTATGATATTAGAATATGACCTTAAGATAAAACCCACCAAACTGATTAAAGGTCAGGGCTTAGCTCAACTAATGGCTGAATAAAATTTACAGGCCCTTGACATTAACATGGTAGATGCCTTGGATGAGCAGCAGGGATTTCCTAATCCCATTGTTGAGGAGAAATTTCAGAACTCTCCATGGTATTCTAACATTATCTATGTTCTCACAAACCTTAATGCCCCTCACTAACTATCAAATACTAAGGCCAGATTCCTAAAGCTGAAATCCAAGAACTATTGCATACTAAATGAATGCTTATACTGGAAAAATGCAAATGGCCTATTGCTTAAATGTTTGCCTAAGTCTGAAGTAGAAAGGATTAAACAAGAATTCCATGCAGGAGAGTGTGGAGGCCACCTGAACTGGAAAGCCACTGCAAACAAAATACTCAGAGTTGGCTACTATTGGCCTACACTCTTCAATGATATCCATAAGATGATAATTGCCTACCACAAATGCCAAAATTTTGAAGGCAAAAGAAAGCTCATCCCCTTACCTTTACAACCCATCACTGTTGAAGGTCCCTTTATGCAATGGGGCCTAGATTTAATAGGAGAGATTCACCCTGCTTCTTCTGCACAACACAAATGGATCTTAACAGCCAAAAACTACTTCACTAAGTGGATAGAGGCCATACCTACTAGGAATTCCATAGATTCAGTCATCATTAGGTTCTTAGAAGGTCATATCCTCTCTCGGTTTGGCTACCCAAGGAAAATAATCACTAATAATGCTGCTACTTTTGGATCCAAGAAAATGGTTGATTTTTGTCACAGGTATCAAATAGCACTCGATCATTCAACTGCCTATTAACCACAAGGTAATGGCTTAGCTAAATCATCAAACAAGAGCCTAGTGACCATCATCAAAAAGCTGCTAGAAGAAAACAAAAAGTCATGGCATAACAAGTTCATTCATGCCCTGTGGGCCGACAGGCTTACAACAAAGAAATCCATTGGCATGTCACCATACCAGCTTGTCTATGGAATAGAAGCAATGTTTTCTACCAGCCTTGGGGTACCAGTGATCAAGCTGGTCCAAGAGATTCAGACAGAGGAAGACAGTATGGTGAGAAGGATAAACCAATCAATTCATCTCCAAAAAACAAGGGAAGAGGTCTATAACAGAGCTATCAAAGTTCAGGAAAACATAAAGAAGTTGTTTGACAAAAGAACCAAAGCCTCTGATTTCAAAATCGGAGATAAATTTCTAAAGTGGGACTCAAGGAGAGAGGAAAAAGGAAAGCATGACAAGTTTGAAAGTTTGTGGCAAGGTCCATACATCATCCAAGCCATTGTAGGTCCAAATGCATTTTTTCTACAAGGGTTAGATGGTACAGAGCTATTTGGGGGTCCTGTCAATGGCAGGATGCTCAAACACTACTTCTGCTGATTTCCAATTTCTAGTTTCCATTTCCATTGTAAATACCATTGTCGTGTTTGTTTTCAAGAAAAAGAGAAAATATTCCAAAAAAAACAAAAAAAATAGAGAAGAAGGAGAGGTTCAGATATGCTGAAAACATGAACCTCTGAAGTGCAAATATTGGCTCTAATATGATCAAAACCTGAGCCAAAGAAATTAAAGATAGCTGGTTCAAACATGCCCAAAACCTGAAACAGTAAAGGAAAAAGAAGAATCAGCTCCACCAAGCCCAGAACCAGAGATGAGAAAAAAGAAAAGAAAAAGAAAGTGACTCTAACAAGCTAAAAAATTAAGTCACAAGAGAAAGAAGGATGCTCCAAAATGTCAGATTTCAAGCCTTCAAGATTTTGTTTTTAGTTTCCTGCAAGTTTCTGTCCATGTGCAATTGTCTTTATGCCTTGGATCTATAGCAAAATAGACTATCTAATCCTAGTTTCACCATTTTAAATTTATGCTGTAGAATATAGTGAAGAAATATGCTGGACAGTCTAATCCCAACATATATTAGATTAGGTAGAGAAACACGTGAGACCAAGAGTCTAATCTGGTCTCATGGAGTGATAAGGGTAAATTTAGAATAGGTTTATTTTATGTTATAAAAACAAATGATGTAAAGGGTCTGCTAATCCAAATGCACCCTAGAAGAAGAAAAAATGCTATGGATTGTAGGATGGGTAGGTAGATTGTTTGGGTGATGTTTATGCTAATTGATGTCTTCACAATTGTGGTAGCTAAAAACCAAAGAAGAAGGGTGGCTCAAGCAATAGGCATCTCGCCTACTCCAAAGATTATTTCTGAATTCTTGACTCCTTCAAGAAGAAGACATCGCCATGTGGAGCCACTGTTAGCCCCCCTATAAATTTTTGTCAAGCAAACAGGGGGCTAAATTGTTTCATGAGCCTTCAAGGAATGCATTTCTCTTGTAAACACATCATCCTTGAAGTCTCTTCATGTCCCCTGCCCTTTGATCATTTCCCTCTACTGTTCTGGATTCAATAAGTCTCACTGATGATGAAACAATCATGCTCCAAAAGGCCTTTATTTGCCCCTTGTATCCCTACAGAATGTCCCATGTTAACCCCTTTTACCCTCTAAATCCTCCCAAAATCCCCTTTAAATCCTACATTCACCCCTTCTCTGGTATGATTCCCAATTTTTCCTCTATCATTACCCTTTCTCAACCTTGAAATGTACTAAAAATGGGCCGAAAACACACTTTTCCATATAATAGGGCCTAGCCCCTTTCCCGCTAGCCCGCAAACCACTTCCCCATGTGACCCCGCGCCAAAACTAGGTGCAAAGGTTCAAAGCGCTAATCACAATCACAACTTTCAGAGGGGCGCATTTCTTTGTTATATAAAAAACTCCGATTGGATTGAGTTTTGGTCCATAAGGCGTTCGCCGCGATCTCCATCGTTGATCCATCGTTTTGATTGGATGGCCCGGCGCTAATCGCACTCCCGCTTCCGATCTCAATTGAAACTTTCATCGTGCCACTCCTTGTTTCCCCCCGATTGCGATTCCCTGATCAAATCATAGCCGTCCATCCATTCCAAGATCCAATGGTCCAGATGTATTCCGCTCCCCTCCCGTTGCTCCTTTCTGTTCCCCGCCGATTAAATCTCCGTCGTTGATCTAGACCCTGATCCGACAGCCTTTGCTCTCTCGCTCTAATCGCAATCACATTGTTCAATTGTTGCCACCTTCCGCCCTTTGGGATTGCGATCTCCGCGATCCAATCTCAACCATCCGTTAGTCTGAGATCCAATGGCCATAAACCAATCACACCATCGTTCAATCGGACTGCCGACCCTCCCATTTCTCCCCTCCGATTGGATCATAGCCGTCGATCTCCTCCTAAGATCCGACGGTCTTGGATGAATCGACCTCCACCCATGCCGGGTCCCACCATTCAAGATCATTTTCATTGCATTTCTGTTCATTTCTTTGCATTTCCACCTATTTACAAACTCTCATGATTTGCATTAAATTTTAATGTTTCACATTCATTTCTACACTGATTAACCCTCCACCGTCAATCTTCGCCACCAGACCATGATCAAATGGTCCATGCACATTTCTCCACCAAAACCCTATTAGTCACTGTTTGCACCATATTACTACATTGATCACCATTTGTTCATCCAAAACCACTGTTTTCACCACCTCTGCGCTATCATTCTCCCCGCCCTCCATAGCCATCTTCCCTATGCATGGATTTCAGAACAGAGTTGCATGTTTTTGCAGGATACGAGCGGCGGAAGACTGCCATGATTCACAATCTCTGTACAGTTACAGAGAAACAGGAAAGGACCATTTTCAAGAGCCGAACTCATGAAGAAGGGTCCAAGAAGACGTGTGACAGGGCTAGCATTAAAGGAACAGAGTTTAAACTCTGTAAATTCTTCCCCAGAGCCATTAAAGCACAGATTTCGTAGTAAGAGGAAAACGTGGAAGCAGAAAAGAGTATCAGTATAAA
Organism: Pinus albicaulis; assembly: GCA_034641835.2. NCBI lineage: Eukaryota > Viridiplantae > Streptophyta > Pinopsida > Pinales > Pinaceae > Pinus > Pinus albicaulis. The sequence continues at coordinate 1,218,080,370 of CM076577.1, forward strand.
AACAGAGTGTTTAAGGCCTGCCATTGAATATTTTGAGCCTTAATCCTATGATTTGCAGGCAGAGTACTAGATCAAAGACATCATGGATCACACGGAAGGCCTAGTGCACGGAAAAAAATACTATCAAGGTAGCTACATCAGCGAAACGTTCTTACCCGCGAAAGGACAAAGCGCCCATTTGTTCCCTTATTTTCCGTGTTCCTTAGAAGATTTCCACCCTGATGGAACAGTCCTATGCTACCATAAGCATTTTTTATGCAGCATAGCAGACCTCGAAGTCATTTATCTTCCTTTTTGTTTATCCACCAGAAGTGTTGCATAGTACTACAACCAAAGTGCATCAAAGGCATACCTGGAGTAAATGGAAGCCTAACGAAGACCACCATTTCATCCAAGGAGTACGAGGGATAAATGCACATGATTTAAAATAGAATGGGCTTCAACCCTCTTTCTTTTCGAAGTTGTAATGCTTCATTTAGTTTTTCACCTACCTCCTCTGCTCTCTTCAGCTATAAAATTCAGGAAGAAACTCATTGTAAGTGTTGTTGATTGGTTATCAGAGAAATTACAAGATGTTTCATGTGAGACATAGTCTCTGTGTAAATTTGTAAGATAGGCTGTAGAAGATGTTTTCAGACTGATTTTCTAGCTATTAGTAATGTTTTACTTGACTGGTGTTGCTCTCCAATATGACAAGCACATTTCTTTGGATCCTGATCTAAAGCTGCAGTGATGTTTTCCTGTCTCTATGTTCTATTTCATTTCATTCCATTTATTCTGGCACGCATTAGAAATTTGGCATAGGATTTACCCTTGTTAGGTACCCTATGTTGTTGCTCTCCCTGCCTTTGATGTTTTCTACTAAATGTGTTATCTAAGGGTTCATTTCAGTTAATTTAACCAATGTAGTGGATGTCATTTCCTGCTAGCTGATGTATGAATTAAAGGAATTTGTTCTTAGATGTTCTTGTTAGGATTTAATTGAATGAATTGGGAACACTGGGAGGTCTAGAACTCCGTCTCTATCTCACTAGGATCCTTTTCAATCAATTGATTCTTACTAAGATCCCTCAAGCTGGAGGCTGAAGAATTGAGATTTCAAAGTCTACATATTGAATAGCAAGTAAACCCTTTCATGACTCCATTGCCCAATGGTCTTGAATGTTCCCTGAAATCATCTTTCCTTTGCCTAAAATCCTCTCTACCCACCTTTGTCTTATATTGAAACCTTCTTTCCTGATCCCCAACAACCAACCAAATAACAACCAAACAAACAAACCTTGTGCCCATAACTAGCCTAATATCTTAACCTTTGAAATTCAAAGACATACACCTTTGAAAATCATAGAGAGATCCCTCTCTGGACCCAGGAGGGCTAGATCCTGAGGTCTGAAAGTGGTTTTGATGTTGTCTCATCTTTTGGTCTTGCCAACCTGGAAAAAACATGAGAACTCCAGCAGGGTCTAACAGAATACAGCCTACGCCGGCGCCATCTTGGGTTTTGGCACCATCATAGTACAAGTTCCAAATTTCATCTTCTGGTTTCACAAGGCTATCCGAGTACATAGGAGATGTACTCGGGGTAGTGGCTTCTAGCGGCTCTTATGTTGAGGCAGAGTGGTTGTCAGTGACCAACTGAAGTTTCGACTGAACAGCTTGAGTGAATGGAGATTGTGGGTTTTGGTAGCACCCAAAAACAAATTGTAAGAAACACATGCCAAGTTCCTCTTGTGCGAAACTGACTGGTTCATTAGTCGCGTCCAGATCTGTCACCATGTGCTTCATGTAAGGCTCACTTTTGACCCAGATTTGATTGTTTCCACCCTTGTATGAGAGCCACAGGTGGGACCAGTCAGTGGAAAAGTATCCTTGCATCTTGCTAGACCAGTCTCAAGTCAAGAGAATACCATAGCCTTTGGGGATGTCCACGATGACTATGTCTATGCGTTGATGCACCCTAGAATTAGAGGATAAGTAGATGATGACGTTATTCAACTCACCCACGACGGGAACCTTGGATCTATCAAGCTAAATTATCCTAGTGTCCATTTTCTCGGAGTGGATTTTTAACTTCTTGAATATAGACAAGGGCATAACATTTCTGGATGTGCCAAAATCGATGAGGCAGTTATGGAAATTGACGTTGAATATTTCTAAAGATAGGAGGAAAGGGGGGGTGGATCCCCTGGAATTCGCATTAACGACATTAACGATAGACTGGGGACTAGCAGCTGCTTGGGCAGACGTGGTACTCACGAGTTTTGACGTTGGGGGGTTGGGAAATGCTTTGAGAATAAGATCTCACTGGTTAGCAATACGAGCGAGTTCGTAGAGGGAAATGTTGGCTCCCGTTTTCTTCATATCTTCAATAATGTTATACCTGGAATCTAGGTGTGAGATAGGTTCAACAAAGGCTTTCGGAGAACCTGATGACGATCTATCTTTTGGGCTCACTCGGGCATTGGTTGGGCTAGATTTTTTAGGAGTTGCAGTTTGATTCTCTTTGTTTTCTAGCAGGATTTTCCTTAAGAAAGCTTTTCTCTTTTCCTCAAAGGCCTTCTCCAGGACTGGGCCTTTGCTCCACAAGATATAATTTCAAGGGGGTTTGGATTTAGGGTCGCCGACCATGTTTATTTCAATTGTGGGAGGGGGGCTTTCCTCGCGGACTACCTCGAAGGTGAGGACAGTGGATCCTATATCCTCGTTGGGGAAAGAGGTGTCGTCGTCATCTGAAATAGCCTCCTCTTCTAAATCCCCCATGGCTTGGTCTTCTAAGAGTTGATTCACCATGGCGGTCATGCTATTGATCCATTGAGGGCAAGGCTTCTCTCAGTGGGATGCTTGATGGAAAGAGAAAAAATTATCTTTGCCCATTTATTCCATGTTGAGGCCGGCATTTAGGTTTGACGGAAGCCAGCTGACAGCGGTATTATTCTTCCTAAAGAAGGGTTTCTGCATTTTGGTACCTGATATGGAGTCATTTCTCTTTCTCTTGAGATCAAAGACTTCATTTGTTAACATCTTGAGAGACTTGGTGATACTTTCGAAATCGAAGGGGTCTTTGTCTTTGTCTCTGGGCTTATGAGTTGAAGATTGGGTTCTCTTCATAGCTGGCTTTGAGTCATCTCGGCCATCATGATCAATGGATCCTATGGACAAAATGTATTTTTCGATATCAAGGGTGGTGGTGTAATTTTCTTCTAGGGTATCTCTAACTTCACGTTTTAAAAACACGGTGATATCCCGAGGGAGAGCCCTTGTGTAGTAATCAATAGTGATGGAATCATCCAAGGCCATGTTTGGAGGTAATTTGTTCAATATAGTAGTGAAGCATTGATTAAAGTCTTTGACTTTCTCTTCTTCTGGCATTTCAAGTTACTAAGCTCTGTGAGGAGCATGGATGGAGTCTTGTCTTCTGAAAAATTCAGGAGGAAGGTGTCGCGAAATTTCTCCCAGGAAGAAATAGAAGCAACAGGGAGAGAACAGTACCATGTAGCAGCCTTATTTTCTAAGGTATGAGGGAAGAGTCATCATGCTACATCATTAGACTGAACTCTCATCATTTTCATGGCCAAGTAGAAGTTGCTTATGTGATCTTCGACCAGCGTACCCTTCTTAGGGTCAAACTTAGGGAGGTGTTTCTCAGGGTGTCGGGGCATGTCATGGAGGAGACCATGGAGGCTTAGGGGGGATTGTGCCATCCAAGCCAGTGGCTATACACACCTAGCTTTCTGGTGGTGCGATATGTATATATCACCTGTTTCACTCTCAAAGTCACTCCCCAAGCCACACCCGAAGGCTTTTCCTTCATGGTGAGAGTGCATGTATTGATTTATAACAAGGTTTCCTATGTTCCTAATATTCCTCCAGTTATAAAGGAAGGGAAATATATTTTTGTTTCAATTGTGGTGGGGGTGGCCTATATTTCGACCTTGTCCACGACCTCTATCTCCCCGAACCCTATTTCCTTGGCCCCTCCGAGTTGCTCCACCAGGCTGGTTATTTTCTTGAGTGTCATCATTCAAAGGTTTGTCGGGTTGATGGCTGACGTTGGTTTGGGTTTTAGTAATTTCAAGGCCACCTCCTTCAATCCCTCAAGGAATGTCAAGGAGCTCTACCGAATTACGCTCAACCCCATCTGCATCATCTTTAATCATGAGACCTATCAGCTAAGGTATGGAGTTGACAAGGGCCCCCTGGCAAGTTTGATGAGCTATGGGAGACCAAGGGTTGGCTAGCAAACCAGTGGCTGGCACGTTTTGCAAGCCTCTGATGAGATCATGGGCGATCGGGCGTAGGGCCCTCAACTGGTCAGCGGTGATCTCATAATAAGGGGCTTCATCCTCTAGGTAATTTTTAGGGGGAGGAGGACTAGTATTTTCATACATGATCTCCCCCTGTGGGGTTTGCAACGGGATGTTACTCATGTGCTAGGAGCTTGCCATTCAGCAACTCCTTCTAGCCAAATTTTTTGATGGGAAGAAATGTCCAGCCAACAATAAGGGATCTCCCCGATATAAAGTCCCAATTATACTCTAAACTGTTTGTGATAGGGATCTCGTCTGGGGTGTGGGTTTGGCTAGTGCTGAATATTATTTTCCCGAACACAAACGAGCCCTGCCGACCTATGAACACACAATTATTCGAACAACACAAGACAAATGGTTGATGAGTCTCACTGAATATAAAACACTACAAATATTAAGACGAGTTAAAGCATGCAGCCAAAGGAAATGTTGTTAGTAGCACATCATTAAGGTCATGCTTGGAGAAGCTGTTCAAACCACATAAGAAATAGTTCTTTATGGTCAAAACACCCTTCACTTCCTTAAGCGTTTACAAAGATAAGATGAATGTTAATAACAAAGTTGCATAACATATCCTAATTAAATAAACCCATATCATTAACACATTAAATGAGCTTAAATGTATAAATTATATAAGAAGAAAATGCAGATCAGTAAATCACAAAAGATATCTGATACATGGGATACAAATATTCATAATGTTAACACATGAGTCCTCATAAGATCCAAGAGTGGAGTCAAAACATTTGTTTGTATTCATTCTCAGAAATATGTATCCAATGCTATACAATTCCCTATGTTCCTTTGGAGTCCAAAAAAATTTCCTTTTACAATTCCTTGGAGGGAGTATTTATAGAACAAAATTGACCCTTGGGTGTCACTGGATTTTTTCATTCTCGACTGTTGACGTTCTCTGTGACCCGAGAGACATTTTCGACTTGCAACCTAGCTCCAAGGAAACCTGGGACTCTGTGTCTTTTGCGACCTGCGACTGATTGCCTGTTGCAACCTGTGACTTGTGCCTTTTCCTTGGTCAGGGAAGCAACTGTGTGATTGCAAGGTCCGGTACTTCTACTTGTTGCTTATTTTTGAGATATTGTTGCCATGCTCGATAATATGCAGCAACGGGAGTTACCTGGTGAGTATCTTCTTTCAATATATGGAAGCACTCAAGAGGATCCAGGATTAAGATGTGCCTCTCTACTGTGATCTGATTGGATAGCGAAGCCAGTTTAGTGTAGATTTAGACTAGAGTGACAACATAGTGAATGAGATTTTCTTGTGAGGCCAGAAGATCCCGAGAGGCAGCTTCTTGTCTCATGGGTTGCAAGAATGTTTGAATGTCCTGAGAAACCTCTTCTCTTGTTTTCTCAGTGTCCAATGTACCCAGAGAAGGAATGTGGTGATTTTCTACCATTGAATCGATCCCATCATCAGATGCTCATATGAATACCTAGAATGACAAGGTTCTAGATCCTTGACCAAATTTTCTTTGGACTGTATCTTCATTCGAATCTGAACCTTGTCATTCTAGGTATAGACCCATTCCTTCCTAGGTAGAGTGTCAGGAGCCTGTGGGTATGTATTTCACCATTCCAGCATATTATCCAAAGCGGTGGAGACCTCCTTTAGCTGTGTAGTCCTCCTTTTGGTTTCTGCTTGTGCTTTCAGTAATGGAGTGACTGTCTATTTTATCGTGAAAATATCTTCATATACTTATTTCATAGTGGCTTCCAGAGTGCCTAACTCCCTTTCAATGGTGAGCAGCAGTTCGTTGGCTTGGGTGCTTGTGAAATGTAGCCTCTGAACATCTTCCTCCAGCCACCTCTTATCCCGTTCATCCTGAGATGCTCTCTACTTAGAAATTTGTAGCCTGTTCTGTAAAGAGAGAATATCTCTGCTCATTTGAATAACATTATCTTATGTGGCTGCTGCAAAGGCAGTACCAACTAATGCAATCATAATCGGATTGGTTATGGTATCCAAGAATATATCCTTTTCCGTTGTGGCTACGAGAGGTGCGGTAGGAGTCCACGCTAAACATCTTCTCTTCTCTTGCCGAATCTTGTGCGTGAACTGGTCATAGGTTAGCCTTATCAGATCCAAGACTTCATCTTCTTGTTCCATCGAAGTGCCAATTTTTGAGAGAAGAAAAAACACACTTAACATGGGGGTGGTCTGAGGCACATCAATGTGTGGCAGTTTTGTCTGTTCACCTATCTTTGGGAGTGGAGTTTTACTTCCCCCTGCTTCCTTGGAGGGATCTTACTGTGACTTCTGAATTTATTCTTTCCTCCTTCTCCCTTCGGCCTCAAATCTTTCCTCATCTTCTTTTAGATGGCATTCAGTCTCTGCCTTGTCTTGTTCTTCTTTTAGATTGCTCTCATCTTCTATCTGTTCTTCCTCTTCTTCCCTCTTTTGTTCCTCTTCCTCCCTTTTTCTGCAAGCTTCTTCTACCTCCTTCTTCTTTTGCACCTCCCTTAGTTGTTTCTTTTGCTTGTCCTCCCATTTCTACTGTGCTAGGGCATCTTGATTCCTTTTGATTTCTTCTGCTTTTTCTTTCTCCTCGGCTTCTTTTTGTGCCTTAGCCTCTTTAATTCTTTGTTCTTCTTTCTATTTAGAGAAACTGTTTCCCGTATCAGTCCTTGGATTCTTGGCTTTAGAAGATGAGGCTCCACCTGGCATGTTGGTTCTTCCTTCTTCATTTTGATCATCTTGTTCATCTTGATCAGTTTATTCTTCCAATGCAACCTCTCTGTCCTTGTTGTACTAGTTCTTGATTTGATCCTCAGAAGGGAATTCCATGTGCTCGTAACTCCACTTGAACTTGGCTTACTTACAATGTGAGGGAACGATTCTTTCAGGATCATATGACCTATGTGATACCGGTGGTAAATGAAAACCTTTGGTTTCCTTAGCCTCTGCTTCTACTTCCCTAAAATATTTGACCGTGTAGGCGTCGATAGTAAGCAAGAGGCTAGGCCATGGTTTTTTCTTGCCCTTGGTGAGAACCTTTAAAAACCCGCCTGTCATCTGGTAGCATACTTCTTGCAAGAGTAATTTATCAGTGATGAACTGGGGTAGTTCGTGGGGTGCCTTGAGCGATCCGAAAACCCAGATGAAAGTGATATCTGTGATAGGAAACCAGTTGGCCACCTGGGTTATTTTCTCCATGGCTCATCTAGACATGCATGGGCCATCTTTGCCAAATATTTTTCCATAGAGTGCGGGAATGAAGTTCTGTGAGATCGACTCTATATCTTGCTTCTACCTGGAAGCCTAGAATACCTGCAAGTATTTATGGATTGGCCCACCATGCTCTACATCCTAGTTATGATACCATCTGGTAAACTTACATTTTGTGCATTCTGCGTCGAACAAATAGGAGGCCATATAAAATTCGGATGCACACCCTTTATCGGGTGCTTGTGCTGATGATATGTTTGATTTGAGGGCTACTACTATTAGGTTGTCCCAGTTGAAGCAGGTGCCATATGTAGGAACAAATTACATGAGGGAAACCCAAGTACCATTGAAAGTGGTGGCATCTTGTCGGCCATACATCTTGCATAAAATTTCTTCCACCAACTTTTAGACTCTCTTGAGGCCTGCTATTTTATATTCCTGGTCCTTCTTGAACTTGAAATATTTCGGGTCCTCCCACCATCCCCTCAAGGTCTCAGGTTTGGGGACTACATGAGTAGTAGCCCATTCAGCATTGAAATTATTTTCTCGGGCTGGGAATGCATAGTAGACCTTCGCATCCTGCCCCTTAAGATTTGAAAACTACTTTCTTGAATGATCCTGAATGACCCAGATTCCGAAGTCTACCTTTTCCAATATCCATTCATTCATCTCTACGCATGGAAAAATGGGTGGATGGGCCCCTGCATAGTGTAGTTTATACCTCTTGACTTGAACATACACCTGCCAGTTTGGGAGGTCTTCTGGAAATTCGAGCTTCGTCCACTCCCTGTGTTGGGGTTCCCATGTTTTGGCCAGATTGGCAAGACCAAAAGATGAGACAACATCATAACCACTTAGGGGCCATAGGATCTAGCCCTCCTAGACCCAGAAAGGGATCTCTCCAATAAAAAAATAATGACATATCTTTGAAGCTCAAATCGAGATGTTAGGCTAGGTATGAAGCGCAAAGGAAAAAAATGATTGGGTTGGTTATCGGGTTGGTCAAAGGGTCATAGACCGAGAAGGTAATGGGAAGGAAGGAGCAGGGAAGTAGGACATTTTGGAAAAAGAGGATAGGTCAAGGATGTGCCATCCATTGGGTTATGGAGTCATGAAAGGAGATTACTTGCAAACAACTAGCCAAGGCTTTCATAGGGCAAGTCATCTATACTAAAGGATCTTTGAGATAGATGATGGAATGGGACATCAAAGAGGAAAGGTGAAAACAAAGGGCAGCTTTGAGATCAAACCAGAGGTAATTTAACTCCATATCTGCTTCAGCATACTCTCAAGGGGAAAACACATAATTTTTAAACACAGAATTAGGCCTGAGATCATAGAAGGGGTTTTAACCTTCAATTCTTTGACACCAGCTCATGGGATCTTGGAAAGGCCAATCTGTTGAACAAGGACACCAATGGATAGGGCTTCCACTAAATCCCCGGTATCCCAAATCCTCTAGCTTGAACCCAAACAAGAACAACTAAGCAACAAACCCTAGATTCACACATCAGCTATCAATGCATAACAACTACTATGCTGGTTAAATAACATGAATTTACTCTTAGTTTAACTATCAGCAGAAAAAAATTGAAGGTAGGCAGAGCAGAAACATAGGGTACCATGCGAGGGAAAATCCTATGCTATATTTCTGATGCGTACCAGAAGACCAATGAACAACATGGAAAATGTAAATAACAATGAAATAATAATAACATCACCCATAGTAATAGACCAAGATTCTGTGAATTTTCTTGATTAATTGATGCAAAACCAGTCACATACACTAAGCTCAATGGTTGATAACAGTCCAGACTTTCTCCTCCCAGCATACGACATTATAGAATACTCTTCTACTCTCTCCAAAAACTATTTCAAACAATCAGAAATGAATCCCTACAACTATAACAGCAATAACGTAATCCAACCCTTTACAAAGTGTTCTCGGGGATTCTTATAGGAAAAATGGACAGCAGGAGTAGGTGACACACATTAAATCGATTCATTAAGATAGAGTGGGGGTGGTGTGCATGCCCACTCTGCTTAATAGCAATGCGTTGTACTTGGCGGTCTGGGTCGGAGTCTTTGTTAGGTCGATAGCAACCTAAGATGTTTCTTTGGAGTCCTTTCTGACTGTAAGGCACTCTGTTCTGACTTCTGAAGCAAGTAAGGTGACTGAATGATTCTGGGCTTCCATACCTCCATTATCGATGTCTTGACAATATTTGAAATCTTTCTGTCAGTAGAATGGCCTTTGGGAGCTCGAGAAGGCATGAAGACTTCTACTGGGGGCGTACTGTTCTGAGAAATGTACTGTTAATGCTGAGAGTGGATATGGCTCATTTCATGTGCTCTTTATCATCAAACTGCATATTTCCTTTGATTATGGGATTAGGTCTCAGATATTTTGATTAACAGCCCTTAATCCTCTTAATCCATATTTATTGCTTCATAGAGCCACTGTTGTAATAGCCTCTATTTTTGAATCACAGTAACTGTGATTATGACAGATAAAGTGAATTCATTACTCCGTGTACCCTGCACAATAAAACAAACCGATTATAAAATATAGGGAAATGGTGGAAGAATGCTTTTAAGCCTGGAGGGACGGTGTCATGAATGTGAAAACCGCAACTGTAGTGGAGGTGTCAATATGCAGCTAGGCGGAGAAATGACATAAACTTTAATATGGAACATTAAAGTTAAATGCAGGCGGATTACAAAGGTAATGAGCGAGAATGCGATGAAATAGGTTGACATAGTGGGACTCGGTCATGGAAAAAGGGCGATTTGATATGGGCCGTCGGATCCAAGGTATTCAACAGTAGAGCGTACCATCAGAGGATCGCAATCGGAAGGGACAGAGGGTGAGACAGTTTGAAAATTGCGATTACGACTAGAGCAAGGATGCGAGGGCCGTTGGATTAAAGGTGAATCGACGGTGGGGAACAGGCCATCGGAGGGGCGAAAAAGGGAAATGTGGGCGCGACGGGAATTACGATGGCCATCGAATCTATTTCAATCGAAGACGGAAATTACTTCAAAATCCGACAGACTATAGCACGATCGCATTGCAACTTTGGGTTTCTTAATGGAAAACATGTCCCAATCTGATTCCTCGATGTGATTGGTGCCTTGAGGATTAGCGCTTGGTTTTAGCACCTGGGCTTATGGAGGGGAAGTGGTTAGGGGGCTGGCCAAAAGGGTCTAGGTTCTTTATGAAGCGGAAAGTGGGTTTTAGGCCTATTTTAAGTGCGTTTTAAGGCCAAAAGATGGTAACGGTAGGGGAAATAAAGTGTTTAAAAGCCAAATAAAGAATATTATAGGGCTTGGAAGGGAATCGAGAATGATTTTACATGGCTAATGAATAGTTAAGGGAGGGAATAAGGAGAGGAAAAAAGAGGCTTAATGGGGATGAAACAAAAGGAAAATGGAGGCCTAGTGGGCATTTTCTTCACAACAGAGATTCCTTTAAACCAGAAACAATAGTGAGGATTCATCAAAGGGTAAAGGCATACAAATGCTTCAAGGATGATGTGTTTTTTGGAGGAGATGCATTCCTTGAAGGCTCACAAGACGACTTAGCCCCCTGTTTGCTTGTTAAAAAATTGATAGGGGGCTAACACCCTGTATACCTGATACCAATTCATGTTATCTCATTTTCCGAACACGTAAGAGGTGTCTCCATAGATAGGGGGAGGCGAAGGGGTATCTATTCTTCTGAAATTTCTACATCAGGACTCTTTTTTCTTTTTCGAACTGAACTGCCGGGGGCCCCATATCACTTGAGGCCAAAGAGATGGACACAAACTCAATCTCAACTTCGATGTTCCCTAGCATATTCATAAAACAGTCCCACGATAAGATAGATGGCATAATTATAAATAATTAGGTTGCTGCTACCTCTACTTAAGCATTCAAGGAAATGGGTAGACCTACGACATGGTGACCTTGTGACCAAGTTGCTGAGTTTCTAAGTCACGATGGTTCATACTTTCAAAGAAACGTGACCTAGTGACTTGCGACCATGTCGCTAGGTTGCTAGGTTGCGTCAGTGCGAATTCTTAGAGAAACGTGACTTGGTGACTTGGCGACTAGGTTGCTGGGTCACTACGTCACGGGTTCACTTGTTTGGCTGATGCTATGTGGTGAGTGACTTGGTGACCTCGCTACTCAGTGACTAGGTCGCAGGGTCGCGGGGTTGCGCTAGGGCCTTCTTATGAGTTATGTGGCGATTAGGGCTCTCTGGGGGGGAAAAGGTGAAGTAACGCACATACAAATTATAAGTAATAGATCTAGGCCCTGATGTTTTCCCTAGGTGAGTTAGGAAAGGCCTTTGAGACAGTCATTGGGAAAGAGTGGCTTCAGAGAAACAAGAGCAAAAGGTATATGTTATGAGGGAGAAAGGTAAATTTTGTAGAGGGCTATCATGGAGCTTGAATGAGGTCAAGACAGAGATAAATAGGCTAGGGGAAAAGGGGAGGATTGGAAATAATTAACAAAAAAGGAAAAAACAAGAGGATTAGGCAACTTACCTAGGAAAAATGTGCTCCATCTGGCTTGTCAGAGGCATTACCCTTTTATTTATAAATGGGTCACATGTGTGGTCAATTAATGAGGGTCGCAAATTTAAATATGATTAAGGGTCGTCTGACCTCGTGAGCTTGAGACTTCGTGACCTGGAGGTCACCAGGTCGCAAGGTCACACAGTCGCAACTCTTAGGTTTTAGATCGATATGCGACCTTGCGACCTCGCGACTTGGAGGGGTCGTAGGGTCATAGGGTTGCAACTTTTGGATTTTAATGAGGCTTGCGACTTTGTGATTGGCAGTTCAAAACTACAATCAGGATCAGACTCCATGTTTATCGAGGATCAGGGGCTCAGAATTTTTAAATGGCGCAAAATTTTTGAGGGTGTTGTAGCAGCTACAACAATTTGCTAACTATTTTGGAAGGGAGTTTTCTCTAACGAAGGAAACTTTGTTACCTAAATCTTCTAATTGTTTATTCTTTTTTCCAATTATCTCTAGATTGTCTACTATTGTAGTAGGTTTTGGATCTGGACTTGACCTGGTATAGTAGAATTTTCTGGAAGCCAAAATTACAAATTTTTAATGAAATTATACTCACAACTTATAAAACAATCTTAAAGTGAAAGGATAATGAAAAATATTCCCTTTAAGACCTATTTAAAACTGAGGATTAGTTAGTCCCAAATGGAGTCGACAGTATGTTATCACTCTAATAATTCCCAAAGTTGTAAGATTTTGAGTTTATAGTTTTAAGAAAATTAGAGGTAACCACATGCCTACTTTCAAGCTCTAGGATCTAGCCTTCCTAAGGCTCAAAGAGGGCTCTCTCTATAATATTTAACTTTGTTTTTTAAGTTGGATTTTAGGCTAGTTATATAGGGAAACTTGGTTTTGATATTTGGTTTGGTTTGGTGGGAAAAATCACTTAATGAGATGGATAGAGATAGATTTTTTTTTTCCTTTGGGAAAATGGAGTCAATATGTGAAGCAGATAGGTCAGGATCAAGGTCTAAAGTCAAATATTTTCAGCACAAGATAGTTGAGTCACTTAAGATCTTTGAGGCTGATTGGTGAAGTGGTTTAATTGGGATAAAGAGCGATCAAGGATTCTTTGATCCAGATAAGGAGTGAAGAGGAGAGAGGTCATTCGAAAGAGGGAGAAATTAACAGTTCCCTACTCTGGAAATTAGCAGAAAACATCAAAATGAAAACTAGTAAATAACAGAGTGCTATTAAAAAATTCTGATATATCACTTCCCGATTTCAAATTTAAATTCAGAACACATGTATGTATGAATGAAAAACATAAGAATATTGAACAATTAATAGTAGAAAGTACTTCACTTAAGTTATCCAAATACATGAACCCTGAAACATGATGCTTTATTGATTTGATCCAGCCTTGCTGACTTGAAACTTGGTACAAAAGCCCTTCAGGTATAGAAATATTGTCTATAGAAATCTTCAGCAATTTATTCCACAATAATACTTCAAATAGTGAAGTATTTATACAAAAAGTGTTACAAAATATCCTAGAATACTCATAGGATTTTTCTAAGGAGAATAAAATATATTTTACAAAAATATAGTGGTAGATTCTTAACAACTAGCAAGTCGTCCTATTTATCCAAATAAAATAGAAATGTTGTTTTGGATTAGGTGTAATTGGTTGTTGCGTTGTCTTAAATGCTGGAAAAAGATTTTTTAATCTGTTTTGAAACTCTATCTTCTCATCCGATACTCTTTTATTGATACACTTTACCTCTAATACTCTTTCATCTGCTTGAGGACTGTTTTACTACTGTAAATTCTGTTTTTACTGGGTAAAAACAACAATTTATTTTCTTCCTCTTTTACTGTAATACTGCCATTTACAGTAAATTAGTAAGCTTCTGCCAAAATTCTTCATTAGGTAACTTGATCTTGGTAATTTTTCTATATTTTTCATGAGCCTCTTTGTATTTGACAAAGGTTGGTTTGACCACAAAGAGATGTTTTATCTCATGCCGCAAATAGAACAAATCTTCAATTCTTTTGTGCAACACTTTGCCTGTAGGTACTCCTTGCCAATATGCCTTATTTACCTATTCTTTGGAAAAATATCTAATTTTCTTGTCGTAATCCTCTTGCTTCACTAATTTGTCATTTAAAACAAGAATATTGGGCAAGCCTTTTTGCCTTAATATATCAAATTTTACCATAAATCTAGTTATTTCCAAATCCATGTTTTGGCACTTCTCTTCAAGCTGCTTTATCAAGTTTTTCTTTGTAATTACCTTTCTCACTTGAAGAATTGTTTCAATTCTATCAGCTATTCCCATCTCATCCAATTCTTGTTTGTTCTTGGTGTTGAGAAACTTGATTATTTCTTGGGCCTCTTCAATTTTGGCACCAAGTTCTTCCTCTATCTTCACAATTTCTTCTTTGGCTACTTTAACCAAGTATTTTTGTTCATAAATGACTTGAATGGAAGGCCAAGTATCATTGATTGACTCAATGATCTTGGACCACAACTAATTTTTTATGTAGGTCATTGGTTCCTTCAAAGTAAATTTTGCTTCAACCTTCTTCAACTGCTCACTTAGACTTTTGGCCTTTGGTTTCTTTGTTTTCACATTGATTTGAGCTAATTTATTGGCATCTTCCAAGTTCTTAATTTGTTCTTTCAACCTGTTGATATCATTATTTTGAATGGACATATCTTCCATAGCTTTTATGAGCTTGCTTGCCTCATCTGTTTGTTGCACTGCTAAAGTAGATGATTCTTTAGCAGAGGTAGTAGTAGAAGTCATTGGCATAGCTGTAGCCAATGGGGCTTTTGGTGCTAATTCCTCTTGTAAGGTTGAGGGAACTGTTGTAGTTACTGTAGGGATGGCCATGAGAGGAGCACTTTGAGTTTTATATTGCTTATTTCTCTTGGAAAAGCTTGTCCATTTCTGTCTCCATGTCCTTAATCTGTGCTGTCATTTGTAGTATGAGACTCATCATCTCATCTTTCTGTTTTTCCTCTTGCAGAATCTATTTAGTATGTGGATGTTATGTTGGAGGAAGCTTCAATTGTTTTCTAAGTGTTTTTATGTCAACATTTTTCTTCTTTATCATTTTTTCTGCAGCTTTTACATTCTCAGGGTCATACCCTACTTCAATTGCCAGTTCTTCTAAAGACTTGATTCTAGTGTCTTTAGCATAGGAAGAGGCCTTTTTAGTCCTGATATGATCTCTCAAATTTGTTATGGTATTTTGAAGCTTCCGGGCACTCATTTCCTTTGTATTCATAGTGAAATAAAGCATTTCATAGCTTTTCTTATGAAACTCAATTTGATCTAAAGGATGAATGCTATCAATTGGTATTTCCAAGTCAACTTTATTGTAGTCTGCTACTATTGTAGGTTTGGGCACTGTTGGCTATAGTATTTTCATAAGAAATTTCTTGTTGGTGTAATAAAAGGCTAATAATAATCTGTTTTGACTTCGTGGAGTTTGTTTTAGATACTGTGAATAAATCTCGTTCTTTAGCTCTTCATTCTTAGCCTTGATTTCCTTGCATTTCTCTTTGATGTCACTGTCTGTATTCTCTGTTTGCTGTGATGAGGATGCCTCCATGTTTTTTTGTCTTTCAAACATCTGAGTGTCTGGAGTATCCTCTTCCTGCTCATTTACAATAACTGTAGCACCATCTGTGTTCTTCTCTGTGTTTTCTTCATCTGTCAACTCAATTATTTCTTTTTCCTTGTTCACTAGATTGAGCTTAGGTTTCTTATTATATATGATTTTAAACCTAGTCTCTGTTGTTGTTTCAGTTGTGTAGGTGCCTTCTTCCCTAATTCTATTACTAGCTTTATCCTCTTGATTTACAGTTTTCAAGGTGTGACTAGTATCACCCTATTTAACTGTTTCTACCAAGGTATTTTCCAGCCACTCTATTTGATTAGCAAAATTTTCAATCTCAGGCCTTTTATCATGGATATAAGGGGTTAATTTTTATTTTAACTCATTTTGCTGAGTATTGCTTGAGGATCATAATTCCATAAGAAAATTTCTTCAAATTTGTATTCCAACAACTGTTTTGATGCTTCTATACCTGCTTCCCTATGATTAGAAATGAAAGGACCCACCTGATTCTTTAATTTGAATTAAGTCTTATTTTTGGTAGCCAAGAATTTGATATAATCTGAATTTAGAATTTTCCTTATGTACTCTAAAGAAAAAACTCTCATTGGCAAGTATTTTGGCAGTTTATAGGGTAAAAGGTTTGACCCATACACCCTGATCTCTGTATGATTTTGCGAAAGGTACCAATCTCCAATTCTACTTTTCTCTGACAGCTCTAACACTTTCTTTATCTCATTACTGATTCTTGGCTGTACACTGTTTGTCAACATGTTTATCAATGTGTGAACAAAACAATCTATGAAATCCACATAAGTGAATTATGTTGATTCTCTTCTGATTAGAGATGTCCAAAAGATGATTGATAGTGGATTCCCTTCTACATCCAATTTCTGAAGGTTTATTGGGAATTTATCTGCTTGGAAGTAAAGGAACATGTGAAAGAGGAAGGATGAATATCTGAAAACTCCTTTAGTGGGAAATTTCACAAGATGATCATGGATATTATCAGCTATGTATTCAACATAGTTATAAATGACATAAGGAGGTTAACCTAGCACAAAGGTGGATAGAAAACCAACAATAAATTCATCTATGTGCTCATCAGTAAAATAACCAAGAATAAAGGATAACATAGAGATGACATGCCTTGACCCTTTAGGGAATTTATAAGATGAATAGGGAGGGTTTATCTTTTGGATTTCAACATATGCAGGCATGAAAGTTTGGAAGATCTAAAATATCTTAGGAAAGTCTAATTCAATATAAATTTTTGTGAGAGATTTTATGGGTAATGGAATTGCATTGGGATCTGGTTTCAGCTAAAGCATTAGGTTTATAGACTCTGCAGTAATAATGAACAATACTTCTTTGTTAGCATCAACCATAGCTCTTTGGTCAGGGGAATAATAGGTTTGACACAACCTGATAACTTCTAGACACTGATGAGTATGTGGAACTACATATTTGGGTAAATTTTACTCCCAAATCTGAACTTTTTCTCCCTGATCTAAGGATTTTTCTAGATTCCAGCAGTGGAGATCTAGCAGATTGAATTCAATGACTAGATCAATTATTTTGTAATCCACATCAGCTAGAGGTGTATGCATATACAATAGGAGGTTGTAGTGGATTTATAACAATAGTGATTTTAGAAGCCATTACTGGGTTTGATTTTGACAATTTTGACCTTCTGGATGCTCAAAACTCTATTTTTAGGCTTTTTGTACTCTTCTGTAGGCTTAGATTATTTACAGAAGGTATTTTTGGCTTGAAAGAGGTCTTTTTAACATCAAAGGGTAAAATCAGCCTTTCTTTTGGTTTTAAATTTCAATTTAGTTCCAAAATTGATCTTCAAACTCTTTTACAGACTCAGAAAATGTATACAAGGGTTTTTCTGCTCTTTTTGGATAAATTGGACTAAAAAACTTTTTGGATAAATTGGACTAAAAAAAATTTAATTCATGCATAAAAGAGGTTCTAAGTATTTGCAAAGGGGTTTTAATTTAGTCAGGGGTTCTCTAAGGTCTGCAAAAGGCTAAAACTACCTGAAATATATTCAATTTTTATTTAAACAAGTTACAATATTCAAAAGTGGGGTTTCATAACGATTTCACATCAAATATATTCTTTGAGGGAAAATACATGTCTTTTTGTGGACAAAATAGGCTTCACAAGGTTCAAATTGACAGAAATAACTCTTTTTTATGATGAGGAGATTACCTTTTTCGAAGAGTACCTATTCTTGCAGGTATATGGTCTTCAAACAGGGTTTCTGAGGCGTTGGGGAGCTCTTGGATGCTGTTGAATTCCTTGGAAGTAGAATGGAGGCTTCGGGCAGTCTTAGCAGCAATTTTTAATACATCTCTGGTTCTTTGGGCATGTAAATGGTGTACAACACTCTTTTTCTTTAGTTGGAAGGGTTTAAACAATGAGGAAACACAAAAAGAACTTAAACTGAGCGTATATGCAATTTTATAGATTTTTTTACGTTTAAACAAGTTTTGCATTGAATGCCGATCAAATCAGAGGGAAGGTGGTTTAACATCGAGAGGAGAAACCATAAGAAGCTATTGCACGATAAGAAAATGGTAAGTGGTTTATTTGGATCAGATGTGATCCAATTATTAAATGCTGCGTGGAGGAGAGATAATAGGGTAACATAGCCTATTTCGCAAATTTCAAATCGATTAAGTTGGGCGCTATTGATATTGTGATATTGAATATGGATCATCAGATCTGGGTGAGGGCTTGCGAACATCGGAGATTGAGCATTGTAGTTGCTTGGTGGATGGGGCGTGGGGCCTGAGTGTTTATATGCGACAGGGTTAATAAAATATGTCTAAACATAGTTTAAACATAATTTTAATGTTTTAATGTGATGAGCGGGATATATGAATTTACACAGTAAATAGGTGATTTACATGTGTATTGTGACCTTTGGGCGGGGAATATACGTATGTAATATATTTTAACCTATGAGAATTGCAGGATAATATATCACGTGGGGTAATATAATTATAGGTTAAATTTTAATATAATGCGTTTGGGGTATAAAATAAAGGAACTAATATATCTACAGGAAGGGGTATTTTAATGGAATTAATACATTAAATTAAAGTTAATATGAAATTAATATGATGAGCTAAAAACATACAAATTTACCAAGTATAGTGTAAAATAAGCATATGAGTACAATGGTGGTCCCATTTTTGAACATTTACACTTAATACTCAGGATAAATTGTATTTTATGGGTTTTTGAATGTCTTTGCATGAAATGAAATTAGTTAAAGGGGATTTTTACTTTCCCTAAGCAAAAAGTGTTTTAACTTAGGAAAAGGGATTATATCTTTGGAAAAGGGTGATTAGGTTGAGGAAATGGGTTTTTATGAAGGGAATCCAATACTCATTACCAATTAGTTACTAAGCCTTGGGTCCGGTCCCAACAAAAGTCAGAGAAATTTTCTGAGCACTTTTAACTGAAGGTTTTGAATACTGAATATTTTGAGGGGAGGGAAATTCGTAATTTTTCCAAATGATATTTTATTACATGCCTTGTATAACTACTTTCTACCTACCCATCATTTATTCTATCATTTTTTCATTATCTCCATGGGTGCATTTGAGCTTGCAACCCTAAATTGATTTTTCTTTTAAACCATAAACTATCTAAATCTAACTTTATTTCATCCAAGGGCTCAAATTAAACTGTTGAGCTCCTCATTATTCTCTAACTATCTACTAGTTTGTCCAGTTTAAACTTTTTGACAGATCTTTATTCTCTATCTATAAACATGAAATTCAAAGCATGAAAAGGTTAAGGTTAAACTATTTAACTCATCATGGATTATGGAATTTTATATAAGCTGCACATAATCATTATTCTTGCAGTAAAAGTAAAAGTAGTGGCATTTTGACTTGCATCACTTTCATGTTTTATTCTTATCTCTTTTTTGCTTTTGGTGTCCATTTTTTATTCTTTTTGATCTTTTCTTTTCAAGTCCTTCGATCTTTCTTTTAGGACTTTTACCCTCTTTTCATTTTTTTATTACTTTCAAATATGGGAAAACAACTTGTAGAAAGCAAGGTATGTACATATTTACAAGACTAATCATAGTCAATTAAAAAATTATCAACCCTATTATTATAGGACCCTAACAGACACAATCAAGGAGAGATCCCATATCTTTATTATGTTTGTTGCAACAAATATGGACATGATGTAATGAGCTGTGGAATTCCTTGGGAGGAAATTAAAGATAAACAAGAGAAAAACAAAGAAAAAGGTAAAATCCTAGATCCAGTGAAAGGTAAAGCATCTAAATCTACTCAGTGCATTTTTTCCCATTGCAATATTGGAACAATTGAATATTTATTTCATACTTCATTTTCTACTTGGGGAGATGTATGGTTTCTTTCTATAGTTGTGTCATGCTAGATGACCTTTCATAGGGATCTTTTTGATGATTTTTCTAACAATGTATACGGTATAATGTATTTTCTAGATAAATCAAGTCTCAAACCTTTAGGAATTAATACCATCATGCTTATATTGCATGGTCTCTTGGATTTCCTTTTCAATGATGTGCTATATCATTCAAAGTTGTGAAGGAACTTGTTTTCCCTTGTACACATTTGATAACAATGTCCCTTCATTCATATATTTCATGGAAAATTTCAAACTTAAGGAAGGATTTATACAACATGTTTCTGATGATTGGAGTGGATTCTGAAATTCTATTAACGTTGAGAGGGACAATTTCTCATGTATATAATTTTGTATATCCCTATCTCATCATGAAGGTAAATTATCATCTAGTCTTCTATGAAATGCCGGATTTGGACATATTAATTATAATAATATTTGTTTGTTAAAAAGTAATTGTGCTTTATTCTCTTTAATTGTGATTCCTACAAAATTGAATCAATGTGATGCTTGTATCCCTAGAAAACATAGCAAACAACACTTCCATGATTTCATTTCTAAATTATATGGAAATTTTGAATTTATACGCTCTAATTTGTGTGTCCATGTTCTCATTCCATTTGTTAATGGAAATAAATACAACATGCTTTTTTTCAACAATTACATTATGATCTGTTGGTGTACTTGTTGAAAGATAAATCTAAAGTTTTTAAATCATTTACAACATTTTATGTATGGATTCAAGAGAAGCAGAATCACATATTGTCTCTATGTTTATCGATAATCAAGGAGAATATAAATGTATTGAATTTGAATAATATCTTTACCAACATGAGATTCAATATCAAACCATAGTTCTATACGATCCTTAACAAAATGGTGTAGTTAAAAGAATGAACATGATTAAGGCTTGATGGTGGTATGATGCCCTATGATGTTTTTCAAAAATGTAAAGTTGATGATTTCTGCTAATGCAGTTCTAATTGAAGTATATGTTAAAATAGGCATCTTCATCATGCTCTTAAAAATAACACTTCTTATGAAAAATGGCATGACCAAATTCCTTGGGTGAAGCATATCAATGTCTTTGATTCCACCTTCTATGCCCTAATTCGGAGTTGAAAGTGAATTTTCTTGGGGTACTAAAATATCACCAAGGCATGTTATATTTACAATAAGGTGAATGAGAATTTCATTGTTTCCAAAGATGTAATTTTTCTTTGATCTTCCATAAATGTCAAAACCATTGAGTGTTAGCTTCATCATTTGGATATATTTTCTTTTATAAATACATATCATAAATTTGATAATGAGATTCAACGTCTTAAAGGGGGGATCCCTATCTTGGATCAATCCATGGAAACTCCTTCTGAAGCATCATATCCCCCTCATGAAATTTTGGCCACTCCACTAGATTAGGAAGATCCATTATAAGATGTGATTAAGAGGATCAAAGGATGAGCCTTAATAGCGTTGGGGTACATTACACTCAGATACTCATAAAGACCCATATTCAAGCTATTAGTTGACCATATTCCATATGTTATTAAGGCCACATATCACATTTTTTATTTCACTACTAGACATTCCCTATTGTTTGGGGTAATCTCCTATTTTTAGCATTTTGTATTTTTAATAAGTCCAATTTTAGTAGGGGTGACACCTAATATGACACTAGCTATCACTAGTCACCAACTAGGTGGTGACATGTATGAAAACACTCATTTAGTTCATTCTAACTCATGCATAGTCCTTCTTAATGAGAATACTCACTTCCTATCATAAATTTAGTTGTTGCCACCTTATCCAATACCTTCTGCATTCACCTAAGAGCCTCTTTTGTTGATTTTCACTTCCGTTTCTTGAGTTTGCATGGGTACTAATTGCATGTGTGAATTATTGCATCTAGAGGGAAGATTCTTTTGAGGAGTAATTATTAAGATTATGAAACACTTAGAGAAATTGTGAGATTAAGAAACATGAAAATTTCATTTGCCACTAAGATTATTTAAAATTTAAATGGAGTCTTTCTCCCCTTATATTGCACATTAATATTATGGATCAAACCATTAGTTTTTACAAGCTTTAATGAACTGTAAATTAAATTTATAAATGTAACTTGACCTAATCAAATTTACAGGAACTACCCAACAACGTAATATCTCTTTTCACATTACAATAGATTACATACAAACAACTACCCTAACAACGTAATCTCTCTTTTCACATTACAATAGATTACATAAACACAACTGAGCAACACACTGATGACGATGAGACAAACCTAATTCCATTTTTCTTTTTTGAAATTTATAAATAGATCTAGTGTTGTGAAACTTTTGTTTACAATAAACCCAGCAGCCTTTTTACACTCGATCAGTGTCCCGATTTTGAAAGTAGTATAATAATTTATAAATACTTTGTTCCCATTTTCAGAATAGTCTCATGAATGGTATGTCACATTTTCTAACAACAGCTATTCTAATAACACACTGACATACATTCAGTCAGGCGGAATGACATACATAAAATTCGTTAAACGAACTACAGAACTATTTATTAGGACTATTTATAAAATCATGGTTCGCCATGCGCTGCTCTTCACTACTATTTATTAGGTGTAGAAATCAGTCTCCATCGATTAAACCGTATCACGTCCTTTCGAGTCGCAGTTCGACTCTGCCCAAGGCTTTGTAAAAATTTGACTCATCTTGCGGTTTTGCAGTTATACTTGGAGTTGTCTCATCTTGCAGTTATACATGGAGTTGCACTTTCATTTTCATTTTGGAGGGTGCTTGTGATTTAAATAAATTATCGTTCCATTTCAGAGAAATTATACTAGAAATATCTTCCAAAAATTTTCACTGAAAACAATATTATATATTACCTAATTTTAAGTCCATTATATACTATCTAATTTTATAGATTACTGACATTTTAAAGTTTGCAAAGCAGTTATCCACCATCATCCATGTCCATGTCAACTGCAGTTTGGTAGAAATTGTTAGAAGATCTCTTTTATAAAGCATTGCTCACTTGTAAGATTGTTTTAGATATACTGAAGCATTGCCCATCACCCTCTATTGATAGAGGGGATCATTGTAGTGCATGAAGGCATGCTAATTTAATATATTAAAGAAAATATCATGTTGATACTAAAATGTATTAGTAATTAGGAAGGTTTTGGGAGGTTTAGTTGGAGTATTTGGATTAATGATGTTAATTAAGATGTTATGCAATTTTATTGTAATTTTTATAATACATATAATTTTATAGTATAATGATTAATTAGAGTATTTATATAAATTAAATTATATGGTTGCTAATTGTAGATAAATATTAATTTATAATAAGCATTAAGATAATTTATTGTTAAAATTAAGAAGACTATAATAACTATGTAAATTGTAATTTTTTTTAAACTAGATTGAGTCTCATATACATTAAAAAAAAAGTTTAACATAATTACTGAGTTTTTCATTTGTGTATACTACTATCTACATAGAGTCAAAGGCTTGGGAAGGACAGATTCAACCAACTCTGCTACCCATCAAATCTAATAGTGTAAGAGTAGTTACTTAATCTAACATCATAGTAATTGTCTTTTTCAAAATTTTAAATAGAGGTGGCTGGTTGGCGTGAATGTGAAGAAGAAAACTTACATGAAACTTAAAAGATGAAATAAAAAGTTATTTATTTGGAAAGTTAATTTTAGTTTGAATCTAGTGATTTTTTTTTTCAAAAAATGTGATTATAAGAGTGTTTGAATTGTTTTTTTTTTTTATAGTGGAATTGGATTCAGCACCATTAAAAAACCTCTATCCAAAATCTTGAAGTTTAATAGCTGTAACTTAGATCTCCCAAAATTTCAGCAGTATTTTGACAAAAATCACAATGAAATTTACATTATTTTCGAAGGAAAATTGTGCCCTAATTAGAGTACTCTTATTTTTACTCTATTAAATATATTTAATATCAATTCACATTAATGCAAGATAAGAAAATGTGGAGTTAATTCCAATAATTTACATTGATTGGCATTGGTATAGGAATCCATCTAGCTTCATTCCCCTCATAAATGTCTGGTAGAATTAGATTTAGCACCATTAAAAGCCCTAAATATCCAAAATCTAGAAGTTTAACAATTGTAATTTAGATTTTCCAAAACTTAACAGTGTTTTGATAAAAATCACGGTGAAATTTACACTATTTTCCAAGAGAAATTGTGACCTAATTAAACTACTCTTATATTTATTCTATTAAATATAATATTAGTTCATATTAATGCAACATAAACAAATCTTCATATTAATGCAAGATAAGCAAATGTGGAGTTAATTCCAATGATTCAAATTGATTGGCATTGGTATAGGAATCGACCTCATAAATGTATCTTGGTCTCTCTAACATCAAATCTATCTCTCTGCAAGTCTAAGCCCTGGGCCTGAGCACTTCTGCAGCCCTCCGTCTCTCCATAGGTTGGTGTGCTTGTAGAAATGCTGCACTGTCCATTCCAACTCAGTGCCTTCTCGTACATCATATCATTCCAAATCAGTGCCTCATCCTTCAGCATTTTGAAAGGTCTTCCATCTCATGCGTGCTAATTCTTATTCCCATGCGTGCTAATCCTCCCGCGGACTGTAATCTGAATGTAATCTATCATTCTCTCACGGTGGTGATTTGCATGTCCACCACATAATGTGGAAGAAGAGGGTGACATGGGGGACTCCAAGATTGGATTGAATATAAGCTTCTAGGGAAAGTAGGTCTTCATATATCTGCTATATATATATATATGTTTGGGCTATCTATTGTTTGTATATTAATAAGGAAGTTTTATCTTGTTTTAGGATTTATAAACACACTTCTAGGCCCAGGGAATGCGTCTAATATCACATATCCACACTTCCCTCCTAATAATAAGTTTAAGTGCAATTTCCTACTTTAATAAATTGGGCAGGTTTTCATTCATTTCCTAAATAAACCTTATGTTCTATTAATTATTTCTAGGGGTGGAATTATTATAGGTGCTATCTCTACTTAATATGAATGAAAGGCCCCTACATATGAAAGTATTTTTCTACAATGATATATTTGATGCATCTTCATTTATGATTTTGATTTTGAAGATGGTGTTGAAAATGCAGCAAGATGATGGAGCTTAGTGAAATGAAGTCGCCTTCACTAAGTGGGCCCGCAGGCAAATTTTGGCGCAGAGTCTATTTTTAGACTATGTCTATTTTTAGACATATGGAGCATGGTCCAGGGGTTGCAGTATGTTATTCTTGGAGTATTGGTCATGTTGGTAAAAATAGATGGACCTCTATTTTTAGACCTATAGGTCGAAGTCTATTTTTAGACTGCCTATCCTAAAAATAAGGAAGTCAAATATTATTTACCCTTAATAATATTTAGACTCTAAACTTCAGTTTACTCTCTTGGAGCACTTCAGTTCGAGATACAGAAGTGGCTCATGCATCTGAAAGAGGAATTACGCTATTCCTAGGGGTTTGGTGAGCTCATGCATGGTTGACTTCGGTTAGGACTTCAGTGGCAGAAGTTTGGTGGAGTTGATGAGACAGTTGGTGGAGTTGTGTTCGGTTTAACTTAGTTGAACTAGTTGAGATTAGTTTAACTAGCTAATCAAATAGTAATGAGTGGAGTGAATTAAATATTATTTAATTCATTAATTATTAACTCATTATTCAACTCAAGAACACATCAGTTCACTACAGTGCATGGACAGTTCAGTGGAGACCAGTAAAAGAGGTAGATGAAAGGGTGAGTACAGCTATCAGTTGTGACATCAGTTGTGCATGAGATTTGCACCACACTTGGAGGCAATTTCCCATGATGATTGCGCTGTCAAGCCAAGGAGATTCGAACCTTGGATCTCTATTTAGACAGGCCATGATTGCGCAATAGAGGCAAGGCAACTAGTGGTGAGTTTTGAACCAGTGACTTGTTCAAAACCAAGCTAGTTTGTGTGTAACTTCATGAGATAGTAATGAGTACTTGTGAGGAGTATTGTACTGATTTTGTTACATGTTTTCTCCATTATAATATACACAATAGCTACAGGGTTTTCAGCTATAAGCTTTCCCCATACATACTGTGTTAATGTGTATGATGATTTGATGTGCTATCGCTTGTTTTATTTCAGCATGTATGATGATCTGAGTGGAAGAGATTATGTGTTGCATGTGAATTCGAATTGATATGTGAGCAGGATAGTCTCGGTGGATAATTAATCATTATTCAGCAAATTTCTACATGGTATCAGAGGTATTGAAGCAGAGATTGATCATCACAATGATTACAAACTCATTTCGGTAGACAGAGTCTGCATGCGGGCCAGGTAGCCTATGGATCCATCCTTTCTGTGAAAGGTGATATATCCAGTAAATTCCCCTGCAGTCGATCTCTGTGCTAGAAATAATTTGTTCTCACAGATCAAGGGCGGTTGAGCTTTGAGTTGGAATTTGAATTTTGCAGCAGTTTTGTTTTCTTGGTGCCGGAGTTGAAAATGTCTTTCAACGGTTTGCGACTCGAATATGCTCTTGAAGGCAGTTCGAATTATGTTGCATGGAAGGATCGCATGGAGGCAGTATTAGAAGATAATGGACTGAAGGAATTCGTGGATACGGATGTCCAAAAGCCCACTGATCCTGCTGAAGTCGAAGCATGGCAAAAGAAGATGGCGAAATGTCGAAGGATCCTGTTGGAGGGCATGAAGGATCATATTGTATCCAGCCTGCATGGAAAGGCTTCTCCATATTTAATGTGGAAAGCTTTGACGGATCTATTCCAGAGTAAGAGCAACCAAAGGAAGCTGGTGCTCAAAGATAAGCTCAGGAACATCAAGATGGAGACAGGCGACAGTATCGCCAAATACCTCACGAAGTTCACTCAATGTAGAGATGAGCTGGGACGTGTGGGGGTGACTGTTGA
Organism: Pinus albicaulis; assembly: GCA_034641835.2. Taxonomy (NCBI): domain Eukaryota; kingdom Viridiplantae; phylum Streptophyta; class Pinopsida; order Pinales; family Pinaceae; genus Pinus; species Pinus albicaulis. The sequence goes on from CM076577.1 coordinate 1,218,107,383, forward strand.
AGATGAGACATGGTCGACCTGGCTCTCCTTGGTCTTCCGAAGGCTTGGCACTCATATCAAGATAGTGTCAATGGTTGGGAGAAGTTGCCGGGATGGGAGCGCCTTTGGGCGGATCTCATGCAGGAGGAGATAAGGAGGACTACTCGGGATGGATCTTCATCAAAGGGTGCTGATGAAGAAAATTTTGCTTTGGTTGCCAAAGCAAAGAAGGGGAAGGGTAAGAAAACTTCTCATTCCGGTGCAAAGGGCAAGAAGCAGGATATGGCGAAAGTGAAGTGTTTTCACTGCCATGATCACGGACATTATGCTACCAATTGTCCAAAGAAGAAGAAAAACAAGAAAGCGGGAAGATCTGCAGATGGAGAAGCTTTGGCTTCACAGTTCGAGCTTGAATTTTCACTGATCGCATGCTTGGTTTCAAGTGTGATGGGATCGGTGTGGTTCTTGGACAGCGGTGCGTCATTTCATATGACGGGAGATCGGGATTTGTTCTCAGATCTGGAGGACAAAGATTTGGGTGTACACATCGAGATGGGCGATGATGGTAGATACAGTGCGACTGGTATCGGTACCATATCCTTTCAGAGGGAGTCTGGTAAACCCTTTGTATTGAAGGATGTCATGCATGTACCTGAATTGAAGAAGAACTTGATCTCTGTGGCGATGTTGGAAGATAAGGGGTATGATGTGGTCTTCAGCGAAGGGAAAGCCTTCCTGCGTAGTAAGACTACTGGTGAGACCCGGAAGATAGGGGTTCGAACCAAGAACCTTTATCAGTTGCAAGTAGATGGCTGCGCAGTAATGGCATGCAAGGCGGGAGAAGTGGTGAGCCGGGATGATGAGGGCGAACTGTGGCACAGGAGATTGGGCCACCTTCACCACGGAGCTTTGAAGATACTGCAGCAGATTTCTACTGGGCTTCCTAAGGGCACTCTTGCGCAGTCAGATCAATGCAAGGGGTGTACCTTGGGGAAGTATGTGAAAGCCACCTTTCACGAGAAGGATAGTCGCGCCACGACGATCCTTGAGAGAGTTCACACAGACGTGTGTGGTCCTTTCTCAGTTGCTTCGACAGCAAAGCACAGGTATTATGTGATCGTTGTTGATGATTTCTCTCGAAAGTGCTGGATCTTCTTCATGCAGAAGAAGAGCGATACATTCGCGAAGTTCTGTGAGTTTAAAGCACTGGTCGAGAAGGAGTCGGGGAAGAAGGTGATTTCTCTAAGGAGTGATAACGGTGGTGAATTCATCTCAGTTGAATTCAAGGAGTTCTGCAGTGCAGAAGGGATTCAGAGAGAGCTCATCGCACCCCATAACCCACAGCAGAACGGGGTGGCTGAGCGGAAGAACAGAACGATCTTGGGTGCGCACGGGCGATGTTGCATGATCAGGGCCTACCCCTTCACTTGTGGGCTGAGGCATGCAATACAACAGTGTATGTGCAGAACCGTTGTCCTCATAAGGTTCTTGGCATGAGTACACCAGAGGAGGCTTATTCTGGCAAGAGGCCTGATATTTCCCATTTGCGGATTTTTGGTTCTCCTGTCTACATGCATGTGACGAAGGATGCAAGAAGGAAGCTAGATCCAACTGCTGAGGTTGGAATATTTGTGGGGTACACTGATACACCTCACAACTATCGGGTGTATGTACCAGACAGTCGCAAGACTGTTGTGCGACGGGATATAAAATTTCAGGAGGAGAAAGCCATGCAGTGTTCGCTTGAGAGGGAGCTACACTTGCATGCGGATGAGGAGCTGTTAGTTCCTAAGGAGGAGCTTCCGGATGTGGATCAGCCACAAGAGGAGGTTCAGGAGGTGGAAGAAACCACCCATGCAGCGCCAACCATCAGAGGGCGCATGCGCACTACAGAAGCTGAGCGACTGGCTCGGGATGCAAAGAAGGTTGTAGGACCACCTACAGCACAGTGCAGACAGAGACAGTCACCGGATCAGTACACTGGATACATGGCTCTTGTGAGTCAATGTGTTGTGACGGAGCCATCCTCTTTTGAGGAAGCTGTGGAGGAACTCGCATGGGTTGATGCCATGATCGAAGAATATGATTCGATCATCAGGAACAGTGCATGGGAGATTGTCCCAAGACCGGTTGGGAAATCAGTTGTAGGTTCGCGATGGGTCTACAAAGTGAAGCAGGCGGCTGACGGGAGTGTGGAGAAGTACAAGGCGAGATTTGTCGCCCGTGGCTTCTCACAGATCGAGGGGATTGACTATGAGGAGACTTTTGCACTTGTCGCAAGGTACTCTTCCATACGGACGATCCTTGCTCTCTCAGCGCAGATGGGGTGGCACATTCATCAGATGGATGTGAAGACTGCGTTCCTCAATGGAGTTATTGAGGAGGAGGTGTACATAGAGCAGCCTGAAAGTTTCGAGATCTTCAACAGTGAGTCGCATGTGTGCCGACTCAAGAGAGCACTGTACGGGCTGAAGCAAGCACCTCGTGCTTGGTACACTCGGATAGACAACTACTTCACCGGGCTTGGATTCTCCAAGAGTGAGGCGGATCCAAACCTGTACCAGATTGTGGTGGAGGGGAAGCTGTTGATCATCGTACTATATGTAGATGATCTGATTTTGACTGGCGATGAGCGGTTGATACTTTCATGCAGGGAGGATCTTGCACGAGAGTTCGAGATGAAGGACTTGGGCATCCTTCATTATTTCCTGGGATTGGAGATTTGGCAGCGCAGCGGAGGACTGTTTGTTTCTCAGGGCAAGTATGCCCGGGAGATTCTGGAGAGGTTCAGCATGCAAGGCTGCAAGCCTGTTGACACTCCTCTTCCTGGTGGTTGGAGGAAGGAGGATGCTACTTCAGCGGAGGTAGTGGATGCCACTGTCTATCGACAGTTGGTGGGGTCGCTTATGTATCTGGTCGATACACGACCCGATATATGCTATGCAGTTAACCAGCTTTCGCAAGCTATGGTTAAGCCTACCAAGCTCTTTTGGAAGGCAGGCAAGCATGTATTGCGTTATATCAGAGGCACATCGGGATATGGTCTATGGTACAGACAGGAGGATGGAGCGAAGCTTTCTGGCTTCACTGATGCAGATTGGGCAGGGAGCCCAATGGACCGGAAGAGCACATCCGGAGGAGTTTTCAGCATTGGGTCGACAGCAGTTTCCTGGTACAGCAGGAAGCAGAGATCCGTGGCACTCAGTTCAGCAGAGGCCGAGTACATGGCAGCTAACTTGGCTGCATGCGAGGCTATTTGGATGAGGAAGATCCTCGCAGGTTTGTTCAGGTTGCATTTGGAGCCTACAGTGATCTACTGTGATAACCAGAGTTGCATTAAACTCTCGGCTAATCCAGTATTTCATGATAGGTCCAAACACATCGACATCAGGTACCATCATATCAGAGATTGTGTTCAGTGGAGAATCATGATGCTTTCATATATTCCCACGGAGGATCAGGATGCCGACATCCTGACGAAGGCGCTCACCAGGAGCAAGTTCGAATTCCACAGAGGCAGGATAGGGGTTGCAAATAATCCATATCTTGCTGAGAGGGAGTGTTGAGAATGCAGCAAGATGATGGAGCTTGGTGAAATGAAGTCGCCTTCACTAAGTGGGCCCGCAGGCAAATTCTGGCGCAAAGTCTATTTTTAGACTATGTCTATTTTTAGACATATGGAGCATGGTCCAGGGGTTGCAGTATGTTATTCTTGGAGTATTTGTCATGTTGGTAAAAATAGACGGACCTCTATTTTTGGACCTATAGGTCGAAGTCTATTTTTAGACTGCCTATCCTAAAAATAGGGAAGTCAAATATTATTTACCCTTAATAATATTTGGACTCTAAACTTCAGTTTACTCTCTTGGAGCACTTCAGTTCGAGTCTTGGAAGTGGCTCATGCATCTGAAAGAGGAATTATGCTATTCCTAGGGGTTTGGTGAGCTCATACATGGTTGACTTCAGTTAGGACTTCAGTGGCAGAAGTTTGGTGGAGTTGATGAGACAGTTGGTGGAGTTGTGTTCGGTTTAACTTAGTTGAACTAGTTGAGATTAGTTTAACTAGCTAATCAACTAGTAATGAGTGGAGTGAATTAAATATTATTTAATTCATTAATTAGTAACTCATTATTCAACTCAAGAACACATCGGTTCACTACAGTGCATGGACAGTTCAGTGGAGACCAGTGAAAGAGGTAGATGAAAGGGTGAGTACAGCTATCAGTTGTGCATGAGATTTGCACCACACTTGGAGGCAATTGCCCATGATGATTGCGCTGTCAAGGCAAGGAGATTCGAACCTTGGATCTCTATTTAGACAGGCCATGATTGCGCAATAGAGGCAGGGAATTAGTGGATGTGTTTTGAACCCGTGACTTGTTCAAAACCAAGCTAGTTTGTGTGTAACTTCATGAGATAGTACTGAGTACTTGTGAGGAGTATTGTACTGATTTTGTTACATGTTTTCTCCATTATAATATACACAATAGCTGTGGGGTTTTCATCTATAAGCTTTCCCCATACATATTGTGTTAATGCGTATGATGATTTGATGTGCTATCGCTTGTTTTATTTCCGCATGTGTGATGATTTGAGTGGAAGAGATTATGTGTTGCATATTAATTCGAATTGATATGTGATCAGGATAGTCTCAGTGGATAATTAATCATTATTCAGCAAATTTCTACAGATGGTTCGGAGTTGAAGTTTCAAATTGAGGAGATTATGAGGCTTATGCCATGAGGCCTTTGGTTCAATTCCATTCAAGGAGGAAAACAAATTTCATCTTATTGTTAATGTTGCATCTCAAATTCCCACTAATAAAATGACATCGCAAAAAGCATGAGATTCTCCATATTTCTATAATTGGTTATAGAATATGCATTATCTTATCTTTATCAATTCTGTGGTATTGGCTCATTAAAAAAGATACTCATAATGGGCTCAAAATATAAAAAACACATTAATTTTTAATTATTTATGGTATGACATATCTCAAGGAGAAGTCATAGAAGAAGTTGAGGAAGAGGCACAACACAAGCCTTGTATACATCCAAAACGATATCAACAAAGGAGCTTGTCATTTGGAAGAACAAAGACAAGCAAACATATACCTTGATTTTTGTGACAATAAGTGAAGAGGTGAGTTGTCATATTGTTGGGTATGTGTTATATTCTTTCCACGAAAAAGCCCACGCGGGGGGTAAAAGGGGGGGTGATATCCCCCCTGTCGGGGTCCGGGGCAGCACCCTGGCGAAAATTTTTGGTCCTTAATTTCCTGTGGGTAGTCCGTGCCCATGGTTTTGTGCATGGTTTTGCACATGGTTTTGGGGTACGATGGTTTTTCGGCCCCTGGTATTTTTGTAGATCCGGTCAAGGGAACTACGGTTATGTTTTAATCCAGGGTTAATGGATTGGGTTTTATGTATGCTTCGGCATGTATATATATGTGTGGTAACATTAAAAGGAATATAATGAAAAAAATCAAGTTGGTCGTCCCGATTTGGGATCCAGGGGAAAATCTTTGTGATTATTTGTTTTAGTTTTATTCTCTCGCTATTGTTTATTTTCTGTTATAAGATTCGTGTGTAGATAATTTATGTTTAGGGTTAAAACCTACACATATTGTTCACATTAATTATTCTATGGAGCCTAAAATAAAATTAAAGGGTTTATATGACTCTCACTTTGAAGTAGAACTTGTATAGTTGTTGGTGAAACTCTTCAACCTAGAGTTGAATGATGAGGATGTCATAGAAATAACCTCTCAGATCACGATCATCGCATATGACATAGATGCCATTGGAGTAAAGGTAGTCCTTCCACTCATAGCCTTCATGAAGGCCCTCTCGCTACATATTCTCACTACCTTCAATCCTTGTAAGTTGGTGAATTAATGAAGTCTATCACATTTGACCCTTTGATGGGAAAGCTTGTAGAATATGAGAAAGCCTTTGGAAAGAAGAAAATGATAACTGCACCCACTAAAGAGGTCATATGCATTACTCAAAAATGGAATAATCAATCACATGGTTCTTCTAGACAAAAAAATACTAAAAAAGGAAGTGGAATAAAGAATGCAGGAAGACACAATCAAGGAGAGAGATTGTATTTGTTGTTATAGAGATGGATATGATACAATGAAATTTTGAATTCTTTGGGAGAAGATTAAAGACACAGAAGACCAAAAATAATATAAATATAAAAATCTTAAATCCATCGAAAGGTAAAGCACCTCAATTTTCTCATTACATTGTTTCCCATTGAAATATTACAAAAATTGAAGATTTATTTCATACTTCATTGGCACTTGGAGAGATGCATGGTTTCTCTCGATAGGTGAATCATGCCACATGACCCTCCATAGGGACTTTTTTGAAGATTTTTGTAGCAATGTAGATGGTTTGGTGTATTTTGGAAATAATTTTTTCTTAAACCATCGAGAATTGGCATCATCAAGCTTAAATTTCTTCGTATCTTTGTTTTTTTGTTGCATGATGTACTCTATCTTACAAACCTGTGAAGGAATTGTTATCCCTTGTACACATTTGACAACAAGGTTACTCAATTCATATCTGTTATGGAAAAGTTGAAATAAGGAAGGATTTTGACAACATGGTTGTCACGATTGGAGTGAAGCAGGAAAGACTATTCAAGTTTAAAGGAACACTTTCTCGTGCATACAATTTTTCATATCATTGTCATCACTATGAAGATATAATTCCAATTAGTCTTCTATGACATGCTAGATTTGGACATAATAATTATGATGTCCTTTGTTTTTTTGAATAAAATGGTGTTTATGTTTTAACTATTATTCTTAGGGAATCAAATTAATGTGATACTTCTATTCATGGAAAAAATATCAAACAATCCTTCCATGATTCCCCTTCCAAAACATGTAGAAAACTGGATTTGATACACTCTAGTTTTTGTGCCCATGTGCGTATTCCATTTGCTAATGGAGATAAATAGATCATATCTTTTATCAACGATTATTTTAAAATGTGCTGGGTGTACTTTTTGAAACATAAATTTCAATTTTTTGAATATATATATATATATATGGATTCGAGAGAATAACAGTAGCAAATTCACTCCCTCCTACTAGTAATGGAGGAGAATATACATCTATTGAATTTCAAAACCATTTTTTCCAACATAGGATTCAACATAAAAAAAACAATTCCATACAATCCTCAACAAGAGTAGTGTATTCGAAAGAATGAAGGCTATATGTAGCAATAGGTAGCAATGGTGGTGGCATATCAACCCACAATATTCCTAATGAGACTAAGATACAAGAAAAACTAATATAATGAGAAATCATTAGTGACCATGTGAATGCATGTCATGCAAGTAATAATTTACCATCAATCAACCAATCTCTCCATGGAATTTGGGAAACATGCATTTTTGTACTCAACTTCTCCCGATAGCACCATATCACATGTTCACCTTGATTTTCTCAATGAGATATACTAATAAGCTGAGTCGACTTATATTCTGGTGTATTTATTATGCCTAAGAGTTCTCCCTTGTTCCAATATCATTGTACAATGGTCATATTTGTTGTGTGTGTGTATATATATATATATATATATATATATATATATATATATATATATATATATGTATATATATATTCCTGAAGAAAAATCGTAATTTTCATTATAAAAATGGAAATTACATTGAGTATATGCAGTATGTGCATTCACAGAGTATGTTTACAGCCACTGAAAACCAAAAGATACAATCCATGAGAAAAATCTTTTTTTCATTAGAAAAATGGAAATCACATTCAATATATGCAATATGTGCATTTAAAAAGTATGTTGACAACCACTGAAAAACAAAAAATACAAGCCTGATTTACATGGTTTACCACGTCCATGAAATATATAAAAAATATATAAAAAAGCATTAATATATACAATAGCCACCCAGTATATTGGGTTATAAAAAAATTAAACAATAGTCAATATAGATTAACCCTCTTGTTTCTCAAGTTGCAAGACTTCTATAAAGGGGCTATGATAGAATTGTTATTTTGAATCTCCAATATTCTCAATATTGTTCCAAGTCCCCATATCATGTAGAGTGTCAACCTTAAATAATGAGTCTGTTGTGTTGTTTCTATCCTTGTAGATGTGATGACAAGATATTGGGTGAAAAGCTTGTTTTATATGAAAAATATTTTCTGAAATAGGGGAGAGAGTGTACACCTAACTTCTCTGTATATTGTTAAGACAATTTATGATGATCATAGAATATTCAAAAATATGTATACAATGACATCCTTTCTTAATAGAAAAAAGGAAAAGAATCTTAAGACTAAAGATTTCTACATAATTGTTGGATCCTCTACCCAATCCAATACGAAGGTTGAAAAAATGATTTTCCTATAGGTTTAGAATATCCCCCCCTCCACATTCACTTCTTGGTAAACAAGCCCCATCAATATAGGCCCAAGGGAAAGAAAAATCAATTTATTTTGCGATTATATTACCTGGAATATCTACAAACTTAGAATTAAGGAGGAGTGAATAAATGGCTAAAACTTGTGATGCAACAATATTATGAGAGGAATATTTGTCTTTAAAAATACCATTATTTTATGAGAGCCATATGCCCCAATTTATGATGGGAGGGATTATTGTATACTTATTTATTATAGCTTGATCCCACCATAAATTCCAAGCATCATTTAAATTCTTCCCCTACTTGTTTGTAACAAACACGAAGCTATTTTTTCATCACGGCCCAGACACCAAAAAGATAGGGCAAAAAAGGAATAAGTGATCCATTGTTTCCTCTACAACTTTACATAGGATGCACCAATAGGGACCTCCCACGCTCCTTTTTTAAAATTTTCCCTAGTCGATACCTTATTTTATAGAAGAAACCATTGGAAAAGGTGAGATTTTGCAAGACAACAAAGCTTCCATAGTTTCTTCCACCACCACATCATCACCTTAGGTCTTTGATTTTCAATAATGAATAGATAACCTAATTTGGGCATATATTCTCCATAAAGAGACTGAACCCAAGCTAAGAATTATTCTTGATCTCTGAGATTGACATTGGATGTATTTAAATCAATGGTATAAATATACCATAGTTCTACAAATTTATCTATTATATTGAGGTTATGAGCATCCATCCATCCTTGGACACTTCTTCAATCATTAAAAAGGAGGATAAAACAACTTTCTAGATAACTAAGATTTTTGGCATTCTCTTGTCTAGAAATGAGATCCATTCCTCCAGGGAACATGGATGAATATATTTCCTGTAAAAAATAGTAATCCAAAAGCTATGGTTAGAAATAAACCTCCATCCTACTTTTTCAAGCAAGTCCTTTTCAAAGTGTGGGAGGTTTTCTAAACCCCATCTACCCCACATTTTTGGCAGAGCAATTTTATCCCATTTTACCTAAGGGAAAACTTGTCCTTCTTTGGATCCATGACATAAAAATATATGAAAAACTTTGCGTAAAATATTCAAAAAACCCTTAGGGATGCAAGATAGATACATCCAAAATACTGGGATTTCTTCAAAAAAATTTTTAATAAGGACCAACATTCCCTCTCTCAATAGCCACATCACAATACAATTCTCAATCTCCTTTCAATATTTGGAATGCGCTAGGACCAATCAGCCTCTTGTAATCATTGGTTTTTAAATGGAAGCCCGAGTATTTCAATCCATGATCAAAATTATTATATTGGAATGGAAAATGATTTTGAATATTCATATATTCATCCTTAGAAAGGTAAAGAGGAGAGAGGGTAGACTTATGAACATTTACTTCCATGTTTTTATCTGATCCGGATTTATGCAGGAACGCAACAGAATAAACACATAACCATAAATACAGAGATGCAGCGGAAATAACACTTCATTTCATTAATATCAAATAACAGAAAGATGCTTACAGACATAATGGAAATAAAATAGCTAGGGTGCTGGTAGCGAATCTCTGAGAAGAGATGTGGTGGCTACAGACCTCTGGACTCCTTTACAATGAGGCGCGAGGGCCTATTTATTATTGAGAAACAATGGAGAACCCTAAACATCCCAAAAACCTAACCCTAGGAGATGAAGCGCCAAAACTATGGGCCCCGTTTGGGTAAATTGGTGTTTCAACTTCCCAGGGTCGTAACTGGCATACTATCTCCATTTGACGCCTTGCCTTGTTCCCCATCATTCGAAAGCTCTATCAGAGACTACGTGGCGGGACGAATTTATCAAAAAATTCGCTGGCGCTTTCATACCTAAAAAACGTCGTTTAGGGCCTCAAAACGGCTCCGGAAGTTCAGGACCCGAAAAACTGCTAAAAATAGTAAGTTATGCCGACACTGAAAAACTGAAAGAGACAATGGTGGGGGGCCAAGTGGAATAGGTGGGTGGCCACCAATATCCACCTGGATCATTATCCTTTTGAAACAATAAAAGGGCCTCTTTGATGACAACTAGATCATGTCTTGATCCATCACAAAATGTAAATATGTTGTCCATAAATAAAAGGTGAGCGATTGTCATATCATCACCACTAGATCTTTTCTTAATTCACCCCTTATTTTAGCTTTGAATAATAACCTATTGAGTCCCTCTACAACTAGCAGGAAAAAAATTGGAGACAAGGGAAAACACTGTTGAAGATATCATTGTGCATGAAAGAAATTTGGGGTCGCACCATTGACAATGACCACAAATGGCACTTTGGTAATACAACTTATTACCCAACTTATAAAGGGTACTTCAAAGCCAAGATGTGTAAGGAGAAATCTAATACAAATCCAACTAACTTTGTCATATGATTTTGATAGGCCAATTGTTATCACCAAACCTTTGATATTTATGGATTGTGGTTTAGAGTCCTTCCTGAGTGGCCTTCATAGCTTCATGTATCTACCATCGCTCCAAAAACACAAACTATTATTTTGATACATTTTAGGAAAAGATCGAATTGAGCCTATTTGAAATGATATTAGAAATTACGTTATATATGTTATTGTGTAAGAAATAGGGTGGAAGTCATCAAAAGTTTAGGGGTCCTTTGATTTGGGAATGAGGATGATAAAGGTTGAATTAAAATATTCAAGCATCTGCCTTATAATTTGAGAATCTTCAATCAACCTTAAGATGTCAACCCCCAAAATTTCATACAACCATAGAAAATTACACAGACCATCCATGGGGTCCTATACTTTTATCCTTCTGAAAACTGTGAAGAATCCTTTATTGTTATGCATTAGATATTGCTGCCATCAAACTTTGATTGTCATCAAATTTAGAAAATCTAGGAAATGACAAATAATAGAATAAATTCAACTATAGAGACCATGGGAGGGCTTGTAAATATTATTGAAATGATATTTTTCCACCTTGAAAAGCTGCTTGAAGGATGAAACTCTGCTTGAATCCAAATTATCCATAGCCCAAATGGTGTTTTTGATTCTGCGCCCCTTTACAAAATTTTGGAAAAACTTCACGTTTTCGTTTCCACTCTCCAGCCACATAGCTCTACAATTTTCGCTCCACATATCCTCATTTTCTTCCAAGCTTCTTATTTTATATCATATATATGCATGATTCCTTGTTTTTATTGCTCATTCAAGTAACCTCCCCCCTTGAGGGCTTCCATTCTTTCTAACACTTCCTCCACCACTTTAAGCTCTTCCTGCTCCCTCTTTCTTTTCAGGTTTGACCATTGGATAGTGAATTTCTTCATCTATTTTATATTCTTGGAAAAGTGGACTCCAATAGCCACCTCCTTAATAGGGTTCTAAGGAATCCAAGTTTCAGAGAAAATATTGTAGAAGGATGCACATTCAAGCCACAAAGAGTTAAATTTGAAAGGACACTAGGTTTGTTTGTGTTGCCTTTAAGCTCAAGAAAAATGGGGCGATGATCAACTTCACCATCCTCCCTAATCCATTGTAAAAATAGAGGATTCCTTTCCATGAGATCCCCCACCATCAGAAAACAATCTATACACCTCACTACCACTACTTCTCCTGATATTTTTTTCAACCAGGTAAGCTAATACTTGTTCAAGTCCACATCAAAAAGTTTATGTTCCACCTGAAGATGACTAAAATAATTAGACAAAGAGTCCATATGGGTGTGAGTATCCTAGATTTATGGGACTTCAATAGAAAAATTCAAATACCCCCCACATTAATATAAGATTTATTCATCAACTGATCCCAAAAGGTACTACTATCATGAAATGGCCCATAAATATTTATTATCTTGAGTTCCTTCCCCATCTCAATAGAGAAAATATTAGCCCACTGAACCATCATAGAGCTCGATGTGCCAATGAATTTAATCGATATTTGGTTGAAACCAATGGCCAAGTCCCTTTATCTACCTTTTCTATCTGATGCCACAAAACTTCATTAATACAATAGGTCTCCCAAAACTCCAACCACCTCATCACCATCTCCCAAAGTCTCTTGAAGGAAAATAATGTCTAATTGTTTAGAAGAAACAAGTCTCTCTAGAGCTATTTTTTTAGACATGCTAGCTAAACCCTGACCATTAGGGGATAGAAGTATCACTTGGAGGATTTAAAAATGACATTCATTACTCTAAGAACCCCTACAATAGATTTTTGTCTTACCACCACCACATCTAGTATAGCCATAATTTTTTCTTTAAAAATGTGAGATTTTATACCCCTAGGGTGCCCACCAATTGGAGCTAGGAGAGAAAGGAAAAGGCCCCCCAAAAACGAAATTAAATTCCCCCTTCTTATTGGTATATTGGAGGTTATACCGAATTCTAGGATTGGAAGAAAATTACATAGTTTTAGAAAGAATAGATAATGGGGAAGGACCAATATGTAGGGGAGGTGAGATAGGGAAATATATCAATGTTAGTGAGGGCGAAACATGTGATGAAGGTTGTGAAGTATAAGAGGCATCCAATCCCACATCTAGAGAGAAAAATGAGCTAATTAGACAGGATACAAGAAGTGAAGGAGAGTAATTACATGGTGATCAAGAACTAGAGGAGTAGGGAACATTGGAATGAGACACGTGCATCCATGACTTTGAGGTCGTATCACGCACAACCTCATCATTTTTGTCCATATGCATAATCTCCCTAGGATTCTCAAGTTGCACTTGGGAGAGTTTATCCTCCACCTGATATTACCTCCCCTATGGCTTCCAAGAATCAAATTTATTCTCCCTATATTGCCTATAAACATAAGAGTATATTTCTTCATACCACATATCAAGTTCTAAGAAAGACCCTACTTTATTCCTTATAACCCTAAATAAATCCTTCAACCAAGGTTATGGAGAACCCCAAAGGCTTACCCACATAGGGGCACTTTCCAATTTTAGACACTAGCATCAAATAAAGGGTTCCACTGCTTCATCATCATAATAGAGGATTCAATACTCTAGGTTTTTCCTAGAGCCCAACTAGTCATGTCAACTAAATTGAATTTTATCATAATCCAACCATGAGATATGATACTAAAAGTTGGAAGGTAGTTCAGATATTGTCCCCATTCCTTCTCTACCTAATTTCATAGGAGATCCACTAAATAAACCCTTCCTCTGGTCCAACCCACTACCACTTTTTTCATCATCTCCATTGCATCCCCTAGTTGTATATCTTTCCCCAACACTGGGTTCTGGTCATAATTTTTTATCTTAGCACACTTTATATATTTTTATTCTTTCCAGGTTGGTGTTGACCTATTGATACCTCCTATGCCCCTATGGTGTCGATTAATTAGCTATTTCCTTTGCCAAAACCCTTAATCCCACTCTTTTCCCCTTCTGAAACTGAGACACTATTGATGAATCTCCTAACATGTTCCTCCCACAAAATTTTGGAGGGGTTGCAAGACAAATCATTATTCAACCATTTATCTAAACCAGTATTGAACCATTCATTAAAAAAACTTGGCAGAAAACCCTCGTCCTATAAAAAAATATTTTTTTCCTAAAACGACTTAGTTAGTGGCGGCTCACATTCATGCGGGGTACCATGAAAATAACTTGGAGGTTGACCTATTGTTCACCACCTTGTGTATGTGTTGAGGTTCCTTCCCTTGACATGTTTTGTGAGCATAATACCAAAGGAAGTCTGCTACCCAATTTGTCAGGAAACCCTAAATAAGTGTTAATTTTTCCTTGAGACACATCCATCTCTCAAGGTTTCCAAAGAGGGATATTTTCTAGGACCATATAGATTGTTGTACTTTATGCCACCACCTCACCCTCTTGATGTGGCATCTATGAAAAGATGGAGAAAAAAACACTAGAATCATACCCATAGTCAACAATATCCATCATTTTTCCATTTTCCTTAGTTATTAACCATTAGCCTCCAGCTTAGTCTCGTTGTAGACAAATGAACAAACCTAACCTTTAGACTGTATTTTGATAATATCTTATGGAAAATCCAAGATGCTTCCATCTTTAGGTGACATGCTCACAACAGTCTCCTCACATTACCCATGAGCACAAAACCCTAACTATAGTCTCATATATATATATATATATATATATATATATATATATATATATATATATATATATATATATATATATATATATATATATATATATATATATATATATATATATATATATATATATATATCAACTTACATAAATTTATCTCGAATAACTTCCTCCACTTAAAAAGATAAAACTTATCATTCACATAAAGAGATTCATTTTTCATTTATTTTTCTTTACCTTCCATATACCATGGGAAATTATCATGGGTCGATAAAACCACAAGCATGTAAACCACTGATTGCAATTAATGAGGGATCAATATTATCTTATCTATGCTTCCTTTTCTTATGTGTAGTTTTAAAGATATTTGGAAAAAATTCCCTTCTTAACTTTGACATGCACTTTTTATTGAGAAAAGTTTCCTTTTTACTTTCACATGCACCATTTTAACTATAATTAAAAACTTTATATGTGTGTGTGTGTGTGTGTTTAACAACCATATAATTTTTTGTATAACCTTTGATTTTTATTTCTTCTTTTTTCTTAATTACAAGAATAAGCATGGAAAAAAGCCTAAACGTGGTTAAGGATTTGGAAATATGGAGACCCATGGTCGAATAGACGGGTTGTGGGACAAACTGATACATACAAATTTCATTGTTAAATAAAATATTCAAAATATATGGAATATGAAAATATTGATATAGGATCAATAGTATTGATATACAAATGTTTGAGTACAAAAGTGATATGATTGAATAAAACGATGGGCCCCATATAAATATTAGTTGGGAGTGCACTTTTGTAAGGAGTCGTGTTTTTTTTTAGACATGCCCTTTCATAATTGTTAATTATTATTATTTATATTTAATTCCATATTCATATTCATAACACTCTCATAAATTTAGTAGCTACCACTTTATCACTAACCTAATAGCCTTTTTTTTGTTGACTTTTACTACCATTTTTGGAGTTTGCATGGGTATTGGTTGCATGTGTGAGTTATTACATTAGTTATAAATAATTTCTAACCTCAATTAGTTTTATTTAACTCTTTTATTAATATTTTTATAATTTTTCTAAGGGTCTCCCACTCCAACTTTGGATTTCTAAATATTATAGGAGACTACTTTAGTTAACTAAGTACACGTACAAGGAAATAGAAACCTAATTTAAATATTTCTTCCTCATAGACGTCTATATATTATATTCATGTTCAAAAATAATAACATATCATATTTTCATATCATGTATCTTGTCAAATTCAAATCATCTCCTCGGTTTCATAGTCAATTTTCTAAGCAATTTATTTTTATCTTCTCTCTCATTGTGCAATAGATAGTATAGTATTTTTTTCACACATATATATTGATATTGTCTTTATAATCCTACACAAAATAAAATAATATGTGATTTTATTAATAATATTAGGATTGCATTAAATTTAACAAGTAATAACAATCGACAAAGAGAGTGGAGCAGATATTAGTAATCCTCACTCCTTTCAACTACTTTGACTAGAAGTATAATATTCTAATGTTGTTTCAAAACAAGGGAATCTATAGGATTATAATAGGGACAAAAAATGATCATACATCAACCATTGATAAAACAAAATACTTCCCTGCAAAGGAAAAATCACATCAAATTATACACTTGACAATCTCTATCGATTTTTTATTTCATATGGATGAGTGTGAACATCCTAAAGGAGTTTGGACCAAATTAGATGAATTTTTTGGCATGTAATGATGTGTTCAAGGGTCACTTGTTTGATAATAAGCTAGTCAAAATGGACCATCAAAATTAGACACCCTACATGACTACCTCTCTAGATTGAAGATTCAAGACATTAATGAATCGAGTAAAAGCTTGTGGCATAGATTGGAAAAATGAAATAGTGTTGCAAACATTCCAGTTTTATCTAAAAAAAATCACAAAATCATGTTTTTTTTGTCCTATCCAATGTTTGTCTACTTTTACTGATATTTTGGTGGTATCTTAATTTTTCCAATACTTGTCTATTTTTTCCATATTTTCATGATTTTTACGATTTTTTGGTTTTCCAAAATTTTTTTGATTCGATATTGATGCCTATGTTTTCAACATTGATAAGAATAACTCATTATTTTTGTGCTTTCTATGTTAGGGCCTAAGTACACTATTTCTTCTTTCATACTCCTAAAATTTCCATATGTAAATATTAGAATATGTAATGTTTGGATGAGTATTTTTAGTCTTTAATTCAAGATTAGATCAGACTCATACTCATAGGGATTCTTAAATTTTCTAAAGCCCATGCATTTTCAATGTAAAAATAGATAAATAATACTATTTGGAAGAATAAACACAAGGAGAAACCGGATAACAAGAAGGAATCCAAGCAAAAATCCTAATAAGGAGGTTCTAAATTCCAAGGGAGGAGAAGGAAAGAATGAGAATAAGAAGTGCACATATTAAAACTGGGGTTTTAATCCCATTAACTCTTGCATGAAGAAAACCATTAATCAGAAGGCACATGTACTCTAGTAGGATCACATCAATGAGTACATATCAAATAATTCCAAGACAAAGATGTGATACCAACCACCAAATAACAATGATAAAGCTCATGCATTGATAGCTGCTACTTCATCTCATAATACTTGGGCACTTGATTCATAAGCCACACACCACATGGCTTATTTAAAATATTCTTTTCCTCACATAGAGAATTGTACTAAACTACCCATGAAGGGTAATGATAATGGTTGGACAATAGAAATCCACCTCGTTTGTACTTAAGATACCCTTATCATGGAAGCAATAGATATTGTTGAAGTGATTAATCCCCAAAGAATACAAGGTGAGATGAAAACTTGTGGATATTTTTGCAGAAAGCAAAATTTTAACAAGGTATTTCATGTTCCTCAACCTTTAGTGAACCTACTTTCCATTTATTAAATAGCACTGATACAAGGTTAAGTAAGAAAGTATAACTCACTCTAGATACAATGGTGATTTATAACATGTAATATGATTCTAGAGTTTCTATTCAAGAGGTGAATCGACATTATAGGTTATACACTTTCTCTTCATTGATTCCAAAATATGTTTTTCTCTAACATGAGATATTTCTTCACCTTAGTTATAAGTATTTGGTTAATCTATCCAAACAAGGAATGATTGAAAGGATGTCACACATACAATACATGTATGGAATTTTCTAGGGCTACACACTTGGTAAGCATCCTAAAGAAAAATTTAGGACAATAATGTGATTTGTAAACTTCCATAGATATTCTATTGGATTGCCATAAAATGTCCATGAAAATAGACCAAAATCTAGACTATGAAGGGTTAACTCATATTAGGTTCCATATTTGTTATCTTGCTTTGTTGTTTATGCATGCAATATATAATATGCAGAAAGTAGAGAACATGTAAATACAATCACTCACAAACCACAATGAACACCAAGATATGTGTTGGGAAACTCTTATGGGATAGAACCTAGAAATAATGTGAGGTTTTTATAATCTCTTTTTTCTAGAATTGAAATGATATATGTATAAAGTAGAAGGCACTCTCTATGGATTTTTCGGAGGCTTGTGGTCTAAAAGATACTTTAGAACACAAAAATCCTCTTTTATTCTCTATATCCACACTTAGCTACAATGCTCCACTATGGAAGAAAATGCAAGCGAATGGAATCCAACCCATTTTACTCTTAGAGTCCCAATTATAACATAGTTTGATATCTAAACAAGGGTTTAATTTTACCCATTCAAACCTGAACATGAGTTACACATAAATCCTTATAGAGTATTTTTATAGTCTCCACATGGTTGGATAATTTTCCATGAGTGATGAGGGATGACATGGAGTCCTATTGAATTATCGTGGTCATTAATAATAGGTCAAATTTTAAGATGGATAACTTTTTCATATGAAATATGATTGACATTATTATTGCACTGTTGGAAAGGTATTCAAGTGTAAATAATGTAATGGAGCTCTAAACTTATGTAGGAAAATTTTTCTTCCAAAACCACATCAGTTAAATGTTCAAAATACCAGATCAATTCTATTGTATGAACAAAGAGGCACAATTCTCCATTACTCTGATTACAAGTATTGTTTTAATGACTCCATAAAATTATATATATGATAATGCTTTGAGGAGTAGAGGTTGGTTGATGTATTGAGTGAAAAGAAGAAGCGTGTGAAAGTGGGGAAAAATATGCATATTTTTTGAAGACTTCCAAAGACAACAAAAGTTGCAGAAGGTAGGAAAATCATGTTTCAGCTAGTGTCTTAAGCAGAGTGTGAGGTAATGGAATAAGTAATGATTGAAGACCATTTTTTGTATGGTTTCTTCTAGTGTATTCACCAGAATATTTTTTGTATGTAGAGTTTGTTCTTGGATAGGTATATTATATTGTAGAGAGGACTATTATGTTGTTGTTGAGATGTTTACTTATCCTTGGAGCTCAGATTGAAAATGAATGAAAGTGTGGCTTCAAGGGTTAGAGGAGGTTGTGCCCTTCATAAGTAGTGGCTAAAAAAGAGAGGAGTATTTTCTCCTTGCTAGTGGTGGCCAAAAAAAATGTATTTTTGGAGTGGTAGCTCCATCGAGTGGTAGCTAGATAGTCCAATATTTATTGGGCAAGACTTATTAGGATTGGAGGCTTCCGGAAGGTGATGACCTAAAAATTTGTGTGAGTAGAGACTTCCCAGATGGTGATGGCCAAGAATATTATTGAAAGGGGTAGTGGCTCTTAGCTGGTGGAGACTAGATTAAAATTTAATGATTTGATTTATATAATAATAAGAGAGTGAGAAACAACAAAAAAAATGAGTGGTTTTTGTTCTTTCGAGGATTCAACCAGAAATACTTGAGTCTCCTTGTGCATGTTTGTCTTGATCATAAGGGATTCACTCATGGAGTAATACCATACGATGTGCATTCATATTCGGGGATATATATTGAGGAAAAACTGACATAGTATATTGAGCCTATAATAGGGGTAAACAATTTTCATATTGGCAGGTATAAAAAATGGAGCTAAAAGTTAATGAAAACTTATAAAGGAGTATAAAATATTTTAATGAAAAAATGGATACCTACAATATCTAGTGAAAGTAGAGGTTTTTTAAATTGGGAAGGTGCATTGGGTTTGCATTGGTATGGGGTTAAAAAATGTGATTTTTAGAGGTTTTTTCCAATATGTAGTCAAATTAAGGGTATTGTTTAGTATGCCATGGACACATATGCTATGTTATAGGTTGATTGAGTGAATCCCCAATAGTATTGACGTTTATCATGGCTCTTATGTTTTTATTTTATGTTGTATTTATATTCATATCTACTAATGTTATGATGTGCATGGTTTTTTAGTGATTCGACAAAAAGTGTAAAAAAATTACAAGTGCCATCACTACTGATTCACCCTCACTCTTTGTAGTGATCTACATTTCCAACAAGTGGTATTAGAGTTGGTTCTATCCAAGTGAATCTTAATTTATTGAGAGCATATCATGGGATATCATGCTCCCACTTTGCTAAATACTGTGAATTTTCTAGAATGGAGAGTGAAGGTCAAATTAGAAACATCTGCCCGTGGATCTGACGTGCTGAAAATTGTGACAAATGGTTATGGTAGTAAATACCATTAAAAATAAGCTCGATAATGGGATGCAAAAGCCCAATGTGTATTTTATGATAGTCTTCATGATCAAGACCTTGAGAAAATCATGGATCTCAAGGTTGAAAAGGAGATTTTGGATAGGGTTCATGCACTAAATGGAGAAGAAATTAGTAGAAATGGTGCAGAAAAGGAGAGATAGGTTAAATATCAAACCAAAATTCTATTATAATAGGGTGTAAAAGAAATTATTTCACTTGAAAATATATATTTGAATAAAATAATTCAAATACTTGAAGAAATAAAGCAAAATTTCAAGGAAGAAATTTTTAATTTGAAAACTCAGTTGCAGGAGGAAAGAAGAACTGAAGAGGGAGAAAGAAATAAAATGAAGGAGATTAAGGTAAAATATGAAACATGAGAGCTGAATTATATTATGCAAGAAAATAATTAAAAGGTAGTAGATCTAGTATAGAAGCATCTACAAGAAAATATAGAGATAGAAGCAGCACCATGAAAGAGAAAAACCATTAACAAAATCAACCACAAAGATAGAAGGACAAGAACATCCCAAAGAAAAAATAGTTTTCAAGAAGATAATTCACACCCTTGAGAGATGTTAGATGTTTTAGCTGTAAAAGAAATGAAGATATTTTAGCAAATTATAGAAGGAAAGACATCATCTCCTCTCAACAAAAGGAGTAACCAAAGGAGAAGCATCCTCAAGCAAACATGCATGGGATATTTCTCTCATCACACAGATATGAAATAGTAAGGTATAATAGTTCCTTTTATGGATATTTTTTCTCATGCAATGATTTTGACCATAAGGCTATTGACTACATGAGCTATGTTAAGAATATGAGATTCAATTCTTATCCTTTGTTTCTTGATCATATGAGGTGTTATTTGTGTGAAAACATTTGCGATAAGGCCAAAGATTGAAAGCTTCGCACGTGTTATGGGAAATCCATTAAAATGGAAAAATTCATGCACGACCAACCCCACAAAAAGAAATTAGGTATTGCACATATCAAAGATCTTCTCATCAAATTTTGGAGGAGAAAGGAGCAGCAAGTGACCCCTACCAAAAAATGAGGCTTGCATGGTCTCACGAGGAGAATATAGTCACATCTTGAGTTACATGTACACCATTGGAGGTGCAACATATCATATATATTTATATGGACATATCTGTATTTTAGGAAGGAGATGTATGGGCTCAAGAGGAGCTACATGACATTTTAAGGTTTGTTTATTTATTTATGGTTTATCACTATTTATCCCTAATATATGTTGGATCTACCATATGTAATTGTTGATAGAATTGAAGTAGTTTCCTTGTTGAAAACCTAGTGATGTTTTGAATACATTGCAGCCAAGCATATGACCCCATGTGCATGTTCAAGGTTCAAATTGATGTGAGTTGGATACGATCTAGGGTTTTCTATTATTTTCTTGACTGGTGTAGCTATTGCTATACATGATGACAACATGTGGTGATATATTAAAATTTTCTTTTCTCAGGGTCAATTGTAGCTAGGGTTTGTTGATGCTTATCCTTTTGATGTTGATTATATTTTTCAATATTTATGCTACCAATGTTCCATTTGCTGAGGCCATTTAATTAATATTTTAATATAATATTTGTGATTTGAGCATGAAATCTTCATAGAGAGATCCATCAAGGATTTAAGAGAAGTCACACATTTAAGGGAAGCATTTTTTGCTTTTAATAAACCAGCATATTGATAGAATTTTGTTTGTTGTGGAGAATCTTGTTATGCATTTATTTGACATTGGTTTATTTCAAAAATATGTTGAGAAAGTTTTTTTGTGGCTATCTTATGGGTATTCATATTTTTTAGTATGATTACATGGCAAGGTTGATATATTTCTAATGCTTACATCTATGTCATTTATTATCATGCTTATGTGGATGCTATTGAGATTAGTTGATGGTGCATTGGAGTTGGCACATATAGAGTGTGCATATTATTATTCATGATTAATATATATATATATATATATATATATATATATATATATATATATGTACGATGCATGCCATTATTGGGATATTTCGGATTTATATGGATGATTTTTGATGATATTATGAGTTAGAGTGAGATGGCTGAATGTATTTACTATTGATTATTGATGTCCTTTCAGTATATGGTGTGAATGACTAAGACTATGAGAGAGGTATATTGTTGTTGATGCATGGAGCAAGCATGATGTTGCATGTCTCATGAGAGTATGCATGTTTCCTATGATGTTTTTTTTACAATTCTTTTGCTACTTGGGATTGCGATCTCATTGTATGAGGAGAGACTGTGTTGACCTTGACACCATAAGGTCAAGGAGATGATGAGTTGTTTCCAGTACTTTATTGAAAAACTTATGTTGCAGTTGTTGTCACTTAGTTTAATTATTAGATCCATTACTTATTTGTCCATACATTGATGATGTTGGAGAGACTGATGTTGTATTGGGTCATCTCTTGTTAATTATGTTGTTGTTTCTTGTTGATTTATTATCCAAAGGTAGAGTTGATGCTACAAGAATATGCTACTATGATATTGAGGCTCATTTATCATAAATTTTTCACTAATGATGAGGATATATATTTTTTTGTCACTATGCCATGTTATTTGTGTTGCTACTTTCAGATCATTATGTTGCAGATGTCTATGTGAAGTATGGTGATTTCCAGTGGTTTTACCATGTTTTTTCTATAAATAATTTATTATTGGTATTAAATTTGTTGTTGATCAATTTTATTTTTATGCTATACTTAATGGCTTGTGAGAATTTTAGATGCTATAAAAGGTCTTCATTGGTATCACATTTCTATGTCGCTAGGATCTTTTCTTGTGGCTGAGGTGTTGCGAGAAACCATTTTGTACATTGTCCTTTTATTACTACAGTTGTATAACAAATATATTAGTCGCTAATGGATGCCATGTATTTTCCACATATCATTGTATTAATCATGGATAGAGGAGATCAAACTTTTCTTCATTTGTAAAAGCCATGTGTCACTATTGTTTCATCTTTTGGTGCATTGGTCATGGATACACCCATGTTGTCTAGAATGTATTATAAAATTTGTCAGATTGAAATATGTATGGGCTATTATGTGTTGCTAATTGTATCAAGAAAGTCTTAATTTGACTTTGCCTTGGTCAAATTAAGAAAATTCGAATTTCCACATCAATAGAAAACTTGGAGGCAATTAACTGAGGTGACATGGCTCATGTAGCTTAGTTAGCTTAGTAAATTTTTGTTAGAGGGATTGGATTTTAGTTATGTATGTGTAATTACTAATTTTTAGCACTCCATTTCATAAATTTCTAGTTGTATTTAGTTAAACTAGTTCTAACTATTGGTAGAACTAGTTAGAGTTTAGTTGTGTAGTGGGACAATAACCTAACTCAATGATCATCGAGTTAAATGATAAATCAACCAAAAATAGCTAGTGCATTCATAGAATTCGAGTTCCCCAACTATGGTGGATATTCCAAGGCAGTGTAACATCAATTGTAGAATAGTTTTCAGTGTACCAGTGATGCATATAATCACTGATCAATCCTTGGGAATTACACAATTAATTTGGAGGAAATTCATAAATAATAGGGGGCAATTACCTCAAGTATTGTGCAAGGAAATAGGAGACTCATGGAGGCATACAGTGGCTAGGTGTTGTCCAGAGGTTCTCAGTCAGTAGTGAGAAAATTGTTTTTGCAGTTTGAGTTCAGAGCGGGAGCTACCAATTGTAATAATTTATCTATTCATCTGATTAATGAAAGTAGGCTTTTATGGGTTTTACTAGTTGGTTTCCCCTAGATAAATCTATGTACTTTTGTATGTGATTGATTCATGTTTGCAAACATTGTTCTAAATTTTGAATTAATCTTCGCAGAGCAGTAGAATAGAATTGTGTCTCTTGATTTAGACTAAATTTATTGATTAGTTGCACTTTTATCACCATATTTCTAGATGGTATCAGAGTAGGATTCACATTAGAACATGAATTTTGAATTTTTTCCTCAAGAGGTTCAAATTTGAAGCTTCAATGTAGCAGGATCTCTTCAGAGTTGGGAGAATGAACTTCAATAGACTGCGATTAGAGTATGCCTTGGAAGGCATATTGAATTTCATTGCATGGAAGGAGAGCACATAGGAAGTGCTTGATGAGGAGTTATTATTGGAATATATTAAGACAAACTTTCCAAAACCAGGATCAACTAATGCACAAAGCCTATACCAATGGAATAATGATGTAGGAAAGGTGACGAGAATAATCTTAGAGTGAGTGCGAGACTTCATTGTATCAAATATCCATGGAAAAAAAATTCCTTTCACAATGTGTATGTAACTTACAAAGCTATTTGCTACTAATAGTGACCATAAAAAATTGTCCCTCAAAGTCAAACTCCAAAATATCAAGATGCAGAAGTATGATATCATTCCACAATATCTCACCATATTTTCACAATTTTGTGATGAGCTTGGTGGGGTTTGTGTGAATTTTGTAGAAGATGACCTGGTGAGACTAGTTCTTCTAAGCCTTCCCAAAATATGCCATAGCTACTAGGACTTGGTGACCAGGAGTGAAAAAATACTGAATTGGGAATGATTATGGTCTAATCTGGTACAAGAATAGATCAGGTAGAATACCGGAGATGGAAGTTCATCCAAGGGATAGGATGAGGAAATTCAGGTACTATGCTAAAAAGTGTCCACAAAAAAAATATAGTGTGAATGACTTGGGAGGAGAAGCAGGTGAAGCTTTGGCTTCATAGTTCGAGCTAGATTTTACCCTTATCGCATGCATGACCAACACTGTGATGGGAAGTGTGTGGTACTTGGAATCCGGTGCCTCGTTCCACATGACAGGGTGTAGAGATTTTTTCAGTGACTTGGAGGAGAAATATATCCATATGAATATTGAGCTTGGGGACGACAAGAGTTACAATGCTACCAATATTAGTACAGTAACCTTTAAGAGGGAGTTGGGATCCCCTCTTCACCTCAAATATTTCATGTCTGTTCCAAGCCTAAAGAAGAACCTCATCTCTGTAACAATTTTAGAATATCGAGGTTATGATGTGATCCACTGTAAATTTAAAGCCTTTATGAGACACAAATCTATTGGGCAGGTGAAGTAGATCAGGTTTCATGTGAATAAATTGTATAAATTAGATATGTAATATTTTTTTACATTAAGCAGTAAAGTGGAGAACGTGTAGAGTCATGATGTCAGTGAAATTTTGCATAGGATATTGGGTCATTTGCGTCATTGTGCCTTAAATAATATTCAGTAAAAAACCATTAGCCTCCCCAAAGGAGCACTTGAGAAGCAAGATGTTTGCAAAGGTTGTACCTTTGGGAAGTATGTAAAATCCACATTCCATGCTCAGGACAAAAAATAACATAAAGTCTTGGAAAGATTCCAATATGATTTTGTGGACCTTTCTCGACAACCTCCACTACCTAAAGCAAGTAATATGTTATCTTTATGATTATTTCTCAAGAAATTTTTGGATTTTATTCATGCAGAAGAAGGATGACACATTCTCAAAAATTATAGAATTCAAGGCACTAGTTGAGAAAGAGACCAGAAAGAAGGTGAAGGCTCTCAGGAGAAATAATGGAGGTGAGTATGTTTTGAATGACTTCAAGGATTTCTTTGTGAAAGAATGCATTTGAAGAGAGATGAAAACACTGCACAACCCATTAAAGAATGGGGTAAATGAGAGGAATAACCGAATCATTGTGGGAGATGCGAGAAATATGCTACATGACCAAGGCCTGCCACTACATTTGTGGGTAGAGGCATGTAGCACAATAGTATACTTGTAGAACTAGATTCCTCATGGAATTATTGGTATGATTTCACTGGAGGATGCTTTCTCGGAGAGAAATTTGGTTGTGTCTCATTTTAGGATTTTTAGAGCTTTTATTTATTGCCATATATCAAAAGATTTGGGAAGAAACTTGAGCTAACAACAGATTTGGGAGTTTTTGTGGGTTACATAAAAAATCCATACATTCACCAGGTGCACTTATCATCCCTCAGAATGACATTTGTGCAAAGGGATGTAAATTTTTATGAAGAGAAATCAATGCAATAGTACTCTCTCGAGAGGGAGCTTTAGATTCCACCAGAAGATGAGCTTTTAGCTCCAAATGAGGAGCCTTAAGAGGAGCTTTAGGAAGTTGTGGAGCAGCCACAAATGGAGGATAATAGAGGAGGTAGAGTGGAGACATCCACTCAAGTATAACTATCCATAGAAGGCAAGAAAAGAAACATGGAAGTGATAGACTGGTGCAGGATGTGAGGGAGAATGTGGGAGCTTTGAATTTGCGCAAGAAAAGAAGGTCACTTGAGAGCTCCATTGGCTACATGGATCTAATGACTGAGCTTGTAGAGACGAAGGCATCCTTTTTTGAGGATGTATTTGAGAAACTAGTTTGGGATGACACAATGGTGGTAGAATATAAATCCACCATGAAGAAAAATGTTTGGGAAGTGGTACCAAGATGAGAATATAAATTATTTATGGGTTTGAGATGGATCTTGAAGGTTAAGCATGCATTACACGGAAGCATAGAGAATTATAAAGCTAGATTTGTGGCCAAAGTATTCTCTCAAGTTGAGGGAATTGGCTATAGGGAAACCTTTGCTCCCATAGCAAGGCATTTTTCCATTAGATCAACTCTTGCACTGATGGTGTTGGGGTCTTGTGTTTTGATAGATTGGAAAATAAAAATAAAAGGCAACATCAAAACCAATCTTTAGAGTTCCATGATCTAGTCCTCCTGTTCTCAGAGAGGGATCTCTCAAATTTACTTGTTTGCAAAGGTTTATCTTGTTTTCTTTGAGTATTGGATTTTAGACTAGTAATTAAGTGCAAGTTTTTGTTTGTCTGTTTGGTTGAATGACATAGAAGAACATGAAAGGTCTAGGAAAGATAGGTAGAAAGGAGAAATATTAGATTCATTGGGAAATGGATTCAAGAAGAGGTTATGACAAACTTATCAATGGATATGGGATATCAAAGGGCAAATCTAACTAGGCCACATGATCCTTTGGTTTTGTGAATGAGATGGACATCAATGATTTGGAATGAGAGTTTGAATTCTCAACAAAGGGAATTTGAAAACATAAATTGAACAATAAAGAGGTATTTGATAGACAGGGCTAACCATGAATTCTACAAGCTACACTTTAAGAAAATAATGACTTCAAAACAAATTTTAAAATGAAATCTAAGATTCGAGAGCACATCCTATTTCCTCAAAGATTTTATTTCAAATGACTTTAGAAAACATAAAAGATTCACTAATAATTGCAGTCATAGAAGAGGGAACACCTAAAAACATCTATGATCACAACTATAAAGACCTTTCAAACAATTGTTCAAGCAAGGACAAAGGGCAAGATCAAAACAGACCTCCTTGGCTAACTATGAACAATGATACTTCAAAGGGAGACTTCAATAACAGCTTTTAAGTGGCAACAGACAAATAGGGAGAACCATAAATAATGCTGAAACCAACTATTTAAACTATTAGAGAAATAAAAAAGCATGAGGACTAAAGAGAGAGATTAAAGACTCTAAAATACCTCAGCAGAAGAAAACATAAAACAGTGAAGGATAAATAGGTCTAAGGTGCTTCTAGGAGTCATTTCTTAGCCTAAGATTTTCATCCTACAATAGTAATAAATTATCGAACAAAAGGAAAACAGGAGAAAACATTAAACAGTTCAGAATACTTCACCAACAGCCAAGCTCATGGATCCAATGATAGAGCCTTCTCAAGAACAAGCATGCAACAACATCATTAGGTTTCCAAGACTTCAATTTCTTCCTCAACTTCAGACAAACTATGTATTATTTTAGAGAGTTTCAGTATTAGAACTAGTGAACAATCAACCTATATCTCATCTTCTTCAGAAGTATTTATAGAAGAAATGAGGAGGTGGAAGAGTTTTAGGATTGAAGTGTAATAAATTCTACACTAAATGCAACTCCTAGCTTTGAAAATCATGCAAGGCATAAGGCAGGAATGCATCAAATTACAAGTCTTTTTGATTTACTCTGTTTATGCTTTTTAAGGCTCAATGGGTAAAAATATTGACTTTGAGGCCTATTTATCCTTTACAATAACTTCACTGATAGTTTTAAAATATATTCTTTTGTTTGAAATAACTATTCAACTATCTTTAGACAAATATCTTATGTTCTAGAAATAACTAGACCTTCTTTTCGATTTATTGAGGTTGCAGGTGGCTTTTGGTAGCTAGATAGGATTCAATTAGCCTCTTTGATGTGGCTTTGAGGCGTCCTTGGACTGATATTTTCCTCTGTTTTTCCTAAAAACACCTTTAATCTGTCTTTGATCTGTGTTTTAGGCTTAATTAGGCTTAAATCTTCATTTTTGGTCTTCATACTATCTTTATCTGCGGATTAAACCTTTGATTTGTGTGTTTTCTGTCTTAATCCTTTTAAACTATCCGATTTAAACCTTTAACACTGATACTCTTCGGATTATGCTTTCTTCAATGCTGGTATTCTTCATTTAATGGATTCTAACCGTGTTTTGTTATGTTGCAGGTGCACAGAGGGTTTTATGACTTCACAAATGCTCATGAGGCAAGGGTGAAATCGCAGTTGGAACCTTCCAGATTCATTTTCTTCATTGATAGTGGCTTGGGGGATCATCATCCCCGACCCTTGATTTCCTTTTAAAACTATGGAGAAACCTTAAAAACCTGTAAAAAATGAGAAAAGTTAGGAAAATCTGTGAAGGATAGGTTAAAGGCTTGCTTTGGGCATGAGAAAATATCATAGCTGTCAATCCAGATAAATCGAAGATTGAGATTGTTTGATGGGTTGATGGGGAGGCGGTCGGATGAAAATGAGGATCAGATTAAGTCCGGGCCGTTGATCTAGATTGATCAACGGCTGAGATCAATTGGGATTTTTATAATGCGGAGGGGGTAACATTATAATAAAATGGAAGAAAATGTAATACAAAGGGGAGAAACACTTTATCAGAGGCGAAAAATGGTTTAAATGGAGTTTGGGCACAATTATGAATGAGAACAATTAGATTAGGGCATCCAACGGCGGAGATCTTCCCGATAAGTTCTTTAGTCGGGTAGATGGAGGCAGATGCATTGAAACGAGGATATGATTTGAGCCGTCAGATGTTATGAAATGGACGATGGAGATTTCATGATGAAGTCCTTTGGAGCAAAGGGGAAGGGTGATTGAAATGGTGGTTGCGTTAAGTGAGAGATGTCGGATTAAAAGAACGAATGGTGGAGATTAAATAAGCAGATGCAATGTAGTGGGGAAAGGTGGTTTGGTGGAAAACCAGAATGGTTTTCGCACAGCTGTGAGGCAGTTTCAAAATTTTCCCCAAAAAACATGATATAGGTCTACACTTGACACCTGTCCTTTTAATACCACCGATATTGCGTAATTTTTTGGCATTAACGTTCAGGCGCAAAATTATGCAATATGGAGTTTTAGAAGTCGGATGAAAGGCAGATAGATCTGACGGTGGGGATGAGAGCGCGATGGGGTAAGATGTGCGGGCGAAAAAGGTGGGTAGGGTCAAAGGCGGTTTAGATCCTGGGCGTTGGATCATGGAAATAAATGGTCAAGATCTATCGATGGGGAGAAATGAAAAGGGTGGAGTTTGAAGAGTGGGAGTAATGTGGATCGTCTGATCGGAGATGATGAATGATGGAGATTTGATCACAGGATTGCGATCGGCGGGATGAAAAAGCAATGTTACAATGGAATGCATCGATGCGATTGAGCGCAGACCGTTAGATCTAAGAGAGATCAACGGTGGAGATTTATTTGGCGGGTGAGATGGAAAGGGCTTTCGAGCAGAGCATGATTTAATCTGAGCCGTCGGTTCTTATGGATTCGACGATCCAAACTAAATCGGTGGGTCAGAGAAAAAGGGTTCATCGTATCAGAGTTTCCGAATTTTCGATGCGCGATTAAACACTGGCCATCGGATTTGGGAGTAAGATCGATAGTCAATATTCAAACAGAGGGGTAAAGGAGGAATGTTATGTGCAAAGTGCAAAGAAATCTTATCCATTATTTCTTGGGGTTTATATGGCTAAGATTCAATTGGGGGATCGGAATCGGAGAAGTCAAAATGGAAAAGTGTTAGGGGAAACTGCGATTGCCAATTTGCGATGGGCTGAGAGCCGTCGATCTGAAAACTAGATTGACGGTCAGGATTTGATCGTGAAGGAAAAAGGCAGAAAGGTGGGTTAGGAGAGGGAGCGATATGGATCGTTAGATTTGGGCTTTAATGGATCGGATCAACGGTGGAGAAAACGATCACAGGATCGCATCGGCGGGAGGCAATGAATCATAAAAATGCATCAAATGAATTTTTGCGATGTGATTTTATATTTTCGATGTGATATGATTTAGCTGATGGTCGTTGATCTACAAAGATCAACGGCCCATATTTAATTAAATTATTTTCGTCGGGGAATAGAAGAAATCAAAGGAAAGTCAAGTTTTTACAAAACACAAAGGAAAAATAAGGAAATGAGGGTTTACAATGGAGGTTTATACCCTTTAAGCACGTTGTTGCAGGGCTTATGGTCTTATGCAGTGGAGAGTCTACCAAAGTTAAGACCTTGGGGGCTTTAAGAAATTTATATGCAAAAAGAGTGTTTTTGGCCTAAAAAACAGAGTTTTTAAGGCAAATTGAGGGTTCCAGTAGAAGGAAAAGGAGTTTTTTTATCCAAATGGAAGGAGACAAAATGATTTTAAAAGGGTCTTGAAGTGAATTTGAAGGTTAATTGCAGCTTATGGAGGGTTTTTATGAAGAAATAAGGGAATTAAAATGTGGTTATTTATGAGTGAAAGGAGGGGTAAAATGAAGGGAAAATGGGATTTTCAGCAGTGAATATTTATCTAAAAAGGTTAGTTATCTTTATAAAAACTTCAAAGATGATAGTTTTTCAAAGGGAAGTATCTTTTGAAGTTTTTGAAGAAACAAATTAGCCACTTCTTGGTATAACATAATTTATCAGTGGCTAACAGTGGCTCCACTTGGGTAAGACAACTGGTTCTTTAGTTGTCTAAAACCTTAGCTGCAAGTCTCTAGCTTCCATTAAACCAGTGCCTTAATCCATTCGGCAACAACCTTTCTTTTTGATGATCTCTGTAACAATTTAAAATAATGGAGTTCTGTCAAAACAACATGTCTACTTACCCATTCCTAATGATCCTAACATTTTTTCTTCTTTTCAGAGTGCATTTAGACTGGAAAACTCTCTTCAACAACATTTTATTCTTTTTGTAAAACAAAAACTAATATAAGTCTAATCTTATTCCTCCATGAACTCAGTTTAAACAGTTGAGTTCATAAGCTTCTCTACCTAACTACTATCTGTCAGGATTGAACTCTCTGACATACTTTTATTCTCTAAATTCTAAGACAAAAAAATTTAAAAATAGTCAAGCCAAGATTAAGCTATTTGACTTGCTATGATATATGGCATAAAAACAAGCTGCACATAGATTATTATTTGCAGAAAAGTAAAGAAAAATGGTGAAGGCTTAAGATCTGAAAATTAAAAAACCTCCTTCATTGTTTCTTCAGCTCCGTTTTAAATTTGTTTGAGCTATCTTTCTTCTCTTTTTGGTTCAAGTTTTGAGTATATTAGAACTAGTTCTCTTTCAATATTAAAGGTTCAGGATTTGAGCATGTTTGAACCTTCTTTCTTCTAACCTAATCTATCCTACTGATAAGCCAAGATTGAGCTGTTTGGAAAATCTAATTCACTAAACTATCAACAGTAAATTGAAAAACTAATTAGTCATGATTAGGCTATATGACTAACTAGAAGTGTGTTTTTAGGAGTGGCATTTGAGCTTGCACACTTTCAGACTTTGTTTCTCTTTTTGGTATGGGGCTGTACCTTTCTTGTTTTTCAATCTGCCCTATTTTCTCTTTTCTATTTTTTTTGGATTTTTATTTTTCTAATTTTGAATGTAATGTTTAACAATAACATTTACAATGGAAAATAAAACATGATATTTATAATGGAAAATAAAATGTTTTGAAACTCAGGATTCTTGGCAAAAGTAATGCTTGAGCATCCGGCCATTGACAAGACCTCCATATAAATCTTCTCCATTCAATTCTTTCAAGAAAAACGCACTATGACCCCTCTCAGCATGAATAATATAGGGCCCTTTCGACAAGTTCTCAAACTTGGCATGTTTTCCCTTCTCTTCTCTTCTTGAATCCCATTTAAGAACAACATTTCCAACATGGAAATTTTTTGCCTTAGTCCTCTTATCAAATAGCTTCTTTATATTTTCTTGGACTAACTATGTTCTTTCATAGACTTCCTCCCTAGTTTGTTGTAAATTAATTGTTTGTTTGATTCTTCTCTGCATATCATTCTCTTCAATTTGCACTTACTAGAGGATTTTCATGACTAGAACTCCTAATGAGGTTGGGAATACTGCATCCATGCCATAAACCAGCTAATAGGGGGACGTATTTATTGACTTCTTTGTAGTTAATCTATCAGCCCATAAGGCATGAACTAGCTTACTGTGCCATGATTTCTGATTCTGCTCCATCATCTTTTTGATGATATTGATGAGGCTTTTGTTGGAGGATTAAGCTAATCCATTTCCTTGCGGATAGTAGGAAGTAAAATGGCCCAAGGTAATGTGGCATTTGTAACAAAAATCAACCATTATTTTGGACTTAAAAGCAACAGAATTATCTGTTATGATTTTTGTAGGACAGCCAAATCTGGATAGGATATTTGTTTCAAGGAACTTGATAATGATAGAGTCAGTAGAATTCCTAGAGGGTATAGCTTCTATCCACTTGGTAAGGTAGTTAGTGGCAGTGAGGATCCATTTATGCTGGGTTGATGAAGATGGGTGAATTTCCCCAATGAAGTCCAAGCCCCATTGTTGAAAAGGTGCCTCAACACTAATAGGATGTAAAGGTAAGGGAAGGAGTTTTCTTTTGCCATCAAAAATTTAACACTTATGGCAAGACATGACTAACTTCTGAATGTCTGGGAAAAGGGTGGGCCAATAGTGACCAGATCTGAGGATTTTGTTTGCTGTGGCCTTCTAGTAGAGGTGTCCTCCACATTCTCCTTCATGCAACTCATGCATGATTTTTCTTGCATCATCTTCAAGTAAAAATTTAAGCAAAATTCCAACAACATTCTTCCAATACAATACCCCATCTAATATGCAATAACTTAAAGCTTTCTGTTTCAAAAATATAGCTTTAGTTTTAGATAAAGAAGGAGGGGAATTCAAATACAAAAGCACATAAATGATGTCAGCATACCGAGGAGAATTCATAAATGTTTCTTCAATGAAAGGAGCAGTGGATTCTTCTATTTCTTCCAACACATCCACCATGTTCATATCTAGTGCTTGCAAGTTAGACTCAACCATAAATTTTGCTAATCCTTGCCCTCTAACTAGTTTGCTGGGCCTGATTTCTAAGTCATGTTCAAGAATAGTAGCAATCCATTTTCCCCTTTTACCATCAGGGTCTTGACTTAGAATATCCTTGACAACAGTATGTGGAACAAAAGCAATTATGTGACAGTGTAAGATGTAGACTCTAAAGTCCTTTAATGCTTTCACTAATGCTAAGGCTTGCTTCTCCATGATGTTATATTTGAGAGGAGCATCTCTTAAGGCCCTACTAAAGAAGGATATTGGTTTTTCTTGCCCCAATTCATTCTTTTGAAGTAATATTGTAGCTATTGCGTGCTTAGATGCAAAATAAAAGATATAAAAGTCTTTGGTGAAATCTAGACTAATCAAGACTGGTGTTTGAATGAGAGCTTGTTTAACCAGTTCAAATGATTGTTTAGCTTGTAAAGTCCATTTTACACCTACCTTTTTCTTAAGCATGTTCGTAATGTTTTTCAATAGCTCAACAAGGTTGGGGATAAACCTCTTCAATAAATTAATCTTCCCAATGAAAGATTGTAATTCTTTGAGGCTTCTTAGATGCCTGATTTGCAATATGCCATCTATCCTTTTAGGGTCTACTTTGATTCCCTCTTCTGAAATTATATGACCAAGAAGTTTACCTTCTTGGAGAACAAAGAGTGTCTTCTTGGGATTCAAAGATAAGCCAAATTTCCTACACTTCTCAAAAAAATTTCTCAAGTGAATCAAATGTTCTTCAACAGTTTTTGAGAAAAGGATTATGTCATCAAGGTAAATGATTATAAAATAGCCAATATCTTCAGAGAAGGCTAGGTCCATGTCCCTTTGGAAGGTGGCCCCTACATTCATCAAACCAAATGACATTTTGACATACATAAAGGTGCCCCAAGGTGTAGTAAAAGTAGTCTTATGTTGATCACTTGGGAGCACTAACACATGATTGTAACCAGAGAACCCATCCCACAATGATATTCTTTTTGACCCAACTACCCTTTGAAGTATATGGTCCATCTTGGGTAAGGGGTAGTTGTCTTTTCGAGAGGCTCTATTTATATTTCTGAAGTCAATACAGAGCCTGGTTTCCCCTGTCTTTTTCCTAACAGAAACTAAGTTTGATACCCACTCTGAATATCTAATTGGTACTATAATCCCACCATCATGCATATTTTCAATTTCTGCCTTAACTAAAGGTAATAAAACAGGGTTTATCCTCCTTAGTTTTTGTTTGAAAGGTTTTTTATTTTCCTTAAGAGGGATTTTGTGCTGAATGATGCTAGTATCATAAGATTTCAGATCTTTGTATCCCCAAGAAAAAACATCTTTAAACTCTTTGAATAGCTCTATTTATTGCAATTTTATGTGATCTGGGAGAGTGCTAGATAGTTTAATCATCTTGGGTTCTTCTAGGCTACCTATGTTATGTTCTTCTACATCTTTTTCCATAAGCTCCATTCTTGGTTCTTTGGCCACATCATTTAAATCAAAGAGGTGTTCTAAAGGTTTGAGACCCCTTGGAATCGTATCATTCTTTCATTGTAAAATTTCCAAGTCTTTCTGGTCTCTGTTGTCAATTAATTCTACTTCAAAAGGATTCTCATATTGATTTATATCAGCAGAATATGTCATTTCTATCTCAGGGATTTGTTCATTGTCAAAACAATCTTCTTCATGGCTGGTTTCTAATGTTGTTATGTCAAAATAATTTTCTGATTTTAGGAAGTCATCTATGTGTTTTTCAGAGTCAAACACTTGCCAGTGATCCTCATTATCATGCACTGCAGGCCTGTGTTTTACCTTTACAGTAAGATGTTCATTTATCTAAGGTATTTGGCAGTTATTGGCATTGAAAGAAAGTTCATTTGCTAAATGATTTTGTTCTCTTTGAATGAAAATGACTTCATACTTTTCAAAGGTTTTCAATAAATCAAGGGCAAGATTTCGATATTATCTAAGTCTTGGGTTCCTAGTTGAGTCTTCTCCTTTGATTTGTCTTATGATAAGTTCAGAATATCATAAGATTTATATATTTTTAGCTTCTAATTGCTTAAGCAATTGTAAGCCAAGGAGAAGTGCTTCGTATTCAGCAATATTGTTTGTGCATGGAAAATCTAGTTTATATGAAAAACTCTGATTTGTATTTTGAATCCAAACACCTGCCCCTGCACTGGTTTTATTACAAGACCCATCAAAATTTATTGTCCAAAGTATATTTTCCTTGTTTTCATTCTCTTGATGTGGTTGATTTTCAATGTTTTGAATTTGATTTGATGGAAGATTTGATTGTTCTAGTGAACTGATTTTCTCTTGGTTTTCCTTTTCTTGTTGAGTGATTTCATCTTCATTCTACAAGATAAAGGAATCTAAACTATATTGAATGTAATAGATGGGAGAGTTATTTGGCTTTTCTATATTGCTCACCATGTATTTCATGTGATATTCCCTGTATAATCTTCTATTTTTGTTAAAAACAGGGATGGTGGCATAAGACATGTCCATTTGAAGGCTCCCCTGAAGTTTGGCTCCCCATGATCTTGATAAAAGCATGCCATACTTTGGGGGAATGTCAGCTACAACTATGTCCATTACTAGACTCTTAGCAGGGATTTGAGATAAGTTAACACATAAATCTTTGATTAAACCCAAACATTTGACTCTTCTTGAGTCAAAAGAATACAAATTCTTGTATGGTTTAGTAATATCTAAGCCTAAGCTTTCCATTACTACTTTGGGCATAAGATTATGTGAAGCTCCGGAGTCTAACATGGCATTGTGTAAGAGTTTCTCATGTATATTCAAACTAACATAGAAGGGAGGGACAACCCCTTATTGGTATTTTCCTTCAACTTTTGGACCAAACAACAACTCAAGCTTGTCATCTGTCAAGTTTAAGGTGTCAGTGTCACTTCCTAAGTTCAAAGCTTTTAAAACTTTGTTTTTGTACACTTCTTGGGTTACTAGTTCAGCTAGGGGGATGGTAATTTTTATTTTTGCAATATCTCCCTCAAGGCTGAAAGGAACAATTTATTTGGTCATATTTACATATTTTTTTTCAATTGAATTCCTTTCAGCAATTTTGATTTGTTGAAATTTCTTTGGACTACTAATTGGGACAGTTTTATTAGGTCCACTAGTTGAAGTGCTAGGGATGCTTTGCTCACCATTTGGCTGATTGCTCTTCTCTTTGTTTAAATCTAGTTTCTTAGCCAAAATGTTGGGTTTATATGCTATTTTATTAAGCTGTTTATCTTCATTTTTCTTAACAGCAGTACTAGTGTTTTTATCTTTTGAATCATCTATCTTTCCTTTGCTCCTAAGATCATATTGTTTGTGCACTTCCATGATTACATTTTCAAACCCCAATCTATAATCATCAGAATCTTCATAGGTGTTTGTATTTTGATCAGAGAAGAAACCTTGTTCTTCTTCAGTGAGGAAAACATCATCCCCATTGTCTGATCCAATCAAGTTTACATGACCTTCTCCCAACCTTTCAATCTCCTATCTTCCTCATATTAATCTACATAGTTTTGTTGGAAGGGAGGTCTAATCTGTTGGTCATTTTCTTTTGGCCTATCTTGATTGTTTTCTCTTCTATAATTCTGATTTCTATTTCTATTTTGTCCATTTTGAGGTTCTCTTGGTGGAACTCTATCATTCAATTTGATCTTTTCAAGCATCCTCTCCATTATCTTCACTAGGTTGTCAATTTTGGTGTCAAAAGTTGAGGTTGAGGGTACAATTTCATCTTTATAAGTTACCCTCTTCTCTGATCTCAACCTATTTCTTTTCTCAATTATATTTGCTTCTACACTCACAACCCCCTTCTGGATGTCTTCTAGAGTTGAGTAATCTCTCTCTCTTAATTGATAGGCCATTTCAGCATCAAAACCTTTAGGGTATCTTACTAAGTCCATGCCTTAGGGAGGTTTCATGTGAGGTGGAAGAGCATTGTAAACACTGTTAAACCTAGTGGAGTAGTCATGAACACTCTCCCCTGAATTTCTTTTGAGACTGCTACACTCCGCTAATATTTGGAGAGGGTTCTTTTTGGTTTCCCATTTGTTTATGAATGTTTGATGCAAAGAAAGGAGATCATTAATGCTATTAGGAGGTATGTTTTTAAACTATTTCTTTACATCTCCTCCTAAACTTTGGGAAAATATTCTCATCTTAATGGTCTCTTCTTCTATCTCCATGTAATCAAATGCATCTTCCATCCTATCTACATGATGTTGAGCTGTTGTAGACTCTTTTGTAGTGAAATGGGGAATTTTTGATTGATAATCATTTGGTAAGGGAAGCAGAGGTTGTGGTAACACTAATGGGGCATATCATGTTGCCATGGCTGGAAAGAAAGGTGGATTTACAAGAGGGAAAATGGGCTGAAATGGAGGGTTTTGAAAAATGGTAGTATGGGTTGGATTTGAAGAGATACTTGGGCCCGCAAACTGGTTTTTAGCAGATTTGTTATAAAAAAAGGATAAAGTGGTGAAGAAGCCGAGAATGAGGAGGAGTGGAAGGTGAGGCTTATCTACTAAAGCTTTTTTGTAAATCTTCAATGTCAATATTAGTTTGGTTTAAATCACCTTGAGATCTACTTCTAAAGATGTTATTTGTATGATGTAAATCCAAGTGTAAATCCTCTAAGAAAACAAGGTTTTTAGGGATAAACTTTGTTCTTAAGAAGCTCCTAATAGTAGTTGATTTTCTAGATTTAGAAGTCTGCCACAGAATTCTCTTTGGATTGTCAAAAATTGTAGGAGAATCAGGGTCTGGATGAGATCTACAGTTGATCCTATGTGAAGCCAGATTGTTTTTTTCAGAAATTAGAGAGGCTGAAATTTTTAGGGATTGTTTTGAAAGTTTTGCCTCTCACAATGTCTTATCTAGTATAGGACTAGGCTCCTAAACTTCCTCAAGGCTGGTTTAACACAATCTTAAGGGAATTTGAAGATATAGAAGGGTAATAGGCCTACCAGTGCTAGTGGAGTTTCCAGGTGGAAACTTTTTAGCTTTTTCTGAAGGTAAAATGATTTATGGTTCCACCACCATGCTTATTATGAAGCCAATCTGAAATATTTTTGGGTTTTGTCAGTTTTTGAGGTTATTTAAGGACTTACTGAGTCTACAAGATTTTTATAGACTATTATGTACTCAATGGGTCCCACCGTGATTTCCATTTCGTCGTTGGCGATGAGGTGGCTAATAATCAATGGATATTCTTGAAGATAGGGGATTTTCTGGAGTCCTAAGGTGTACTTAGATTGTCACTAACTCAGAAATGTCCCACCGTGATCGCCATTATGTTGTTATCTTGTGTTTTGATAGATTGGAAAATCAAAAGACAAGGCAACATTAGAACCAATATTTAGAGTTCCAGGATCTAGTCCTCCTGTTCTCAGAGAGGGCTCTCTCAAATTTACTTGTTAGCAAAGGTTTATCTTGTTTGCTTTGAGTATTGGATTTTAGACTAGTTATTAAGTGCAAGTGTTTGTTTTTTTTTGGTTGAATGAAATAGAAGAACATGAAAGGTCTAGGAAAGATAGGTAGAAAGGAGAAATATTAGATTCATTGGGAAATGGAGTCAAGAAGAGGTTATGAAAAACTTATCAATGGATATGGGATATCAAAGGGAAAATCTTACTTGGCCACATGACTCTTTGGTTTTGTGAATAAGATGGACATCAATGATTTGGAAAGAGAGTTTGAATTCTCAACAAATGGAATTTGAAAACATAACTTGAACAATAAAGAGGTATTTGATACACAGGGCTAACCATGAATTCTACAAACCACACTTTAAGAAAATAATGACTTCAAAACAACTTTTAAAATGAAATCTAAGATTCAGGAGCACATCCTATTTCCTCAAAGATTTTATTTCAAATGACTTTAGAAAACATAAAAGATTCATTGATAATTGCAGTCATAGAAGAGGGAACACCTAAAAACATATATGATAACAACTATAAAGACCTTTAAAACAATTGTTCAAGCAATGACAAAGGGAAAGATCAAAATAGACCTCTTTGGCTAACTATAAACAATGGTACTTCAAAGGGAGACTTCAATAACATCTTTTAAGTGGCACTAGACAGACAGGGAGAACCATAAATCATGTTGAAACCAGCTATTTGAACTATTAGATAAATAAACAAGCATGAGGAATAAAGAGAGAGATTAAAGACTCTAAAATACCTCAGCAGAAGAAAACATAAAATAGTGAAGGATAAATAGGTCTAAGGTGTTTCTAGGAGTCATTTCTTAGCCTAAGATTTTCATCCTACTATAGTAAGAAATTATGGAACAAAAAGAAAACAGGAGAAAACATTAGACAGTTCAGAATACTTAACCAACAGCCAAGCTCATGGATCCAATGATAGAGCCCTCTCAAGCACAAGCACGCAACAACATCATCACGTTTCTAAGACTTCAATTTCTTCCTCAACTTTAAACAAACTATGTATTATTTCAAAGAGTTTCAGTATTGAAACTAGTGAATAATCAACCTGTATCTCATCTTCTTCAGAAGTATTTATAGAATAAATGAGGAGGTGGAAGAGCTTTAGGATTGAATTGTAATAAATTCTACACTAAATGCAACTCCTAGCCTTGAAAACCATGCAAGGCATAAGGAAGGAATGCATCAAATTACAACTCTGTTTCATTTACTCTGTTTATGCTTTTTAAGGCTCAATGGTTAAAAAGATTGACTTCGAGGCCTATTTATCCTTTACAATAACTTCACTGACAGTTTTAAAATATATTATTTTGTTGGAAATAGCTATTCTGCTGTCTTTAGACAAATATCTTCTATTCTGGCAATAACTCGACCTTATTTTCGATTTATTAAGGCTGCAGGTGGCTTTTGGTAGCTGGTGAGGATTCAATTATCCTCTTTGATGTAGCTCTGAGGTGACCTTGGACTGATATTTTCCTCTGTTTTTCCTAAAAACACCTTTAATCTGTCTTTGATCTGTGTTTTAGGCTTAATTAGGCTTAAATCTTCATTTCTGGTCTTCATACTGTCTTTATCTGCAGATTAAACCTTTGATTTATGAGTTTTCTATCTTAATCCTTTTAAACTCTCTGATTTAAACCTTTAACACTGATAATATTTGGATTATGCTTTCTTCAATGCTGGTATTATTCATTTAATGGATTCTGACTGTGTTTTTCTTTGTCGCAAGCATGCAAAGGGTTTGATGACTTCACAAATGCTCATGAAGCAAGGGTGAAATCACAATTTGAACCTTGCAGATTCATTTTCTTCAATGATAGTGGCCTAGGGGATTGTCATCCCCGACCCTTGATTTCCTTTTAAAACTGTGGAGAAACCTTAACAACCTGCAAAGAACAAGAAAAGTTAGGAAAATCCATGAAGGATAGGTTAAAGGCTTACTTTGGGCATGAGAAAATATCATAGCCGTTGTTCCAGATAAATCGATGATCGAGATTTCTCGATGGGTTGAAGGGGATGCGGTCGAATGAAAATGAGGATCAGATTAAGTCTGGGCTGTTGATCTAGATTGATCAGCGACTGAGATCAATCGAGAGTTTTATAATGTGGAGGGGGTAACATTATAATAAAATGCAAGAAAATGTAATATAAAGGGGAGAAAACCTTTACAGAAGGCGAAAAAGGGTTTAAATGGAGTTTGGGCACAATTATGAATGAGAACCGTTAGATTAAGGCACCCAACAACGGAGATTTTCCCGATAAGTTCTTTATTCAGGTAGATGGAGGCAGATGCATTGAGATGATGATATGATCTGAGCCATCAAATGTTATGAAATGGATGGTAGAGATTTCGTGATGAAGTCCTTTGGAGCAAAGGGGAGGGGTGAATGAAATGGTGGTTGCATTAAGTGAGAGCCGTCAGATTAAAATAATGAACGGTGGAGATTAAAAAAGCAAAGGCAATGTAAGGGGGAAAGTTGGTTTGGCAAAAAACCAGAATGGTTTTCGTGCAGCTTTGAGGCGGTCTGCGCTTGACACCTGTCCTTTTAATATCGCCCATATCGTGTAATTTTTTGGCATTAACGTTCAGGCACAAAATTACGCAATATGGATTTTGAGCCTTCGGATGAAAGGCAGATAGATCTGACAGTGGGAATGAGAGAGCGATGGGGTAAGATGCACAAGCTAAAAGGGTGCGCAGGTTCAAAGGCGGTTTAGATCCTGGCCATTGGATCATGGAAATAAATGGTCAAGATCTATCGATGGGGAGAAAAAAAAAGGCGGAGTATGAAGAGTAGGAGTAATGTGGAACTTGCGATCAGAGAAGATCAACAACGGGGATTTTATCACAAGATCGTGATCAGCGGGATGAAAAAGCAGTGTTACAATGGAATGCGCCGATGTGATTGAGCACAGACCATTAGATCTAAGAGAGATCAATGGTGGATATTTATTCGGCGGGTGCGATAGCAAGGGCTTTCGAGCAGAGAACGATTTAATCTGGGCCGTCGGTTCTTGTGGATTCGACGGTCTAGATTAAATTGACGGGTCAGAGAAAAAGGGTTCACCATATCAGAGTTTCTAAATTTGCTATGCGCGATTAAACACTGGCCGTCGGATCTGGGAGTAAGATTGACGTTCAATATTCAATCAGAGTGGTAAAGGAGGAAAGTTATGGGCAGAGTGCGAGGAAATCTTAGTCATCAGTTCTTGTGGTTTCGATGGGTAAGATTCAATTGGGGGTTTGGCATCGGAGAAGTCAAAAGGGAAAAGTGTTAGGGGAAACTGCGATTGCCAATTTGCGATGGGCTGAGAGCCATCAATCTGAAAACTAGATCGACGGTCGGGATTTGACCATGAAGGAAAAAGGTGGAATGGTGGGTTAGGAGAGGGAGAAATATGGACCGTTGGATCTGTGCTTTAATGGATTAGATCAACGGTGGCGAAAACGATCGCAGGATCACATCAACAGGAGGCAATGAACCATAAAAATGTGTCAAATGAATTTTTACGATGCGATAAGGTTTTGCGATATGATTTAGCCGATGGTCATTGATCTGCAAAGATCGATGACCCAGATTTAATTAAACCCTTTTCGTCAAGGAACAGAAGAAATCATAGGAAAGTCGGGTTTTTATGAAACACAAAGGAAAAAATAAGGAAATGAGGGTTTACAACGGGGGTTTATACCCTTTAAGTGCCCGGTTGCAGGGATTATGGTCTTATGCAGTGGAGATTCTACCAGAATTAAGCCCTCGAGGGCTTTAAGAAATTTATAGGCAAAAAGAGTGTTTTTGGCCTAAAAAATAGAGTTTTTAAGGCAAATTGAGGGTTCCGGTAGAAGGAAAAGGAGTTTTTTAAACCAAATGGAAGGAGACCAAATGATTTTAAAAGGGTCTTGAAGTGAATTTGAAGGTTAAATGAGGATTATGAAGGGTTTTTATGAAGAAAGAAGGGAATGAAAATGTGGTTATTTATGAGTGAAAGGAGGGGTAAAATGAAGGGAAAATGGGATTTTCAGTAGTCTTTTCTTCAGGCAAACAACAATTTTTTCAGGTTTATGAGGGAAACCAACAGTGAATATTTAACTAAAAAGGTTAGTTATCTTTATAAAACTTCAAATATGATATTTTTTCAAAGGGAAGTATCTTTTGAAGTTTTTGAAGAATTTATTTGTGGCTAACAGATGGGGTGGAAGATCTACCAAATGGATGTAAAAATAAAATTTCTAAATGGTGTTATTGAGGAGGAAGTGTACATCGAGCAACTAGAAAGTTTTGAGAATTTTGATCAGGAGTCTCATGTGTGTAGACTCAGGTGGAATTGTATGTTCTCAAATAGGAACCTTGAGCTCCGTACGCTAGGATCAACAATTATCTCACTGAATTGGGATTCACCAAAATTGAAGCATTTGTGAACCTATATCATATTTTGGTAGAAGGTAAATTTCTTATTATTGTTTTATATGTTGATGTTTTAGTATTAACAAGTGATAAGAAGCTGATCAACTCTGGCAAGGAGTACCTTGCAAGGGAATTTGAGGTGAAGGACATGGGTCTCATGCACTACTTCCTTAGGCTTGATGTATGTGAAGACGATGGGGAATTGTTTATGACTCAAAGAAATTTACCACCAAGACACTGCAGAGATTTACCATGGAGAGTTGTAAGCCCATGTAGA
The DNA here is from genome assembly GCA_034641835.2 of Pinus albicaulis. Lineage (NCBI taxonomy): Eukaryota > Viridiplantae > Streptophyta > Pinopsida > Pinales > Pinaceae > Pinus > Pinus albicaulis. The sequence goes on from CM076577.1 coordinate 1,218,151,139, forward strand.
TACCTCTAGTGACTAGTTGGAGGAAAGAGGATGCCACTTCGGGTGAAGATGTTGATTCTACCATTTATTGACAACTAGTGGGTTCACTAATGTATCTTGTGAACACACAACTAGATATGTGCTATGCAGTCAACTAACTGAGCCAATATATCGTTACGATGACAAAATTGTATTGGAAGGAAGCTAAGCATGTTTTACGATGCCTCAAAGGCACTACAAAGCATGGATTATGGTACAGACGGACAAAGAGAGAAAATTTGTGTGGCTGAACAGATGAAAATTGGGAAGGGAGTCCATACAACCAAAAGAATACATTAGGTGTAATTTTCAATTTTGGGTCTGCAACGATTTCCTGGTACAGTAGGAAGCATGGATATATTGCGCTTAGATCGGCAGAAGTTGAATAAATGTTTTCTAATCAAGCAACATGTGAAGCGATCTAGATGAGAAAGATACTTGTGGGACTGTTTGGTTAGGATATGGATCAAACTATGATCTTTTGTTATCATCAAAGTTCCATTAATATATCTGAGAACCTAGTATCTGACGACCGATCCAAGCATATAAATACTTGGTATCATCATTTATGGGACTATGTGTAGAGGAGGATAATGTTGCTACAATACATCTTGACAGATGATCATGATGCTAACATTTTGACAAATAATTTTTCAAGAGGTATGTTGGAATTCCATAAGTTCCAAATAGGGATGCTTGATAATCCCTTTCTTGCTAAGAGTGAGTGTTGAGAAGTGTAGCAAGAAAGTCTCAATTTGTCTTTGCCTTCATAAATTTGAAAAAAATCGAATTTCCACATCAATAGACAACATGTAAGCAGTAAATTGAGGTGACATGAATCTTCTTGCTCATTTAGTTTAGTATATTCAAGTTATAGGGGTTGTATTTCAGTTAAGCATGTATGATTTCTAATTTGTAGCAATCTAGTTCAGTTATTTCCATTTTTATTTAATTAAACTAGTTCTAACTGTTGATATAACTAGTTGGTGATCAGTTGTGCAGTGGGACAACAATATAACTTAGTTATAATCTAGTTAATTGATATATCAACTAAAAATAGCTAGTGCATGCAGAGAATTTGAGTTCCCTAGTTGTGGTGGAGATTCCAATCCAGTGAAACATTAATTGTAGACTAGTTTTGAGTGTACATACACTGCATGCTATCATTGATCAATCCTTGGGAATTTCACAATAAATTTGGAGGAAATTCCTAAAGAACAGGGGATAAATTCCTCATGAATTTCATAAGGAAATAGGTAACTGATGGAGGCATAAATTGGCTAAGTTTTGGCTATAATTTCTTAGTCAATAGTGAGAACAATTATTCTTTTGCAGGTTGAGCTCAGAGCGGGAGCTAGAAATTGTAATAGTTTCTCTATTCATCTGATTAATGCAAGCATACTTAAGGGGTTTTGACCACTTGGTTTCCCCTAGATAAATATGTGTACTTGTGTATGTGATTGGTTCATGTTTGTAAATTTTGTTCTAAATTGTGAATTAATTTCCACAGAGAAATAGATTAGAATTGTGTCTCTTGATTTAGATTAAATTTCTTGAGTAGTTGAAATTCCATCACACCATTTCTACATTATGTGTCATGTCTTGTCTTGTATATCACTGATATAAACCCGTTGTATTGGGTGAATGATGTAGACTTGGGTCCATAGAGTCAATGGTTGTCGATGGGAATGCTTATAGGATATTAATATATCATTCATATGTGCTTATTACTGATGAGCCTCAATATTGCAACAATAATGTTGCAACTTCCAAGGCTACCAACTTTAATTACCAACCCAGGGTTCATACAAACTTAAGAGGTATCAACGTTATATGTGAAACAAAAAATGTGTCCATATTTTGTTGATCTAATGTAAAAGAGTGAATGTCATGAAATCAAAGGATAAACTAATTGCATAAATGGAAGTGTTACTTTGACAATAAATCAATCTTAGACAAGAAAAAATCTTGCAATTCAAATCCTAAGAGCATGAATGCAAATAAATAGGCCTAATCTACCAGTTAAAAATTCTTGGCTTAAGTGGTGTTTATTGTTCCTCAATCAAATATTTATATCCTAGGGGTCATGATTCAATCATAAGAGAATAAACTAATCTTTGGGAGAAAATATGGTCAAGTTTACATGTGCTACAAGAGTGCTACAAGAAATTTTGTTTTTGCCACAAGAAGTCCTGTTTAGGAGATAACTCATCGAATGACTAATTAAATAAAATGAAAATGGGATGGAGAGTTTTTTTTATTAATTAGGATTTCTTAGGTATCCATTCCAAGTGGAATCACTCAAAAATACCCATTTTCACACGTGCTAGAAAATAATAGAAAATTATTACACAAAAAACTGGAAATTCAAGTAGTAGTGAGCTAGTTAACCTATCAAATGCCTAACCTAATCAAGTGAAAATGGAGTGGGGTAGTTATTTTTTATTAAATTTATTTTTTATGACCTAATACAAGTGGAATAAACTCAAATTAAGCTCATTAACCCATTCTAAAAATAGCATAAAATTACTACTATTTCACTACAAGGCATTTCCAAAAATCCTATATTGATGAATTAGTAACCAAATCCAAGTAGCTCAACGATAAAGATGGCCTTCCAAAGTTATTATAAGTATGAATAATTCTTGTTAGTCTATAAATAACCTACAAAAAAACTCACTTCAATAATTTAACTCAATCCCACAACAGGAAAGCCATCAATACTAAATATAGAAATAGAAAAAACAAGAATAAGCGATGCATGTGAATAAGAAATGAAATAATATAAAGTAATTGTGAAAGAGGGATCTGAGGCTCCTAGCATGGCCAAGCCCAAGGATACTCAGAGCCTTATGGAATAAACCAAGATTTATAAGCTAAAAATGGCAGCAAACTTCATTATTTGAATCAATCCAAGTACATCCTTGCAAGAAAAGAAAATAGTGCTACTAAACAAAAACTTTCCTCAAAAATAAGACTAAGAAATGCATGCCCCTAGAGGCCAATTAGAATTTTTACTTACAAAAAATTATTAGGAGTCATTCTCCTTGAAATGAGGAATATTTTCTCTCTAAAATCCGCTAAATAGTGGATCTGGTTCCTGACACTAGGAGTTTGCATTAAATGATAGGGAACACATTCCTAGATTTTCTCAATCATTGGAGTTCCAAAATCCCTTAATAATTTCATGATATTATATTAATTTATTCTCCAATATTGATCCTCCTGTAGTAGGGAGAAAGTCCCTTAATTATCTCCTTCTCCAAATCTTCATAATCTGTGCAATAATCTCACAATATTCCTCAAAAGTAAATAATATTAGGCAAAAATATGCAATTATCTCTAAACATTCCTAAAAACATATTAAAGATTAAAAAAAAAATTATTAAGTGTAGAAGGATATACTTAATATAGCCTTTATGTTTCTAAGAAAATTTAGATGGGCCTTAATTTATTTCTAATTTAGAGGCCCATCATAGCCCCTACTGAAACTGTTGTTCATCCTCTGAGCAACCTATTCATCCTCCTTGCTTTGTGGTTCTTCATGTATTCTAGCTTGGTTCCTAATTTTTTTGTTGACCCATATGCTACTCCTCCCATTGTTCTTTTTGCTACTCTTCTATTTTCAATGCTTCCCTTATCTCAGTTTCCCATGGAACTTCTAATGTAGGTTTAGGATATTTCTTTCTCTTAGGTGATTCTTCAATTGTAATGGTTTCTATTTGTGAGGGAAATACCTTACTTTTAGTTTGTCTTATTGGTATACCTATGTAACTTCTCCTTGTGAAAATAAGGATTTATTGGCATCCATTACCATTAGTAATTTTATTCTCATTGAAGTCCAAACCTCTTACTTTTGATAAAAATTATTGGACATGACACATCATATTATCCATCAAATTATTATGAACATCCTTAACTAGCAATGTAAATTCTTTTTGCTCATTAAATTTTGGAATTGAAAATAGTTGACAAAGATTTTTTTCTTCTTAAAAAGGGAGCAATGATGGTCAATAAACTGAAGGAAAAGAAAGGAATGATGTGATGACAAAATTGGCGACTTGGATATCTTTCACCCTTGTAGAATCTACCATGTCGGTAGAAAATATTTTGCAGCTTTGTTGTGTTCCTTTGTACCTTGTAGCTATTAATTAATCATTGTCTAGCACCCTAGTAGAGAAATATTTCTCCTGCAAGCCTCTATTATCTTCCTATAGCAAATTTTCTGTCCTGTAGCGAATATTTTCTTCCTGTAGAAAATCTGTTTTTCATGTAGCAACCTCTTGTAGCAGTTATTATTTTTGTAGAAACTTCTTGTAGAAGCTCTATTTTGCTAGTAGCAACCAATATTTTCATGCGAAGAGGTGGTGGGTCCACCTTTTATTATTTTTTTCTTGTTTTCATTTTTAATTTTTCCTCTTTTTCCATTTTTTTTTTCATTGAATGCAATATAAACTCAGAGTGATTTTTTTTTAACTGAGTTGGCCCTCAGTTACCCCTCGGCACTCCTCTTCCATCACAACCAACTGCTTACCACCCACTTTCTCAAGTTATCTTCACTTTTGTCTTGTTACTCTCCCATGTGTGTGTGTGTGTGTCTTGGTGGAAAAGTGAAGCTAACCACTAGATAAGGTCGAGGTTGCTATGCTAATGATTTTGGCTATAAAAAACCTTTCCTTCTCACACTTTTAATATTTTCTGAAGCTAGAATAGATTCAAACGGTGAGGTTAAAAAGTTTCATACCTGAGAAGTACCCTTGATGTGGTTTTGCAGGTGATATTGAGGTTGATGATATAACTGTTGAAGCTACCTTTCATGGCTCTAAAGCTGCTACTAATGATCCTGAAGTTACATGTGATAATCTGTTCGAGGTCCTATTGTTGATAGCCTTGAATATGGAGGTTTTATATTGTTTTTTTTTTCTTTTGTTGCTTCACATCCCTGTCTAAAATTTTTCTGCTGAGATGCTCATGATGTGAGTGTTTTAGTTGATGATTTTTCTTCTATACAAGTCTTCATAGCATGATGATTCCTTGACTTATAAAGTGTTTGTGTGTGCAAGTTTCTTCCCAATGTTCAATATTCTGCTAGAGGAGTGGATTGACTACTTTTGAAGGAGGTTGTGCTATCCTAAAGTTCATAAATGGATTCATTATGCTCAAGGTGGTTGGATCTTCTGTTTTGTGGGTGAAAGAATAATTGATGTTGAGTTTTGATGCGACTGTACAAGATGTTACAAGAGGAATCCTCTTCCTGTAGTAGTCATTAAAAAATTCCTCTTAGAAACATCATTACTACCTTTTGTATTGATGGAAAGTCATAGGAGGTATAAGGACAAGGTTACAATCATCAAGAGGCGGTGGAAAAGTTAATGACAGTTTATTCTAATTTTTTTCATGTAAGGAAGAGTGTAATTTGAGCATGAATTTGGCTAGATGGAGTGGATATGTGATGGAAGTGGTTTTGGGGGACCTCTCTCAACCTTCTCCAAACAAGAAATGATCATTTGAACCTTTCCTCCAAGCAGATATGCTTCATGTAGCATCTACAAGACTTCATGTAGCATTTCAGGACAACCCTCTTGTAGCAGAATTGTTCTATCCATAACTCTCAAATGGTAGACTAGATTAACCTGATTTTTTTTTAGCATGTTACCATCATCCTTATGTACCTCCCCATAAAAATATCAATCCATTAGGGGAATTTTTAGGTCAAAAATGGGCCTCCTAAGGACATTATAAAATAATGGTGGAAAAAATAAAATAATATTAGATTACATCATCAATTTTTAGAGGGAAAAAAGAATAAAATTAAATTTTCAACTCGTATTTTAAACTTGTCTCCCTAAGTTTTTATTCAAATTTTGAGCGGAAACAATCATTGGATGCAGAATTTAATTTCTCATCCAAGGAGTACCCATGTTGCATACTTTCAACAGACCCTCCTACATGAAAAATGAGAACTACAAGAAAAAACATGATTGCAATCACGTTTTTCATATTTCTCATTTTTCATGTATTAGGGTCCATTGAAAGTATGCAACATGGTACTCATTGGACGAGAAATTAAAATTTTCATCCAACAAGTACTCCCGATCGAAATTTGAGTAAACACTTAGGGAGATAAGTTGAAAATATGAGTTGAAAAAATAGTTTTATTATTTTATTATTTTTTATTCTTTTAACCTTTTACTCCAAAAATGGTGAATCATCTCCCATGGTTAACATTGTCATCTTGAATCCTATTGGTTCTTATAAAGTTTTTTTTCCTTGTACATTTTTCTTAGGAGGCCCATTTTAGACTTCAAAATTCCCATAATGATTGGATGTAGGAATCTCGAGAAAAATAAAAAATGGTTGTAGGTGATGGAGACTGATTTCTCACAAAATGTGCATCAAAATTTGCTGAAATTGCTTGAACATGTTACCATCACCCATATGCATATTCCCATATAAAAACTCTACAAATGGATGCACGATTTTCAAGAAATAATAAAAACAATTTTTTGCTAAAAAACAAGACTTCCTGTAGCACTAACAGGATTTCCTATAACATTTTATGATAAAGAGGAAAATGAATGGGAAAAGCTTGGAAATGATGGGTGGATGTTGGAAATGGATTAGGGTGATAGATTGGCATGACCTTGGTCCTTTTGGAGCATCTGAGCAAAGGAGGAGAATGTCCAAGTTTGACTTCCTTTGACTATATTTTTGACTAAATTTTTCTTTTGGTGCAACCTTATTTTTTTGTTTCTTACAAAGGTTGAAGAGCACATGCATTCCTTAGAGAGAGATGTATGCAAAAAATAATTTTTTTTATTTTTATTTTTTCATTTTTTTCTTTCTTCTTAGGCCTACTAGCTGCCTCAATGAGGTTTTGAACTAGTAGGTCTGCCTAGACACCTCAAAGGAGGTTTTCAACTAGGATATTTTCTTTTTCTATTAATTTCTCTTTTTTATAACCTGTTGACTGCCTCATGGAGGATTTCAATCAATGATCCAATCTGAGGTGCCTGAAAAGAGGTTTTGACTTGAGATTTTATTCTTTTTTTTTCCATTTTTGTTAATTATTTTTTCCTATCCTACTCTACTTGATAAAACAAAATCACTTTCACGTATAATAATACTTCCAATGGAGCCATATGCACATCAATATAATAGATATAATCATATCCATGTTTGAAACATATGCTCTAACATGTCCCTAAAAATGAGAGACCAACTTCTTTGACTGAGATGATATCATGTACTATTAAAGAATATTTTGTTGATGCAACTTAATGATTTTTTGGAAGCATAGTTGTGATGCCCCTGGTCCACTTGCTGATTGGGATAATATTGGATGTATTATTCTTCCATGAAATTCAGATCTTCTTCTTTTTGCTGATTATTCTCTTGAATGCATAGAGGATATAATCGTGAACATAATGTAACTTCCTCAAAATTTTTATTTTGATATCTTATCTTCATCAAGTGCAACCCATGATTCTTTCACATTCTCATTTGAATCTTATTTTTATGAATGATGTATTTCAATGAAATAAAGAAAATAATTTTTTTCAATACCTTTATTGATCTAAGATGAATACCATTTAGATCAAGAGGAGATGTTTGGAAGTGTTGTACCTCAACACTATAAGTGGGCCGAGCTACTTGTTTGTATGGTTTTGGAAATGGTGGTACAGGTAGTTGAGTAGGAGTGGATATATGAGATGGATGTGGTTGAGGTTGTGGTTGTGGTGGAGGTGGATAGTAGAGATAGCATGAAGTTGGGTATGGAGGATATTGAGGAAAATATTGAGGATATTGCAGATTTCTCCCATAAGGTTCTTTCCATCCTTTTTTCCAAGATTGGTTTTGGGGTTGATATGGCCAAGGTTTCCAAGGAAAGAGTGTGTTCCAATTACTTTGAGATGGATGTGAATAAGCTTGAAATTGTGAATCATGGTACTTCCATCATATCAATTTGACTAGGCTCCCATGGTCTTCTTGGAGCTACATAACATAACTTCTTTGGTGATTGAATTGCTCCATTGTTCTCTTGGTAAAATTCCTTCAACCTTGGTAATGATGGGTAATATGATTCTACATGAAAAACAGAAATATCAACATCTTTTTTATGATCTTGCATTCTTAGCATTTCTACTTGTCTCTTAGCTTGCTAAGAATTTATGTTTTAAATTTATCGAGAATATTTCCAAGTTCAGCTTGACTTACTAATGTTGATGCTTATTTACTTACTCTTTCCCTTCCTCTTGATATGTGAATGCATGTTTCAAAAATTTCTTCAAATGATAATTGGTATACATTTCCTCTACTCATGGGATCAAGGAGATTGATCCACTCATCCCTAATTGCTCTAAGTAAGAGGGTTTTTAATGTGTAAAATCCTAAATGATGAAACTTTTCCCTCTTAACAATATACATAAATCTCTCTATTATGTCCTCAAGGCTCTCATATTCTTATTGATTCATTCTAAAAATTTCTTCTTTAAATAATTATCTTTATATTTTTATAAAAATATCTTTTGCATATCATTACATGATCTTATTGAATTAGTACCTAAACTCATGAACCATTTAAGAGCTCTATCCTGGAATGTTGCCGGAAACAATCTCATTTTTTGAGTGTTTAATAAGTAACCATAAGATCTACAAACAATTTTAAATTTGAAGAGAAAGGTTTCTGGATCGTCTAACTCATACCATGGAAGATGGGAAGGAAAGATGGAGGGACGTTCTTCATATGCACACTCACATCAGTACCTTGATTGGGAAATACAAGAGGATCTTCTTCATTGTCATCGTTTCCATCCATTTCTTCTACCTTCTTTTCCACCTCTTCTTCTTATACCTACAAAAGTGGATGGTGATTTGGTTCTTACTGCAACACGTGATCAAATGGGGGCAGAGGGGGGGTGTGTTGATGTTGGATAATTTTTTTTTCGAATAGGAATACTAATGCAATGCATTTTTTTTGTTTTTAAAATGGAAAATTCCTAAATAAAAGCTTTTTGTTTTTGCATAAATATAGGAATTGAATCAACTAGGGATTAAAACAATGACTACTCTAACACCTCCTTGAAAACGATGCCAAAAAATGATGAGCCTCAATATTGCAACTAGAATTTTGCAACTCCCAAGGCTACCAACTTCAATTATCAACTCGAGGTTCATACACAATTAAGAGGTATCGACATTATATGTGCAACATAAAATGTGTCCTTTTTTTTACCTGATGTAATGGATTGAATTTCATGAAATAAATGTGTAAACTAATTGAAAAAATATAACTGTTGCTTTGAAATTATATTAATCCTATGCAAGAACAACAATTTGTAGTTGAAATCCTAAGATCATTAATTCAAATAAATATGCCTAATATAATTTGTAAAAATGCTTGTCCTAAGTGGTGTTTATTCTTCCTCAATCATGTATTTAGATCCTAGGGGTCATGATTGAAGCCTAAGAGACAAAAACCAAACTTTGGGAGTAAACCTAGTCATGTCTACATGTGCTACAAGAGTGCTACATGAAGTTTTGTGTTTGCTACATGAAGTCCTACTTAGGAGATAACTCACAGAATGACTAAGTAAATAAAATGAAAATTGGATTGGACAATTTTTTTTATTAATTAGGATGTCTTAGGTATACATTATAAGTGGAATCACTCCAAAATACACCTATTCACATGTGCTAAAATATAATAGAAAATTACTACTCTAAAAACAAGAAACTCAAGAACTAGTGAGCTGGTTAACCTTTCAAATGGCTAACCAAACAAAGTGAAAATGTAATTGGGTGAATTTTATTATTAAATATAATGTTGTTATGAACTAATCCAAGTGGAATCAAATCAAATGAATATAATTAACCCATTCTAAAAAATAGTATAAAAATACTACTATTTGGCTACAAGGCATTTCTAGAAATCCTATATTTGTGAACTAGTAACCAAATCCAAGTAGCTCAATGATGAAGACGGCCTTCCAAATTTATTCAAAGGATGAATAATTCTTGTGAATTTGAAAATAAGCTGTAAAATAATTCACTTCTATCACTTAACTCAATATGACATCAATACTAAATACATAAATAGAAAAAATAAGAATAAGAGATGCATGTGAATAAGAAGTGAAAATAACATAAATAAATTGTGCAAGAGGGCTCTAAGGCTCTTGCGTTGGCCAAGCCCAAGGAGACTCGGATTCCTATGGAAGAAACCAAGCTTTAGAAGCTAAAATGGCACCAAAATTCGTTACTTGAAGCAATCCAAGTACATACCTGACAGAAATAAAAATGGTGTTGCTAAACAACAAGTTTTATTGACAAAAATACTAAGAAATACATGCCCCTAGAGGCCAATTCGAATTTGTACATACAAAAAATTATGAGGAAGCATTATCGTTGAAAGGAGGAAGCTTCCCCTTACAAAATCCCTCAAATAGCAGATTTAATTCCTAATAATAGGAGTTTGCATTAAATGATATGGAATACATTCCTAGATTTTCTCAATCATTGGAGTTCCAGAATCTCTCAATAATTTCATGGTATTTTATTCATTTATTCTCCAATATTGAACCCCCTGTTGTAGGGATCAAGTCCCTAAATTATTTCCTTCTCAAAAACTTCATAATCTTCCAATATTCTCACAATATTCTTCAAAAATAAATAATATTAGGAAAAAATATGCAATTATCTCTAAACCTTCCTAAGAACATATTAAAGCTTAAAAAAATTATTAAATGTAGAAGGAGAGATTTAATATAGGCTTTATGTGCCTAAGAAAGGTTAGATGGGCCTTAAATTATGTCTAATTTAGAGGCCCATTATACCCCCCTACTGAAATTTTTGCTCATCCTCTGAGAAACCTATTCATCCTCATTACTTTGTGGTTCTTCATGTATTCTGGTCTAGTCCATTCTGTATTTGTTGGCCCATATGTTTCTCTTCATGTTTTTCTTCTTGCTACTCGTCTATTTGCAGTTCTTCCCTTATTCAGTTTCCCATGGAACTTCTAATGTAGGTTTAGGATGCTTCTTTCTCTTTGGTGATTCTTCAATTCTAATGGTTTTTATTTGTGATGGAAACACCTTATTTTTTTTTTGTCTTATTGATATTCCTCTGGCACTTTCTCCTTCTGAAAATAAGGATTTCTTGGCATCCATTACCTCATTAGTAATGGAATTCTCATTGAAGTCCAAACCTCTTACTTTTTATACAAATTATTGGCCATTACAAATCATATCATACATCAAATTCTTATGAAAATACTTAACTGGCAATGTAAATTCTATTTTCTCATTAAATTCAGGAATTGAAAATAGTTAACAAAGAGTTATTTCTTCTTAAAAAGGAAGAAAGGATGGTCAATAAACTAAAGAAAATGAAAGGAATGATATGATGACCAAATTGGTGACTTGGATACATTTCACCCTTGTATAATTTACCTATGTTGTATTTATTTGTACCTTGTAGCTATTAATTAATAATTTTCCAACACCCTAGTAGGAAAATATTTCTCTTGGAGCCCTCTGTTAGCTTCCTGTAGAAAATTTGTCTTTCGTGTAGCAAATATGTTTTTCCTGTAGAAAATTTGTTTTTCCTGTAGCAACTTCCTGTAGGAGCTCTATTTCACCTATAGCAGCTTTGTTTCCTGTAGCAACTTCCTATAGCAGCTTTATTTCACCCGTAGCAGCTCTGTTTCATGTAGCAAATTCCTATACCAACTCTATTTCTCTTGTAACAACCAATATTTACGTGCCAAGATGTGGTGGGTCCACTTTTTATAATTATTACTAATATTTTTTCCCTCTTTTTCCAATATATATATATATATATATATATATATATATATATATATATATATATATATATATATATATATATATATATATATATATATATATATATATATATATATATATATATATATATATATATATATATATATATATAAACTCAAAGTGCTTTTTTGTTTAATTGAGTTGGCCCTCAGTTACCCCTTGGCACTCCTTCTCTTCCATCATAACCAACTGCTTACCATCCTCTTTCTCAAGTCCTCTTCATTTTTGTCTTGCTCCTTTACCACATGTGTGTGTGTCTTGGTGGAAAAGTGAAGTTAATTTCTAGATAAGGCCGAGGTTGCTCTACTACTGATTTTTGATATAAAAAAACCTTTCCTTCTCACACTTTTAATATTTTTTTAATCTATAATATATAAAAAGGGTGAGGTTAGAGAGTTTCATACCTGATCCTTACCCTTGATGTGTTTTCACAAATGGTAGTGAGGCCGTTGATATGACTGTTGAAGTTGCCTTTGGTGGTTTTGAAGCTGCTACTAATGATCATGAAGCTACATGTGATAATCTGCTCGAGATCGTATTGTTGATACCTTAAATATGGAGGTCTTCTAGGGTTTTTCATTGTTGTTTCTGCTGCTTCACATCATTGGCTAAAATGTTTTTGTTGAAGTTCTCATGATGTGATTGTTATAGTTCATGATTTAGCTTCTGTACAAGTCTTCATACCATGATGATTATTTGACTAGTAAAGTTTTGTGTTTGCAGACTTATTCCCAATATTCAATCTTCTACTAGTGGAGTAGATGGACTACTTCCTAAGGGGGTGTGCTCTTCTCAACTTTAGAAATGGCTTCATGATGCTCGAGGTGGATGAATATTCTATTCCGTGGGTGAAAAAGGAATTGATGTTGAGTTTTGAAGTGAGTTTACAGGTTGCTACAAGAGGAATCAAATTGATGTAGAAATCATTTAATTCCTCTTAGATACATCATTACTACATGTGCGATTTATGGAAATTCATAGGTGGTATAAGGATAAAGTTACAATCATCAAGAGGTGGTGTAGGTGGTGAAAACGTTGATGACATAGTGTTTTCTATTTTTTTTCATGTAAGGCAAAGTGGAATTTGAAGATGAATTTGGGTAGATGGAGTGGATAGGTGATGGAAGTGGTGTTGGGGACCTCTCTCAACCGTATCTAAAGAAAAAATGATCTTTATACTTTTTTCCTTCAATCTAATCCACTTCATGTAGCATCTACTAGACTTCCCATACCATTTCAGGACAACCCCCTTGTATCAAACTTTTTTTATCCATAACTCTCAAATGATAGAATAGATAGACCTAAAATTGTTTTAGCATGTTACCATCATACTTATGCACCTCCCCATAAAAATTCTCGGTCATTGGATGCATGCATCTCGAAACTAATAAAAAATTACAATAGGTGATGGAGGTCGATTTCTCATAAAGAGTGCACTAGAATTTGCTGAAATTGATTGAGCATGTTACCATCATCCATATGCATCTCCCCATGACACAAATCAGAAAATGGATGCACAGTTTTCGAGAAATAATAAAAACAATTTTATGCTAAAAAACATGACATCCTGTATCAAAAACAGGATTTCCTGTAGCATTTTAGGGCAGTGAAGAAAATGAATGATGAAATATTGGAAATGATGGGTGGATGTTGGAAATGGACGAGGGTGATGGATTGGCATGAACTTGGTCCTTTTGGAGCATCTGAGCAAAGGAGGAGAAAGTCCAAGTTTGACTTCCTTTGACTAGATTTTTAACCAACTTTTTCCTTTGGTGCCAACTTGTCTTTTTTGTTTCTTGCAAAGGTTGGAGAGCACATGCATTCATTACAAAGAGATACATGGAGAAAATAATTTTTTTCTTTTTTTTTTCTTTTTTCTTAGGCCTAATATCTACTTCAATGACGTTTTCAACTAGTAGGTCCACCTAGGCGCCTCGAAGGAGGTTTTCACCTATGATCTTTTATTTTTCTATTGTTTTCTCTTTTTTCCAACCCATTGACCACCTCATGGAGGTTTTCAATAAATGAGCCAATCTCAAGCACCTCAAAAGAGGTTTTGACCTGAGATTTTATTCTTTTTTTTCTCTTTTCCATTTTATTATTATTATTCTTTCCTATCCTACTCTACTTGAAAAAACAAAATCCCTTTAAATTATAGGAATATTTCCAATGGAGCCATTTGCACATCAAGATGCTATATAGAATCATATGCAAGCTTGAAAGATATGCTTTGACATGTACTACTTTGACTGAGGTGATATCAAGTGTTGTTGAAGAAGAGTGTGTTGCTGCAACTTAATGATTTTGCGGAAGCATATTTCAATATAGTTGTGATGCCCTTGGTCCACTTGCTATTTTGGATCATCTTGGATGTCTTATTCTTCCATGAAATTCATATCTTCTTATTTTTTGTGATTATTCTCTTGAACACATAGAGGATATAATGGTGAAAATAATAAAATATGATTTTGATGTCTTCTCTTCATAAAGTGCAGCCCATGATTCTTTGGTATTCTCATTTGAATCCTCTTTTTTTGAATGTTGTCTTTCAATGACATCAAGAGAATATATTTTTTGCAATGCATTTCCTAATCTAATATGAATACCATTTATACAAAGAGGAGATGTTTGGAAGTGTTGTACCTCAGCACTATAAGTGGGTTGAGCCACTTCTTTGTATGGGTATGGAAATGGCGGTACAGGTAGTTGAGTGGGAGTGGACATTGTTGAGATTTTAGGGTGTTTGGGTAGCATCAGATGTGCTCTAGCTCCCAAATTTTGTGGAGGAGCTAGAGTACATGGGATCGCCAAGACCCAGAAAGCGTTTAGAATAATTCCATCAGGTTTAAGTTTTATTCAAATAATTAATATTTTTAATCAAGGACCCTAATTCTAACTTAGTAAAATTAAAAGATTAAAGTGAATTAAATTAAAAATGTGATGAGAATGACTTAAGTGATGCATATCAAGCAACTTATAATCTTAGCCGTCGATTAGAGATGATATCACCGCCATTGGTTTCCCAACAAGAAAATTATAAGAGAAGGACTTGGGGTCAGTTGGAGAATACACACACACTGGCAGAGTACTAAAGCTAAGCTGAGATTCTAGGGCATGCTTTGCTAAGAATTTCATAAGTGTTTCAGCTACAACGAGGGGCAGTATTGGTAAGTGGGATAGTATGATCCCAGGCCAAGAGTACAACAAGGCATTAGGGGAATTTTGAGGTCTAAAATGGGCCTCCTAAGGAAATTATAAAATAATAGTGGAAAAAATCAAATAAGATTTGATGACATCATCAAATTTTAGAGGGAAAAATGAAAAAACTACTTTTTCAACTCATATTGCAACTTATCTCCCAAATTTTTTACTCAAATTTCAAGCGGAAGTACTCGTTGGATGCGAAATTTAATTCCTCATCCAAGGAGTACACATGATGCATACTTTCGATGGGTCCTACTACACGAAAAATGAGAAATACATAAAAAACGTGATTGTAATCATGTTTTTTTTTTTTTTTTTTTTAATGTATTTTCCATTTTTCATGTACCAGGGTTCATTGAAAGTATGCAACATGGGTACTCCTTGGATGAGGAATTAAATTTTGCATCCAACGAGTACTCCCACTCGAAATTTGAGTAAAAAATTGTGGGAGATAAGTTGAAAATACGAGTTGAAAAAGTAGTTTTATTATTTTATTATTTTTTAATATTTTTACCCTTTTATTTAAAAAATGGTAAATCGTCCCCCATGGTTGACATCATCATCTTGAATCCTATTGGTTGTTATAAATTTTATTTTTGTTGTATATTTTTCTTAGGAGGCCCATTTTAGACCTCAAAATTCCCCTAATGGGTAGAGCCGGAGCATTCTAGAGTAGCTACGCAGTCCAGCAAAGAGCCTAACAAGGGCAACACAGAGGCAACATGAGCCAAGAAAGGCTGACATAGGCCTAGTGACGGCAGCACAGGGGAAGTGTAACCCCTTTTAGGGTGACACAGGCCCTTCCTAAGCAGTGCAGAGGCTAACACATGATAGTTAGGCTAACACAGAGGGCTTCAGAACAACGCCGGTGTTTCCAGAGGAAGGAAAGGGTTTGAGTTTTGTAAATTCCATTTGCGAGTGTGAATCAATAATATTTTTTGTCTCCAAGATATATGTATTGCTACCATTTATATTTCTCTATCGGGCTAACCAGTTTTGGTGCCGAGGATTGTTGTACTTAGAATATGCATAATAATAAAAACCCTCCAAAATCTAGTAGCACTGGTTTTCCCGCATTGGGTTTTTTTGAAGACATTTGTCTATAAAATCCTTGTGTGTCACTTTGTCTATGAGGATGTTATTCAGTATTTGATATGCATGTGTAGGATATTAACTGTATTTACTTCGATGTTAATTCTGAATACTCAAATTAATAACTTATGTAAGTAGGAGAAGTAAATAAATATTTAATAGTAGGTTTTCTTAAGTTTAAGAAATTTTCACAATGAGATGGATGTGGTTGAGGTTGTGGTTGTGGTGGAAGTGGATGGTAGGGATAGCATGGAGTTGGGTATGGAGGATATTAAAGAAAATATTTAGCATATTGTGGATTTCTACTGAAAGGTTCTTTTAAATCTTGTCTCCAAGATTGGTTTTGGGGTTGAGATGGTCAAGGTTTCCAAGGAAAGAGTGTGTTCAAATGAATTTGAGATGGATGTGAATAATATTTAAATTGTGAAGTAGGTCCTTGCATCATATCAAGTTGACTAGCCTACCATGTTATTCTTAGATCTACATAACATAGCTTCTTTTGTGATTGAATTGCTCCATTGTCCTCTTGGTAAACTTCCTTCAACCTTGGTAATGATGGGTATGTTGATTAGCGGTTGTCATTGATTTCAACCCAAGAAGAACCAGGGGCTAACCCAATATTGAATGAGAAGTTTGACCTACCAAATTAATATATTCTGGGTCAATAATTATTTTTCTGGTTTCTACTTGTCGAGATGTTTCAGTTGATATATGGCACGTCATGTAATTCTTCACGGTTTGAGAGATATTCATGTTTGAAGTTTGTACCCCCAATTAGTGGGCTAAAACCCCATGGGGTTGGGGCATGGGTTATTGAAAAGTCATAATTAATATTTTTTAAGCTCCTAATATCCCTCAAACTTTCACTTGTTGAAGCCCATCTCAACTTAAGCATTCATATATATTGTGATCTTCATTTCCTCCTTAGGTAAGGGATTCAGCCATCTAAAACAGGTCATCGTGGAATTTTCGCTCTAACATTTTTTCTAAGAAGCCTCAGAAGTAGATATTTTTATGAGGCAAAGTATAAATGCCGAGGAAGCTGTAGTAAAAATTTCAGATCAAGTTGCGTAATATTTTTGGAGATATGATCTGTGGAAGTAAGGGTTTTTGCAGGCTCCTGAAATTCATCTCAAAGAAGTGACCTTGGTAAAATCATCATAAATCTCTCTCTGAGTATCAGATTGGAATTTCATAAAAATTGGCTGATATTGAACAGTATGTAGTTTTCTCTCTATCAATTTTAGAGGCAAATGAAGAAACAGTGATACGTGGCATGCCGTACAAGTGAGCTCTGCTGAAACAATCCATAATCAGGGTAGTGTGAGAAATTCGGTATAAATATCTCTTGAAGAATCCAAATTGGGCCAAACCTGTGGCATTGGAAAGAAGACTCAAAGGAATAATACAGGACCGAAAATAACATATTGAGGATCTTAAATAACAGAGATACACCAGATTCAATATCGAGCTCCTAGAAGGTCAGAAAAAGCTAGATCATGTGTTGTCAAGGATTGCAAAGGACCAGACTTTCTACAGTAGAAAAGAAAAAAAAGGTGTAGTAGAGGGTAGCATGAGAAGAGCAGCAACCAAGGTGCATAACAACAGCAAGAAGTTCATCATATGAAGTCTTCAAGTGGGCAGCACTGCATACAATCATTGTAAAGGTATCATTGTACTTAGTCATTGTAAATACATTATTGTACAAATTTTACTAGTGTCTATCTACCAAGGGTTGAAGAGGTAGTGTTGGGAGGTCTAGGATCATCATTAGGTGGTTGTGTCAAAGTTGGGGTTATTGTCTAGTATATCTTCTTCTTCTACATCATTCTATATCATTGTAAAGTGGACCATTTTCCCTGGTACGGGAGTCCATTCTTCTTTTATTCTTCTATAGGGTGGTAGGGTGGTGCTAGGGTGAGTTGTATCTCATTGGGTGTTGGGGCATCCGTTCAGTTGAATACTGAAGAATCTCGGGCGTTGGAGTGTCCATCTAGTGGGAGCTGGAGAAGAATGCTTTTCTAGATTCTAGGAAGTTGGAGCTTTATTTTCAATTGGAGTTGAATATTAAAGAATTATTAGAAAAGCATTAGGTGGTTTTTGTCCCGGAGTGGGTTTCCACCTTAAAAACTGTGTGCATTTGTGTCCCTCTTGTTTGCTGCTATCATTGTACAAACACTGATAATAATTGAAGATTAACTAATGCTATAATTGAAAGAAATACTGATTCACCCCCCCTCTCAGTATTTCCAACAATTGGTATCAGAGCTTGGTTCCTTCAATAGCAGTTTAACAGCTGGAAGGAGGTCATGGAGCATACCAAGAATGGTGTACCTCTATTCAAAGAAAATAATTATGCACTTTGGAAAGGAAGAATGGAGGTCTATCTCTTGGCGCAAGGTTACGAAGTATGGGACACTGTTCAAAATGGATTTACATCAACCGCGGATGAACAAGGTAAGAAGAATTTGGTAAATGATGCAAAAGCAAAGAATATTATTATCGGTGGACTTATTGAATCTGCTTATCATAAGGTGTTGGGTTGTAAAACTGCCAAAAATGTATGGGACAAGCTTGAGAATATATATGCAGGTGACTCAAATGTCAAAGAAGCAAAGCTTCAACTCTATAGAGCAAAATTTGAGCAACTTAGAATGAAAGAAGATTGCAACATTGCTGCATACTTCCAATAAGTTGATGAAATAACCAATACTCTGGAAGGATTGGGAGAGCCAGTTGATGAGAAGACTATTATACGGAAGATTCTTAGAACGTTACCAAGGAGATTCAACCCAAAGGTATCGGTCTTAGAATACAGTGCAAATCTGGACAAACTCAGCAAAGAGGAATTACATGGAGTTCTCATAGCATATGAAATGAGACTTGATGAAGAAGAGGGTACTTCGCATCTAGAAACTGCGTTCGTTGCATCTAAGAAAAACAATAAGGATAAACAACCTTCAATTGAAAAGACATGCACCTGCAAGTGTGAATAAAAGGGAGATGATGAAGAAGGTCTTTCAGATGAAGAATATGCTTACTTCACGAGAAAACTACAAACTGGTAAGGGAAAATTCAAAGGTAAACTTCCATTGATATGTTTCAGCTGTAATGAGGTTGGGAATTTGGCAAAAAAATGTCCAAACAAAAGTAATGACAACTCAGAAAGAAAGAAAGGATTTAAGAAATTCAACAAGAAAGGATCCAAAAGGAACTTTTTCTCTAAAGAAGATAGCTCATCATCCGATGAAGACAATGATAGTGAAGAAGAAGCCAATGAGAGAGTATTTTTTATGGCTAAGCACAATAAGCCCAAGCACAATAAGAAAGAGGTATCAAACAATGAAGAAGAAGGATGGACCATAGACGAATTTTATGAGGAAGCAATCAAGCTTATAAAAGATCTCAAGGTGGAGAAGATCCGTTCCAAAACTCTTGAAGAACAAGTTCAAGGTCTCAAAATTGAAGTTGAAGAACACAAATGCATTGAAGATTCACTTCAAATGAAGTTGGAAGAAAGAAACCAAGAAAGGGAAGAATTAGAAGCCCAAGTAGTCTTGCTGCATGAGGAAGTGAAGAGAGGAAAAACTATCCAAAACTATGCCAATAGCTCAAGGGCATTCGAAGAACTCATCAACAATTAACGATCTTACAATGACAAAACTGGTATCAGTTACAAAGAAGAAGAAGCAGGACCTTCTACAACAAAATACAATGAACCTATGAGATCTGACATGCATGAAGACTTCATTGGACAAGATTCGCAAGAACAACCTTGGAAGACAATTCCTTGACGAAAATTTCCATCTAGGTACCAACATATTTTTTATCGCTATTGTTATTCATGTGGAAAATTTGGTCATAAAGCTGTAGAATGTCGCATGTACCCTAGGAACGAATACAATTCCAGGAGATCTGTCAAATATGAACCTCCCAGGTCTCAGCGAAATATCAATAGATTTGAACATTTAAGAAATAATATTGAATGTTACAAATGGCAAAACTTTGGACACATAGCCAAAGACTGCAGACTTGAAAATCCTCCAGAAGAATCTTCGAAGCCACAGAATGAACAAACATGGAAGAAGAAGAAGAATGATAATTGTGCTCTCGCTCTCAAGGCTCAAAAGAACAAAGATGTGTGGTATGTTGATAGCGGTTGCTCAACGCATATGACTGGAGATAGAAATAAATTTGTATCTCTGAAAGAGAAGAAGGATGGAACTGTGTCCTTTGGAAATGGTGGATCTTCAAATGTTATAGGATCAAGTACTGTCACTCTCGGAAGCAAAGATGTTCTAGCCAAGAATGTTCTATTGGTTGAAAACATGAATCACAATCTGCTCAGTGTTGGAAAAATGTGTGATCAAGGACACACAATACTATTCAACTCCACGAAATGTGAAATCAGGAAAGGCGTGTATGGTGAAATTGTGGCTACAACAAGTTGAGATCCAAATGAAATATATGTTCTGGATCAAGCAACTAAAGCATTTCTAATAGCTAAAGAGGATGATACAATAATTGGTAGGAATGATGATTGACTAAGTAAGAATTTTGCTACAAAGGTGCAAAGTGATTTCGAGATGTCTTTACTTGGTTGCAAATTGAGCATAGACGACTCATCTAAGGATGTGGATCAAAGGTTTTACAGATCTATGATTAGTAGTCTTCTATATGTAACAACCTCCCAACCAGATGTTATGCAAGAAGTTGGACAAGTAGCAAGATTCCAAGCAGCACCAAAAGAATCAGATATCAAATATTTTCCAGCATTGGAATATCTTCACCAAAAGCTTGGGATTCTCCCAAGTTCTCATTAGATTTTCATTTTTCAAAATATAAAGGGGGAGTGGAAGTGTGTGCAGGTCTGCAGGACGGTTGTGTGTCAGTGTGAGTGGAAGTGTGTACAGGTCTGCAGGATGGTTGTGTTTCAGGGGGAGTTACCCTTTGCCATTGATGTCAAAGGGGGAGAGAATGTTGTAGGAAGAGGTGTCATGATTGCAGGGGGAGTACTTGTGTTTCCATCAATGCCAAAGGGGGAGGTTGTTGATCAGTGGTTGTCATTGATGTCAACCCAAGCAGCACCAGGGGCTAACCAAATATTGAATGAGAAGTTTGACCTACCAAATTAATATATTCTGGGTCAATAATTATTTTTCTGGTTTCTACCTGTCGAGATGTTTCCGCTGATATATGGCACGCCATGTAATTCTTCACGGTTTGAGAGATATTCATGCTTGAAGTTTGTACCCCTAGTTAGTAGGCTAAAACCCCATGGGGTTGGGGCATGGATCATTGAAAAGTCATAATTAATATTTTTTAAGCTCCTAAGATCCCTCCCACATTCACTTGTTGAATCCCTTCTCAACTTAAGCATTCATATATATTGTGATCTTCATTTCCTCCTTAGGTAAGGGATTTGGCCATCTGAAACAGGTCATCGTGGAATTTTCGCTCTAACATTTTTTATACGAAGGCTCAGAAGCTGAAAATTTTATGAGGCGAAGCTGAAATCCCAAGGAAGCGGAAGTAAAAATTTCAGAGCAAGTTGAATAATATTTTTCGAGATATGATTTGTGGAAGTAAGGGTTTTGGCAGGCTCCTGAAATTCATCTCAAAGAAGTGACCTTGGTAAAATTGTCATAACTCTCTCTATGAGTATCAGATTGGAATTTCATAAAAAGTGGTAGATATTGCACAGTCATTAGTTTTCACTCTATCAATTTCATAGGAAAATGAAGAAACCGTGACACGTGGCATGCAGTACAAGTGCGCTCTGCTGAAACAGTCCATAATCAGGGAAGTGTGAGAAATTGGGTATAACTCTCTCTTGAAGAGTCCAAATTGGGTCAGACCTATGGAATTGTAAAGAAGATTCAGAGGACTACTACAAGACCAAAAATCACATATTTAGGATCTGAAATAACAGAGAGACACCAGATTCAATATCGAGCTCCTAGAAGGCAAGAAAAAGCTAGATCATGTGTTGTCAAGGATTGCAAAGGACCATAATTTCTACGGTAGAAAAGAAAAAAAAGGTGCAGCAGAGGGTAGCATGACAAGAGAAGAAACCAAGGTGCATAAAAGCAGCAAGAAGTTCATCATATGAAGTCTTCAAGTGGGCAACACTGCATACAATCATTGTAAAGGTATCATTGTACTTAGTCATTGTAAATACATTATTGTACAAATTGTACTAGTGTCTATTTGCCAAGGGTTGAAGAGGAAGTGTTGGTAGGTCTAGGATCATCATTAGGTGGTTGTGTCAAAGTTGGGGTTATGGTATAGTATATCTTCTTCTTCTACATCATTCTATATCATTGTAAAGTGGACCATTTTCCCTGGTATGGGAGTCCATTATTCTTTTATTCTTCTATAGGGTGGTAGGGTGATGCTAGGGTGAGTTGTAGCTCATTGGGTGTTGGGGCATCCATTCAGTGACTACTGAAGAATCTCGGGCGTTGGAGCATCCATCTAGTGGGAGCTGGAGAAGATTGCTTTTCTAGATTCTAGGAATTTGGAGCTTTATTTTCAATTGGAGTTGAAAAGAATTATTAGAAAAGCATTAGGTGGTTTTTGTCCCGGAGTGGGTTTCCACCTTAAAAATTGTGTGCATTTATGTTCCTCTTGTTTGCTGCTATCATTTTACAAACACTGATAATAATTGAAGATTAACTAATGCTCTAATTTAAAGAAATATTGATTCATCCCCCCTCTCAGTATTTCCAACAGGGTAATATGATTCTCCATGGATAACAAAAATATCGACATCTTCTTTTTTCTAATCTTGCATTCTTAACATTTTTACTTATTTGCTTAGATTGCTAAGAATTTATGTTTCAAAGTTATCAAGAAAATTTCCAAGCTCACCTTGACTTACCAATGTTAATGTTTCTTTACTTACTCTTTCCCTTCCTCTTGATATGCACATGCATGTTTTGAAAATTTATTCAAATCATAATTTGTATACATCTCCTCTACTCATGAGATCAAGGAGATTGATCCACTGATTCCTAATTGTTATGAGTAAGATAGTTTTTAGTGTGTCAAATCCTAAATGATGAAACTTTTCCCTCTTAACATTATACAAAAATATCTCTATTAGATCCTCAAGGCTCTCATCCTCTTCTTGTTTCATTCTAAAAATTTATACTTTAAGATCATGATCCTTATATTTTTCTAGAAATGTATTTTTCATATCATTCCATGATCTTATTAAATTAGTACTTAAACTGATGAACCATTTAAAAGCTCTATCCTCCAATGTTACTGGAAACAATCTCCAATTTTTAGTGTTTAATAAGTAACCATAAGATCTAAAAACAATTTCAAATTCAAAGAGAAAGATATCTGGATCCTCTGACCTCATACCATGGAAGTTGGGAAGAAAATATGGAGGGATGTTCCTCATATGCACACTCACATTAGTATCTTGAATGGGAAATCCAATGGATCTTCTTCATTGTCATCATCTCCATCCATTTATTCTACCTTATTTTCCACCTCTTCTTCTTCTACCTGCAAAAGTGGATGGTGCTGTGGTTCTTACTACACCACATGTTCAAATGGGGGGGAGTGGGGGGGGGGTGGTATTGGAGATTTTGTTTTTGAATGAGAATTCTAATGCAATGCAATTTTTTGTTTTTGAAATGAAATATGCCTAATGCAAATATTTTTGGTTTTTTAGAAAGAAAAGAAATGAATCAACTAGGGAATAAAAAATCAATAATTTGACACCTCCCTGGAAATGTCGCCAAAAAGTAATGAGCCTCAGTATTGCAACAAGAATGTTGCAACTCCCAAGGCTGCCAGCTTTAATTATCAACCCGGGGATCGTAAAAATTTAAGAGCTATCGAAACTATATGTGAAGCATGCAATGTGTCCTTATTTTTTTGATCTGATGTGAAGGAATTAATTTCATGAAATCAAAGCCTAAAATAATTGTAGAATTGGAAGTGTTTCTTTGAAAGAAATTAATCCTAGGTAAGAACAAAAATTTGTAATTGAAATCCTAAGAGCATGAATTCAAATAAATAGGCCTAATCTACATTGTAAAAATGCTGGTTATAAATCGTGTTTATTATTCCTCAATAATGTATTTAAATAATAGGGGTAATGATTAAAGCCTAAGAGACAAAAACCAAGCTTTGGGATCAAATCTGGTCAATCTTACATGCACTACAAGAGGGCTACAAGAAGTTTCATTTTTGCTACAGGTAGTTGTGTTTAGGAGATAACTCATCGAATAACTAAGTAAATCAAAAAAAAATTGGAAGGGAAAATTTTGGTTATTAAGTAGGATGTCTTTGGTCTCCATTCATAGTGGAATCACTCCAAAATACCCTTGTTCACACGTGCTAAAAAATAAAAGAAAATTACTACTCTAAAAACTAGAAATTCAAGAAGTAGTGAGTTGGTTAACCTATCAAATGCCTAACCTAATCAATTGAAAATGAAATGGGCTGAATTTTTGTATTAAATTTAATTTTTTAATGACCTAATCCAAGTGTAATAAACTTAAATTAAGCTCATTAAGCCATTCTAAAAAATAGCAGAAAATTACTACTATTTCACTACAAGGCATTTCCAGAAATCCTATATTCATGAACTAGTAACCAAATCCAAGAAGTTCAATGATGAGTATGACCTTAAAAAGTTATTATAAGAATGAATAATTCTTGTGAAATTGTAAATGACCTGCAAAATAACTCACTTAAATCATTTAACTCAATCCGACAGCAAGAAAAGCATTAATACTAAATACAAAAATAGGGAAAACAAGAATATATGCATGTGAATATGAAGTGAAAATAACATAAAGAAATTGTGAAAGAGGGCTCTGATGCTCCTGGGATGGCCAAGCCCAAGGAGACTCAGAGTCCTATGGAAGAAACCAAGCTTTATAAGCTAAAAATGGCACCAAACTTCATTATTTGAATCAATCCAAGTACATCCCTGCAAGAAATGAAAATGTGTCGCTAAACAACAAGTTTTCTCCACAATAAGACTAATAAATACATTCTCCTAGAGAAAAATTTGAATTTTTACTTATGCAAAATAATGAGAAATAATTCTCCTTTAAAGAACAAAGATTTCCACTCCAAAATCCCTCATCTGGTTCCCAACACTAGGAGTTTGCATTAAATGATAGGAAACACATTCCTAGATTTTCTCAGTCATTGGAGTTCCAAAATATCTCAATAATTTCATGATATTTTATTCGTTTATTCTCCAATATTGATCCTCCTATAGTAGGTATCAATTACCTAAATTATTTCCTTCTCCAAATCTTCATAATCTTCCTAATATTCTCACAATATTCTTCAAAAATAAATAATATTACATAGAAATGTGCTATTATCTCTAAACCTTCCTAAGAACATATTAAATCTTAAAAAAAAATCAATATGCATAGAAGGATAGATTTAATATAGCCTTTATTTCCTAAGAAAGGTTGTATGGGCCTTAAATTATGTCTAATTTAGAGGCCCATCATACCCCCCTACTTAAAGAGTTTCTCATCCTCTGAGTAACCTATTCATGCTTCTCGCTTTCTGGTTCTTCATGTATTCTAGCTTGCTTTAGTCTTACTTTGTAGGTCCATATGTTTATCCTCATGCTCTTATTCTTAATACTCTTATATTTTAATTTCTTCCCTTATCTGTGTTTCCCATGGAAATTCTAATGTAGGTTTAGGATGCTTCTTTCTCTCAAGTGATTCTTTAATTTTAGTGGTTTCTATTTGTGAGGGAAACACCTTGCTTTTGGTTTTTCTTATTGGTATTCCTTTGGCACTTCTCCTTGTGAAAATAGGGATTTATTGGCATAAATTACCTCATTAGTAATGTCATTCTCATTGAAGTCAAAACCTCTTACGTTTGATACAAATTCTTGGCCACGACACATCATATTATCCATCGAATTATTATGAAAATCCTTAACTAGCAATGTAAATTCTCTTTGCTCATTAAATTTTGGAAGTGGAAATAGTTAAAAGAGTTTTATTTCTTATTAAAAAGGGAGAAATGGTCAATAAACTGAAGCAAAATAAAGGAATGACGTGATGACCAAATTGGTGACTTGGATAACTTTCACCCTTGTAGAATTTACCATGTTAGTATCAAATATTTTCCAGCACTGTTGTGTTTCTTTGTACCTTCTAGCTATTAATTAATCATTGTACAAAACCCTAGTAGAAACATATTTCTCTAGCAACCCCTCTCTTAGCTTCCTGTAGAAAATTTGTCTTTCTTGTAGAAAATATTTTCTTCTTATAGAAAATTTGGTTTTCCTGTAGCAGCTCTATTTTGATTGTAGTAGCACTATTTCTCCTGTAGCAGCCAATATTTTCATGCCAAGAGGTGGTGGGTCCAACTTTTTTTTATGTTCTATATTTTCCTCTTTTTCCATTTTTTTTTCATTGAATGAAAAATAAACTCAGGGTGATTTTTTATTTAACTAAGTTGGCCCTCGGCTACCCCTTGGTACCCTTTGTCGTCCTTCACAACCAACTTCTTACCACCCACTTTCTCAAGTCCTTTTCACTTTTTTTTTCTCCTCTCCCACATGTGTTTGTGTCTTGGTGGAAAGGTGAAGCTAACTACTAAATAAGGTCAAGGTTGATCGACTACTGATTTTGGCTACAAAAAACCTTTCCCTCTCATGCTTATAATATTTTCTAAAGCTAGAATAGATTTGAAGGGTGAGGTTAGAGAGTTTCATACCTGAGCCTTAACCTTGATGAGTTTTTGCAGGTGATATTGAGGCTATCGATATGTCTGTTGAAGTTGCCTTTGGTGGTTCTGAAGCTGCTACTAATGATTTTGAAGCTGCATATGATAATCTGCTGGAGGTACTATTGTTGATAACATTGATTATGGAGGTATTTTAAGGTTTTTTGTTGTTTTTGTTGCTGCTTCACATCCCTGGCTAAAATGTTGTTGCTGAGATGCTCATGATGTGAGTCTTGGATTTGATGATTTTTCTTATGTATAAGTATTTATAGCATGATAATTATTTGACTGATAAAGTTTTTGTTTGTGCAGTCTTATTCCCAACATTCAATATTTTGCTGCTGGAGTGGACTGACTACTTCTTAAGGAGGGTGTACTCTTCCCAACTTCATAAATGGCTTCATGATGCTCAAGGAGGTTGGATATTATGTTATGTGTGTGAAAAAAGAATTGATGCAGAGTTTTGATGTGATTGTACAAGCTTCTATAAGAGGAATCTTCTTCCTGTAGCAGTAATTTAATTCCTCTTAGATACATCATTATGGCCTGTGGTATTGATGGAATGTCATAGGAGGTATAAGGAAAAGGTTACAATAATCAATATGTGGTCTAGGTGCTGGAAATGTTAATGACATAATTTTTTTAATTTTTTTTCATGTAAGGAAGAGTAGAATTTGAGGGGAGTTGATAGGTGATGGAAGTGTTTTTGTGGGGGCTCTCTCAACCTTCTATAAATAAGAAATTATCTTTTGACCCATTCCTCCAATTATATCTGCTTCATGTGGCATCTTCATGACTTGTTGTAGCATTCCAGGACAACCATCTTGTAGTAGACTTGTTTTATACATAAATCTAAAATGGTAGACTAGATTGACCTGAATTTTTTTGATCATGTTACCATCATCCTTATGCACTTCCCCATAAAATATCTCAGTCATTGGATGAATGAATATCGAGAAAAATTAAAAAATGTTGTAGGTGATGGAGGTTAATTTCTCCCAAAGTGTGCACCAAAATTTGCTGAAATTTCTATAGCATGCTACCATCATCCATATGCATCTCCCCATGAAAAAAATTGGCAAATAGATGCACTGTTTTCAATAAATAATAAAAACCATTTTTTGTTAAAAAACATGACTTCCTGTAGCAAAAACAAGATTTCCTATAAAATTTTAGGAAAACAAGGAAAATGAATGATAAAATATTGGAAATTATGCATGGATGTTGGAAATGGATGTGGTTGATGGATTCGCATGAGCTTGGTCCTTTTGTAGGATCTGAGCAAAGGAGGAGAAGGTCCAAGTTTGACTTCCTTTGACTAGATTTTTTACCATATTTTTCTTTTGGTGCCAACTTGTGTTTTTGTTTCTTGCAAAGGTTGGAGAGCACCCACATTCATTAGAGAGAGATACATGGAGCAAATAATTCTTTTCTTTTTCTTTTTTCATTTTTTTCCTTTTTTCTTAGGCCTACTAGCTACCTCAATGAGGCTTTCAACTAGTAGGTCTACCTAGGTGACTCAAATGAGGTTTTCACCTAGGATCTTTTATTTTTCTATTTTTTCCTCTTTTTTCCATCCCATTGACTGCATCATGGAGGTTTTAAATCAATGAGCCGATCTCAAGCACCTCAAAAGAGGTTTTTACGTGAGATTTTATTATTATTTTTTTTCTCTTTTTCCATTTTTTAAAATTATTTTTTCCTATCCTACTATACTTGAAAAAAAAAATCTCTTTCAAGTATAGGAATACTTCCAATGGAGCCATGTGTACATCAAGATGATAGATAGAATCATTTGTAGACTTGAAATAAATTCTTTGACATGTACCTGAATACGAGGGACCAACTACTTTGACTGAGATGATATCAAGTACTGTTGAAGAAGAGTGTGTTGTTGCAACTAAATGATCTTCTTATTTTTTTTGATTATTCTCTTGAACACATAGACGATATAATGGTGAACATAATGTAACTTCCTCAAACTCTGATTTTGATGTCTTCTCTTCATCAAGTGCAACCCATGATTACTTGGTATTCTCATTTGAATATTCTTTTTCTAAATGATCTGAAAGTAGTGTATTAGTTATGCTATGCGAAGTTTCCTTTCAGTTAAATAAACATGTCCAAATTGTCTCCATAAGTTCTCTTAAGGTATGAGAGTTTTAACCATGAAAATTACATGAAATAGTGAGCTTTAAGCATGTAAATAAGCCTTAAAAACATTGAAAAATAGTGCATAAGAGAGAAAAAAATTCACACATAAGTTTTACACAGTAAGCATGATGAAGAAGTTCACCCCTCCTGGGCTACATCTGTTGATCCAGCTCCCAATGGCATGTCCCTCTTTGTCATTATGCTCAAAATTGTAAATTACATATGTTTGCAGGTCCCTAATGGATGTTTTCTCTACACAAATGGCTCTAGAATGCTCAAATTAGTCTAGGTAGACTCTTGTTTCACCAAAATTGGTCGAAAATTAACCTCCCAATGCATTTTTCCCAATGACAGCTAGAAAAGATCCACTAAATGAGGAGAAAAGGTAGTTAGCTACTGTTAAATTTAATAAATCCCTAAAAATAGGGACATGCTACAAATAAGGTCAGACGATTTAACTAGGCATTAAATGTGAGTGGTAGGGTGGTCACATGCCACCCCCGCCATAACCTCCACGCTAATCGTTTGAACTCCCACCATGAATGTTGAAACTAGGAGTTATGAGGTTCCACTCAAACCTCAACCGTCACATTAAACATTGAAACCCCACATGTGATCAACCGTTACAAAATCCTTCGAATATGTTGGAACTTGGAGTGGCAATGTTCTGCTACCCATGCATTTGATGCCACTCCCACTTGTGAAAAAACTTCGGAACCTATCCACCAATGGTTACGGTTTCAAATAGTCACTAGTTTTTAAAAATTGTTATGCTATGGTGTTTAACACATGTGAACATACTTGGTCACGATGGTTAGTAATCTTTTAGTTAAAACCAAAAGCCATGATTCTAGGCACCAGGTTATATGACAGGGGGCTAGCCCTTCAGAGCTGGCCTCCCAAGCCCTCAACGCTGAAACAATTAACATTTAAATATAAGTGGCGGCCTATAGGGGTGAGAAACACCCCTCAGGAAGATTGGTCAAGCCCTTCTGCACCCATGCCCGAGGTTTCGGGTTCGATTCCTGCAGCCTCAACAAATTTTTGATAAATCCTCCTGAGGACACGTGGTAACCTGTGGGCTTGCCACATGTTGCTCAACCATTGACCCATCCAGAAACTCATCAAATACCCAAATTGAACCATACCACCAACATCCAACAACTCAAAGCATGTCACGTGGCGCCATCCTATTAGTTGTGGATAAAAACAAAATATTCCAAGTATATTTTGCTGACTGTACCTACATGTTGACGGGGCATCTAGTCACCAAAATTTTGTTGTTTGGGAAAACGAGCCGAATGCGATATCTTCCTGATACGACATTGGTTTTTGAATCATTCACAGTGTCGGAATCAAAAGGACGAGACCTTTCTGATCGCTCGGGTTTGGACCTGTTTAGAGAAATTTCATTTTTTAGCATAAGAAATGATCTCATAATCACAGCTCCCCATTAGGAAGCTATTTGACCCAAAAGACTTTAATCACCTATTTATAAGATGAGGAAACAACCTCCTCACCTTTTACACTTCCATCCATCTTTCCTTACATGGTTTGCTGCCCTTGAGCCCAATCTGAAGATAATCGACACTTGCCTTTTTAGAAGTGTGTGTCCTCCTATCAAGGATGGCATCCTCCTTGAGCTCTTCCAGAAATTCTGGTGAGAAATATTCTATTGATGGCAGCGGAATGTCACTCCCTTGATCATAAATCAATGGAGGTTCATACAAACGTAAATTCTCCACATTTACAATGGAATGCATTTGCATATATGAAGGCAAGTCAAGTTGAAATGTATTATTACTAAGTTGTTTAATAATCTTGAATGGACCATAACGAATAGGCTTGAGCTTTTTACCTTCTCCTTGCATCCTTTCTTTGCTTATGCGCAACCATACTTCATCTCCTTCTTGAAACTTGTGATCAACTCTATGCTTTTCATGTCTCTCCCTATACTTTCTTTGACTCTTCTCAAGTTGTTCTTGGACTTGTTGATGAATAATCTGAATTTTCTCAATGAACTTGCGAGCATTGTCAATATCACTATGCCCATCAATTTCAACATCCTTCTCATAGATAAATTCTAATGGCGATTTTGGAAAATACCCAAAGTAGGCTTCAGAAGGTGAAGTATTTGTAGAAGAGTGCTTGGCCTGGTTGTAAGCGTTCTGAATTTAATGCAATTGTTCATCACACAACTTGGGATGCTTGCTGCAATATCCTCTCAATAGATGCACAATAGTTATGTTCACCACCTCGGTTTGGCCATCAGTTTGTGGATGAAAAGCAGTACTCTTTTTCAACTTTGTGTCCATCATCTTCCAAATATTTGGCCAAAAATTCCCAACGAACCTGGAATCATTGTCACTAACAATAGAAGTTGGAAAACCAAAATGAACCCATACATGTTGAAAATAAAGTTCAGTAGTTTTTTCAACAGTAATGGTTTTCTTACATGTCATAAGTATACACATTTTATAGAATCTATCCACAACTACATAAAGATCATCATGTTGTTTTCTTGACATAGGTAGACCTCCAACAATGTCCATGGAGACACTATCCCATGGCCTTGATGGTACCGATAGTGGCGTGTACAACCCAAGTTTCCTAATGCTAAGCTTGCTTGTTGCACACATAGAACATCCTCTTATAAACATGACACAATATCTATCATGCGAGGCCAATAACAATACCTCTGTAGATGTGCCACTGTTTTGGTTACCTCAAAGTGACCAGAAATAAGAGACGAATGAGCCTCTCTAATCATAGTAAGTCTCTCTCGTTGTGGTATACACAACTTGCCCAAATGAAACAACAAATTTTTATGCATGTGATAATCATTTTCCTCAACTTGATTCCCTTCATGCAAAATAGCATACACATCTTTAAATGTTCGGAAAAATACTGAGCGGGAGGGGGGGGGGGGTGAATCAATATTTAGAGCTTACTAAATATATTTTAACTTTTTCTTTGCAGAATTCCATATGCAGCTTTGATGAACCCAACTCGCGTATACACACACATATAATAAAAAAAACTAGCGTACACTGATATAATTTTTCAGATTAGAAATTTTTTTAAGAAACAATATTTAACTTAGTTTACCAATCATGCATCTCTTAGATAATCAGTTAATATGTGTAGTAATAGCAGTATAAATCATCATAGAAGAGAAACAAACATGAACACCAATATTTAAGGTGGAAACCAATTTCGAGAGAAAACCACCGCTATTGTCCTCTCTGTCTTCAATATTTATTATATGGAAAATTGTTTACAATATTGTACTGATGCAAACTCATATCAGTATGCAGACATCTACCTGCAGAAGGCTACAACCTTCTTTCATTTTCCAGCTGCTACTGGAAGGGAGCTACAACCCCCTAATCTCGTTTTCCAACCACTACTGGAAGGGAGCTTCTACCCCCTGATCAGAACACCAACTTCTACTAGAAGGAAGATTCTACTTCCTTATTGAAGGCTTCAACCCTCAGAACCACTACGGACCACATTTCAACAATTTTTATAATGGATCAAACAACATCAACACAACTCTTCATAAACATCAACAACCATAAAATTTACCCCATACTTCAATTAAAACAATAAGACCACTGTAACTGGAACTTAGAAATAACCTAGACTTTAGAATAAATATGCAGATACAAACTAAACCTTGAACATTCATCAACTTAAAATGCATACGCTACTTCGCTTCATGGAACCCATGTGTATATGCGCTTTCCTTCACACCAGCCTGCGCATAGCTCTGTGAATACTGTTTTTCAGAATGTAATCAGTCTCAGATCCAGATCCATATTTGAGGCTTTTAGTCATAAATCATTATAAATGAAGAACCCTTCATCAGTTAGTCACCATCAACCACGTTTATTCTCTCATTGATAAGATTTGTACATAACCAACTTAGCAGCATATAAAGTATTCAAAAAACCCAAATCTACAAGAATAATTCATTGACAGAGAACATAAATATAGCAAAAATAACCAGAAAACCTCTGCAACAAGCTTCAGAAAATCCCAGCTTTCATACGCGCTTTTGTAAGGAAGAAGCTGCGTATATACATGCTTTCACCATGACAAAATATCATATAGATCTGTAAATATGAATTTTGTAGAATGTATCATATCTATAGGAATTACCCAGATTTATTCACTTTACTTCAACAAGCATGTGCTAGATCACATATCTAATCATTTCTTCAATAAATCATGCAGGTACATAAGCATTTTAGATCTAGATATCTTGATCCATCATTTTATCCAAGGGTGCATCATAAATTCTAATTTATCAATAAGAACAGAGTTCATCCCATGTAGATATACCTCAGAAAAATATTTATTAACAACCCCTACTCATGCCCACATTGCACTATGATCTTCTTCTCTTTATATAGATTTAGCCTTTACCAATACCATGAGTCAAAACCACACAACTGCTGATGGTATTTTTGGACGGAATCAAATGGAAAATACAACGCTCAATACTATGGGCTAATACCATGTTAATGCCCCTTGGTATCATAATTTTAGAGTGCAAAAGGCATACGTGACTTGGATCGTTTTTATCCACGTGTACACGCAAATTCTCTTCATAAAAAATACGTATATACTAATTCTGAATGTATATGCGGGTTTCCTTCATAAAAGTAGCATATAAATTGCCTCCATACATGGGTTCCCTTCATCAAACTTTCGTATTCATTGAGAAATATTTCATGTTTCATTTTTCTGGCACTTACTGGAATTCCTTTCTCTGTCACATCTGAACTGAACTACAGAAACATCATTTTTACATCGTTAACACATTAATTAGGTTTCCATAAAGGACAAATTCATCAAGTAGCTTGCCATCAAGGAAAACATATTTCATCATATTTTCCAACAATCTCCCCCTTTGGACTTGATGGCAACCATGATGGTGTTTGATCACCACAAAAAATAAATACATTAATCATAACCATTATTCAAACACCAAAATAATATCCCCCTTTGAAATCAAGGGAAAAGGGCGGATCAAAAGGGAGTGCTACAGATATGATGTATTTAGGACTCATACTTACATCAAAATATCTAACAAAGTGGAATTACATATTTGATTCAACTTCCCAATCAAGTGGGTTTACAAATTTGAACATGTCCTTTCAGGAATGAATCTCACAATTTTACATCATAGGTCTCAACATGACGTTTTAATCAGATTAGAGATATGACCAAAACCAAAGAATATCAAACATGAGATCATAACACAGCAACCAATCAAAATTCCAACAATGCATCCTTTTCCACGAGACAAGTGCTCCCCCTTAGCTTGTGCATCCTAAACACCACAACTATTCTAAAAATCTGACCCAGAGAATTTCTGTCAGCAAAACCCATATGCAATTTTATGCACAGAAACTCACGTACATATGCGATTTTCTTTTATGAAACCCGCATCTTGAATTTAATCTTCTGAAATTAAGTAGTTTTGATTAGAGGTGCAGAGACATCTCCCAGCTTCTGTTTGAAATATTCGAATGCTTCCCTGGGACGAGGTTTAGTAAATATATCAGCAACTTGTTCGTTGGAGGGAACATACCCAATTTAACCTTTTGTTCAAGTAGTTGTTCACGTAGAAAGTGATACTTGATAGGAATGTGCTTAGTTTTGAAATGCATAATAGGATTCTTTGAGATACTAATGCATGTGTATTATCACATAAGATGGAGATGGGAGGTGAACATTTGATCTGAATGTATTGTAGAGTCCGCATCATCCATAGAAGTTGTGTGCAACATGATGTTGCAACCACATATTCAACTTCCGCTGTAGATAAGGCAATAGAACTTTGTTTCTTGCTGAACCAAGATACAAATTGGGGCCCCATATAGAATGTACCACCACTAGTTCTTTTTCGATCATCAACCTTTCTAGCCCAATCTGCATCTGTGTAAGCATGAAGAGTGAGATCGACATTCTTTAGATACCATAAACCATAGTCTTTAGTCCCTTGTAGATATTTGAATATTATTTTTATTGCCTGAAGGTGAGACTCTTTTGGATTAGCTTGGAATCACCCAACAATCCCAACTGCATGCATAATGTCTGGTCTTGTCCCAGTTAGATAAAGCAAACTTCCAATCATGGATCTATATTATGGTTGATTCACCATAGGAGAATCATTATGAGAACTGAGTTTACATCTAGTTACCATTGGCATACTCATAGGTTTATAGTCTTCCATCCCATACTTCTTCAGAATTTTCTTAAGATATTTTTCTTGTGATAAAAATATGCCATCTGTTGCTTGTTGCACTTGTAAGCCAAGAAAAAAAGTTAGCTCCCCAAGTAAAGACATTTCAAATTCTTGCTACATAATAGAAGAAAATTTTTGACTCATGGACTCTTCATTACTCCCAAAAATGATGTCATCAACATATACAACTATAATCAATAGTTTATCATTTTCAGTTTTTGTGTATAAGTTTCTATCAGTAGATCCCTTTGAAAATCCTTGTTGATGAAGATATTTGTCAAGACGATAGTACCATGCCGTTAGAGCTTCTTTGAGACCATAAAACGCTCTTTTAAGTTTGAAAACAAGTTTTTCATCATTTCCCAAAATGAATCCTTTTGGTTGTTCTATATAAACTTCTTCTTATAGATCACCATTGAGGAAAGTAGACTTAACATCCATTTGATAAACTTTTAATTGTTAAAAGCTTGAAAAGGCAGGAAACATTCTTATGGCTTCAAGTCTAGCTACAAGAGAAAATGTTTCTTCAAAGTCTATACCTTCTTGTTGAGCATACCCTTTACAAACAAGTCTAGCTTTTTTTCGAATAACATCTCCATTTTCATTTAACTTGTTTTTAAATATTCATTTTCTTCCAATAACATTTTTATCTTGAGGTCTTGGAACCAATTCCCAAGTATGATTCTTTTCAATCTGATCAAGTTCTTCATTCATGGCTTGAATCCAACACTCATCTTTACTATCTTGATTTACATTATTTGGTTCAATAGTGGATAAGAATGCTAGATAGCTAGGGGATCCTACAAGAGTTCTTCTTGTTTGGACACCTGATCCTTTTTCTCCCAAAATTTGAGATTTTGGATGATTATTTTGAACGTACCTGGATGGAACCTTTTAAGATAGATCTTCTTATACTACTTCATTGGGTTCATCTTCTATATTGTTTCTATTTTATGGGGAAAAATATACATCATCATCATCTTCAGTTGTTGTTGTTACTGTTAGCCCCCCTATGGAATTCTTGACAAGCAAGCTGGGGGCTAGGTTGTTTTGGAGCCTTCAAGGAATGCCTTTTTCCTGAAAACCCATCCTCCTTGAAGTCTCTTTGTGCTATGCCTAACATAAATCCTCTTTGATGGTCCATTCCTCAAAAGGCCTACATTACCCCTTGTCCCCTGCCAATTTCACATTTTTCCCCTTTCACTCCCCTTTGTCAAAGTCCCCTCGTTTCCCCCATTTCTCCCCTATCAATCCTCTAAAATCCCCTCGAAATTCCCCTTTAAATCCCATTATCACCCCTTTTTACCCTAGATCCCCACTTCACCTCCCAATCGTTGCCTTCCTTGGGCCCGAAAACGCATTAAAATCAAATTAAAATGATAAATTTCGCATATATGGGTCCTAGCCCCTTCCCCACTAAACCCTTCTCCTTTTTTCCCCCATATAACCTGATCCTAGAACTGTCCACCAACCCCAAAGGCGCCTATCCACTGAGTTTATCGGGTGAAATTTCATCCGTAGATCTTGGCAGATCGGATGGCGGTCATTAAATCCCCAGCGCCCACGTCTCCCACGTTCATTTTCC
Organism: Pinus albicaulis; assembly: GCA_034641835.2. Lineage (NCBI taxonomy): Eukaryota > Viridiplantae > Streptophyta > Pinopsida > Pinales > Pinaceae > Pinus > Pinus albicaulis. Next base: position 1,218,188,034 of record CM076577.1, read on the forward strand.
CTTGCTGGGCCATCGTCGTCCAAATACACGACGATCTGACGGTACACATTCCATCCACCTAATGGACCCCGTCCTGCACTATTCCAAACCCGCTCATTTATTCCGCACCGCTTATGCGCGGTGGGTGGTTTTCCCCAAGCACCCAGTGATTCCATACAACTGCCGCCACGTGTCCTTTGTACGACAGCAAAACCGCCCATCCCCCGCGCATTATCTTTCAATCCAGGTCGCGTAGCGAAATCCATGACAGCCGTTATATATCGAAATTCTCATCCAACAGTCGACATTCATCTGAGATGCGCACTACTTAACCCTATTCATCACACCCGCTGGCCCACCGCCTGTCGTCCTTGACCATTGATCCCCACCGCGATCGACGGTCTAGATTTGTCCGACCGCCGTTGACCATTCCACTGTCTCCCGGTCTTGCCACGTCATCTCCACGTGCACCCTCCGTACAGTCTTCCATTCCATCGCATATATTGGTTCTTTTTCACATTTTTTAATGATTTCCATGTCTATTTTCTCTGCAGACCATCACCATCCACCAGAGCACATTCCTCCATTCTTTCTATGATTTTCTCCTCTGCATTATCATCTGCACGACCTTTCTCCGCCTCCACATCATCCGCCACCCCATTCATGGTTTCCTTAACTTATTCGTGTGTTTTGTATGGTTATTAAGAGCTAATGGCCACCATGGTGCGCGTCTCTGCTACAAGGAGAGAAAAATCCAAAGAAGATCAGTTACAGCAGCTGAATTTATGAGCAACGACTCGAGAAGGTAAATAATAGACGTTCATTAAAAGAAACAGGGGTTAAACTCTGTGGAAAGCCTTCCGGCACCATTAAAGCTCAAAATGCTCGAGCAGGGACAAAGATGGAGCGGCAAGGTGTTTTAATGCAAGAAAAGAGATTGGAGCACGTCAATGAAGATCTCCAGCCTTGAATCCGTGGTTTAGGAGGAAAAGCACCAGTTTGAAGACCCCGAGGATCAATAAGAAGGTCCTGAGCATAAGTAAGAGGTAACATCGGGATTTATTCATTAGCAGAATGTTTTTCTTCATCAAGTACAGGGCGCCCATATAGTTTTCTATGCACACTGTCCCTGAAGGAATTTCCACCCTAACAAAAGTTCAAAACCGCCAGAGCATTTATATGACAGACCTCTCAGTAGTTTATTCTATTTTTGTTCAAAGCACCAGGGGTACTACAGCCGAAAAATGTCAAGATCACGTCCGGAGGGGATCACTCTTTCACAAAATAGGAGACAGAGATTAAATAGCCAGCATTCAAACAGAATGGGTTTCGGCCCTACATTCATTTTTTTGTTTAATGTTACATTTAGCAGTCACCTACCCCCTCAGTCGAACTTCTGCTCATCCTCTGCTATAAAACACAAAAGGAAATCATTGTAAAGGTTGTTGATGAGATATCAGAGAAATGAAAGCATTTTCCTCTTGAGACAAGTTCTCTGTGTAATATTGTAAGATAGGTTGAGATTTGATGTATTCAGACTGAATTTTCAAGCTGTGGGCAATGATGTACCTGATTGGTGTTGTTTTTAATATGACAAGCACATTTCTTTGGATCCTGATCTAAAGTAGCTGGTGATGTTTTCTTATCTTTGTGTTTGATTCCATTTCATTCCATTTCTACAGGCTCGCATCAAAATTTTGGCATAAGATATACCCTTGATAGGTACCTTACGTTGCTGCTCTCCCAGCCTTTTATGTTTTCTAGTTATACGTGTATCTGAATATTGATTTCAATGGATTTAACTAGTGTAGTGGATGTTATTGCCTGCTCTCTGATGTATGAATTAATGAAATCTATGTTTAGATGTTCTTGTTAGGATTTAGCTGGATGAGTTGAGAACACTGGGAGGTCTAGAACCCTATCTCTGCCTCACTAGGATCTTTCCATCTCATTAAGCCTTTCTAAGATCCCTTGTCTTGCCTCTGATTTTGTCCAAGCAGGTCTGGAGTTAAATCACCTCTGACCTGATCTATAGAAATAATTGGTTGGTTCCCCTTCATTCATTTTCAGTCCTTAATGTTCCATTTCACCCATCATCCATTTAGATCCAAATTCTCTAGATAACTAGCCCAACTGAAAGCTTGCACATTGAACACAAGTAAATCCTCTCTTGACTCCATTGCCCAATGGTCTTGATGTTCTCTGAGTTATCTACCTTTTTCTAACTTCCTCTTTGCTCATCCTTGTCTCATATCAGACCCTTCTTTCTTGATTCCCAACAACCAAACATAAACAAACAAACAAACCTTGTGCATATAACTAGCCTAAAACCCTTGAAATTTTAGGTTCAAAGATCTAAATCCTTTGACAATTATAGAGAGATCCCTCTCTGGGCCTAGGAGGGCTAGATCCTAAGGTCTGAAAGTGGTTTTATGTTGTCTCATCTTTTGGTCTTGTCAACCTGGCCAAAACATGGGAACCCCAACATAATGGCGACTCCATTGGGGACTCCGAGTGCATTTCACCCTAAACATTTTTAAAGCCTCAGAAAGCCTAGATCTCTGGTTAGGTTGGCAGTAAGTCACTCCTTTCTTGAATCGACCTCCATTGTTGAGTGTCCATCATACTCTTAGACAGAGCCTAGAAAGGGCCAGGTAGCCTTCGGATCTCACCCTCTTCGGAAGTGACATGTCTGGTAAATTCCCTCCCAGTCAATCTCTAGTTGGACTTTGCTATTTTTAAGAAGATTCCTGAAAGGTGATAGTATCTGAGCACTGTGGTGGACAGTGTAACCCCTTAGACATACCCAAAAATCCTCCACCTGGTGACTCCATTATTCCTAAATGAAAAGACTCCACTGGTGATCAGTAGGCCTGCCGATTGTCTTGGTTTCACATTAGAATCCACTGGGAGACCAGCCTTTGAAACAACATTAACCACAACAGAAGTAAGAAGTAGGGTTAAGCTGCTTAGATAGAAGTATAACATCCTAGCTTTCAGAACCATTCACACAAGAGCTTACCTAACCAAAACCCACCTAAAATATTTGATAACCCTAAGAGCATCCTCAAGAGATCTCCTGTACCTAAGACACCAACTATTTCCAGTCACATCTATAGAGCTAACTCCGCGCCAGAAGATCTTACAGCTCTATCACAATTTCAGCTTGACCTAGACCTGCCAAATAGATTACCTAGAACTAGGTCATTCAGTACTTTAGACCAGCCAGACCCTCAGCTTAGGGACACAGAGACTCCTCCATCCACACCTCCCGATATTCACTTTATTCAAAACTTGGGGCTCTCCCACCCTAGATCTGCTCAGCAAACCGCTGCTGGTCCTAGTATCCCTGTCATCCATATACCAGCTGCTCAAATCAATCCTTTACCTCATCAAAAAATTAACATGGTAGCTTGGTATGCACCCCTAGTTTTACCTCAGCCCTTGTTACCCTTACCCAATGATTATCAATAAAAAATCCCACACTTCATTGCTAAAGAATCCATCACAGCTCATAAACATGTAGATAAGATGAAGGATTCTTTTGACTATATGGAAATTGATGATGAAACAATCAAAATGAGAATCTTTGCCCAAAGCTTAGGGGGTGATGTAAAGAAATGGTTTAAAAGCTTACCTCCCGGCAGTATCCAAGATCTCCCTGCATTATATCAGACCTTCATAAACAAATGGGAAACTAGGGAAAAACCTCGCCAACTCCTAGCAGAATACATGAGCCTTAAAATAAAAGTGCGAGAGAGTGTCTGTGATTACACAACAAGAGTTAACAACATTTACAATGCCCTCCCTCCACATATGAAACCTCCACAAGGCATGGCCCTAGAAAAGTAGCCTGATGGCTTTGATGCTGACATGTCCTATGAGCTTAGGGATAAAGAGTACACCACCTTGGAGGACATGCAGAAAGGAGCTGTAAACATAGAAGCCAATTTGATTGAGAAAAGAGCAAGACAGAGAGCCGAGAGGAGGGTAACATATAGGCATGGCAATGTAGCCTTCACATCTGATCCAAATTATGACAAATTGTCTAAAAACATGGAAGAGCTATAGAAAATGATGAAGAGAATGGTTTTCATGGTCAATAACCAAAATAGAAATAAAAACCAGAACCAAAACTTTAGAAGGAACAACAATGCCACTCCCAACAGACAAAGAGAGTCAGATCAACAAGTAATTCCCCCATTCCAGGAAAAATTTCTTGATGAAGACGAGGGGATCATAGAAGAGTCTGAAGGGAATGAAATAAACATGTTTGAAATAGAAAATTCAGTCCATGGCTACTCCACAGAGGAGGATCAACCCTTGTCTACATACTGGGATGAGGAATGGTCAGGATCTGAGGATTATAGATTTGGATTTGAGAATGCTATCATGTAGGTCAGGGTACAATATGAACTTAGGAGCAAAAAGAACCAATAAAATTTCAAAACTGAGACTCCTAAGGTTACCATCAAGAAAAGACCTGATAAAACTTCTAAAGCATCTGCAGTAAATACCAAATCAGCAGCTGAAAGTTCTGGGAAAAACAAAGAAAAAGGCAACCAGAAGAATGAGAAACAAGGTGAGCCCACTAGCAGTACTAGCACTTCAGTTAGTACTCCTGATACAATTGTTCCTAACTTTGTACATAATGAGAAATTACAAACTGATTCGGTCACCAAGGTGGCTAATAAAACAGAGTCGAGCATTTCCAAGAGTCAGTCCACTTTCAATTTGGAAAGTGAGATCGCAAAAATCAAAATCTCTGTCCCACTCTCTGAGCTAGCCACTCAGAATGTATATAAAGGCCAAATTTAGAAATTGTTGAATCTAGGGGAAAACAACGACACTGTGAATTTGAGTGATGATCAACCCGCCCTCCTGTTTGGTCCAAAGATTGAGGGAAAGTCTCAGGAAGGGGTAGTTCCACCTTTTTATATAAGTCTCAACATTCATGAAAAAATACTTCATAATGCCATGCATGATTCTAGGGCATCACACAATCTAATGCCTAGGGTGGTGATGAAAAGATTAGGCCTAGAGATAACCTGCCCGTACAAAGATTTGTATTCGTTTGACTCTAGCAGAGTGAAATGCCTAGGTCTAATCAAAGACTAGTGTGTAAGCCTCACCCAGATTCCTGCTAAGTGTATGATCATGGATGTTGTGGTGGAAGATGTGCCACCCAAGTATGGCATGTTATTATCTAGATCATGGGAGCCAAGCTGCAAGGAACAATGCAGATGGATGGTTCATATGCCACTATCCCTATCTTTGGCCAACTTAGAAGACTATATAGAGAAGCTCAAATGAGATTCCTAGTTAGTAGCCCCGAGAAACCTGAAAATGCACCATTATACTCTGTACACACAGACCTGGATTATTTCATTCTTTATAACGACCCATCCTTAGGAGAGCCAGAATCCAAATGTAGAAAAAAAGCAAGGACGCAGAGCCCATGGACTTTAGCATAATGGTTACCCTAGAGGAGTATGATGAAGAAAACCATGGGCAGGGTACTGAAAACGAAACTCTAAGCGTACCAGAACCAGAAACAGAACATAAATAGCAAGGTAGCCAACTCTCTGAACTCCACACATGTCATGAAGAACAAAACAACCCACAGCCTAGTACAGACCCTGTAACGCAACGCAATGGCGAACCCAGCTGTAGGGAAGGAAACAATGATAAAACGAAAAATGAACCCCTGTGGGAAATGAATCTCGATGGGTCCTATACTAGGAAAACTGCTGGAGCAGGGGTGTGGCTACATAACACAGATAATGACCATGCAAAGAGCCATGCTGTGAATCTGCATTTCAAATGCACAAATAATATTGCAGAGTACGAGGCTCTTATTCTTGGCTTAAATCTGTTGAAAAAATTAGGAGCCCATACAATAGTTGTGAGAGGACAATGAAAAATATTGGCAGGTCTTTGAGAGAGATAAACAGATTGAGGACTTCCTGACAAGCAAGGATGAGTTTGAATTTTCTAGTTCAGAATCTAGACCTGAAGACAACTGCCTAAATGAGGAATCCTCTAATGAAGAATCCCCACCTTGTAGCACAGAAATAAATTCTTTTTCTGAAGAAACTGGAAGTTCAACCATAAAATGTGAAAGCACAGATAGTGAAGAAATAGAGGTGTTGCAGGCCAATGAAAAGAACATACCTAGAGGCCTAGCGCCCTTAGAGGACCTATTTGACTTCGATGATGTAGCAAAGAAGCCCACTATAGAACATGCAAATTTAGATGTGGAAGAATGCAACATAGGCACTGAAGACAAACCCAAAATGATTAAACTAGCTAGGTCTTTACCTGCAGACATGAAGAAGAAATACATTGAGCTGTTTAAAGAATTCATTGATGTGTTTGCATGGAACTATGAATACTTGAAGGCTTATGACACCAACATCATACAACACAAGATACCCCTGAAGGAAAACAAGAAGCCTTTCAGACAAAAACTCCGTAGGATCAATCCGAAACAATTACCTACAGTTGAAAGGGAGATTAAAAATATGTATGATGCAGGCATAATAGTCCCTGTAAGTTTTTCTGATTGGGTGTCAAACTTGGTGGCCATGAGAAAGAAAACAGGGGAGATTAGACTATGCATAGACTTCAGAAATCTCAACAGAGCCTCACTCAAAGACAACTACCCTTTGCCAAGGATGGAACATATCTTACAAAAGGTAGTGGGCTCTAAGAGGATCTCCCTACTTGATGGTTTTCCAGGATATAATCAAGTCCTAGTACTCCCAGAAGATCAACTCAAAACAACCTTTACCACCACATGGGGCACCTTTATGTATGTGAAGATGCCTTTTGGGTTGATGAATGTTGGGGCAACCTTCCATAGAGCGATGGATATAGCTTTCTCAGATGAGATAGGATACTTCATAGTTATCTACTTGGATGACTTAACTGTCTTTTCTAAAACTGAAGAAGAACACCTAAAACATCTGAGGAAAGTGTTTGAAAAGTGTAGAAGGTATGGTATGTCAATGAATCCAAAGAAGATTGTTTTTGGGCTACAGGAAGGTAAACTTCTTGGTCACATTATATCTGAGAAAGGGATTAGGATAGATCCACAAAGAGTTGAAGGGATACCTCAAATCACACACCCAAGAAACATCAAGGAGCTATAGTCCTTCATTGGGAAAATCAACTTCCTGAGGAGATTTATTCCCAATCTAGCTGAACACCTTAGGACTATGAATAACATGCTAAAGAAAGGTGTAGGAGTTAAATGGATTGTTGGAGCTAAACAATATTTCGAATCTGTAAAACTTGCACTCACTCAGGCTCCTGTTCTGATTAGCCTAGATTTATCAAAAGATTTTCTAATCTTTTCCTTTGCCTCTGAACATACAATAGTTGTAGTCTTGCTGCAAAAGAACACAGAGGGAATGGAACAGCCAATTGCCTTTTTCAGCAAAGCCTTAAGAGATGCACCCTTGAAGTACAACATTATGGAAAAGAAGGCCTATGCCCTGGTGAAGGCCTTAAAATACTTTAGGGTTTACATTCTGCATTCTCACACCATTGCTTATGTGCCAAATTTAGTGGTCAAAGATATCTTGTCCGAAGACCCTGATGGGAAAAGGGGAAAATTGATTGCTACCATCTTAGAATATGACCTTGAGATAAATCCCACCAAACTGATTAGAGGTCAAGGCCTGGCCCAATTAATGGCTGAATCTAATCTGCAGGCCCTTGACATTAACATGATAAATGCCTTAGACGAGCAGGAAGGATTTCCTGACCCCACTGTTGAGGAGAAGTTTCAGAACTCTCCTTGGTATTCTGATATCATTTATGTGCTCACCAACCTCAATGCCCCCTCCAGAACTATCCAAAACTAAGGCTAGATTCATAAAATTAAAAGCTAGAAACTACTGCATTTTGAATGAGAATCTATACTGGAAAAATCCAAATGGCCTATTCCTAAAATTTTTTCCTGAACCTGAAGCTGAAAGAATTAAACAAGAATTCCATGCTGGAGAATGTGGAGGCCACCTGAGTTGGAAAGCCACTGCAAATAAAATACTCAGGGCTGGTTACTATTGGCCTACACTCTTCAATGATGTCCATAAAATGATCCTTACCTGCCACAAATGTCAGATCTTTGAATGCAGAAGAAAGCTCCTCCCCCTCCCCCTACAACCCATCACTGTTGAAGGTCCCTTTCTGCAATGCGGTCTAGACTTTATAGGGGAAATTCATCCAGCCTCTTCAGAATAACACAAATGGATCCGAACTGCTACAGATTACTTCACCAAATGGATAGAAGCCATACCCACTAGGAATGCCACTGATTCTGCATCATTAGGTTCCTAGAAGATTACATCCTTTCTCGGTTTGGCTGTCCAAGAAAAATAATCACTGACAATGCTGCTGCTTTTGGATCCAATAAAATGGTCAATTTTTGTCACAGGTATGGAATAACACTCGGTGATTCAACTACCTATTACCCTCAAGGTAACGGCTTAGCTGAATCATCAAACAAAATCCTGGTGATCATCATAAAAAAGTTGTTGGAAGAGAAAAAAAAATCTTGGCACAACAAGTTGGTACATGCTTTATGGGCTGACAGGCTTACTACAAAAAAATCCATTGGCATCTCACCATTCCAGCTAGTCTATGGGACAAAAGCAGTATTTCCTACCAGCCTTGGAGTTCCAGTAATCAAACTTGTCTAGGAAATCCAATCAGAAGAGGACAGCATCATAAGAAGGATAAATGAAACAATCCACCTTCAGCAAACAAGGGAGCAAGTTTACAACAGATCTGTCAAAGTTCAGGAAAACATAAAGAGGCAGCTTGACAAAAGAGCCAAAGCTACTGATTTCAAGATTGGTGACAAGGTTCTCAAATGGGACTCAAGGAGAGAGGACAAAGGTAAACATGGCAAGTTTGATAGTTTGTGGCAGGGTCCATACATCATCTAGGCCACTATGGGTCCCAATGCATTTTTTCTACAAGAGCTTGATGGTACAGAACTGTTTGGGGGTCCTGTCAATGGCAGGATGCTCAAACACTACATCTACTAATTTTCATTTCCAGTTTCATTTCCATTGTACATACCATCGCAGTTTTCATGTTTAAGAAAAAGAAGAAAAATGTTCCAAAAAACAGAAAGAAAGGGGAGGTTCAGATATGTTCAAAACATGAACCTCTAAAGTACAAAGATTGGCTCTAATAAACTCAAAACCTGAGCCAAAGAAGAGAAGACAGCCGGTCCTAACATGCTCAAAATATGGACCAGCAAGGAACAAAGAAGAATCAGCTCTAATATGCCCAAAACCAGAGCTGAAATAAAAGAAAAGAGGTGACTCAAATATGCTCAAAACTTGAGTCATAAAGTAAGAAGGATATTTCAAATTGCAGATTTCATGCCTTCACAGTTTTGTTTACAGTTGTCTACAAGTCTTCTCTCTAGCAAGTTAGACAGTCTAATCCTGGCTTGGCTGTTTTTCAATTTCCTGCCTTAGAATGTAGGAGAAGAAATCTGTTGGACAGTTTAATCCTAGCAGATGTTCGATTAGGTAGAGAAGAATATGAGGCCAACTGTTTAATCTGGTCTCATGGAGCAATAAGGGTAGATTTAGAATAGGTTATTTTTGTTTTTAAAATAAAATGTAAAGGGTCTGCTAGCTCAAATGCACCCTAAAGAAGAAAAATGCTAGGATTGTAGTTTGGGTAGGTAGTCTGATTGGGAGAAATGTTTTTGTTGATGTAACATATTCATATTGTGGCAACTGATCAAAGAAAGGGATGTGCCAAGCAGCAAGGATCTGGCCTACTCCAAATATTATTTCTGGTTTCTTGACTCCTTCAAGAAGAAGCCATCCCCATGTGGAGCCACTGTTAGCCCCCCTATGAACTTCTTGACAAGCAAGCTGGGGGCTAGGTTGTTTTGGAGCCTTCAAGGAATGCCTTTTTCCTGAAAACCCATCCTCCTTGAAGTCTCTTTGTGCTATGCCTAACATAAATCCTCTCTGCTGGTTCATTCCTCAAAAGGCCTACATTACCCCTTGTCCCCTGCCAATTTCGCATTTTTCCCCTTTCACTCCCCTTTGTCAAAGTCCCCTCGTTTCCCCCATTTCTCCCCTGTCAATCCTCTAAAATCCCCTCGAAATTCCCCTTTAAATCCCACTATCACCCTTTGTTTCTCTAGATCCCCACTTCACCTCCCTATCGTTTCCTTCCTTGCGCCCGAAAACGCATTAAAATCGAATTAAAATGATAAATTTCACATATATGGGTCCTAGCCCCTTCCCCGCTAAACCCTTCTCCTTTTTTCCCCCATATAACCTGATCCTGGAACCATCCGCCGACCCCAAAGGCGCTTATCCACTGAGTTTATCGGGCGAAATTTCATCCGTAGATGTTGGCAGATCAGACGGCGGTCATTAAATCCCTAGCGCCCACGTCTCTCGTGTTCATTTTCCCTTGCTGGGCCATCGCCGTCCAAATACACGATGATCTGACTGTCCGCATTCCATCCGCCTAGTGGACCCCGCCGTGCACTATTCCAAACCCGCTGGTTTATTCCGCACCGCTTATGCGCGGTGGGTGGTTTTCCCTGAGCACCCAGCGATTCCATACAGCTGTCGCTGCATGTCCTTTGTACGACGGCAAAACCGCCCATCCCCGACGCATTATCTTTCGATCCAAGTCGCGTAGCAAAATCCATGACAACCGTTAGATATCAAAACTCTCATCCAATGGTCGGAATTCATCTGAGCTGCACACTCCTTAACCCTATTCCTCGCACCCGTTGGCCCACCGCTTGTCGTCCTCCACCGTTGATCCCCACCGCGATCGACGGTCTAGATTTGTCCGACCACCATTGACCATTCCACTATCTCCTAGTCTCGCCACGTCATCTCCACGTGCACCCTCCGTACAGTCTTCCATTCCATCGCATATATTGGTTCTTTTTCACGTTTTTTTACGATTTCCACATCTATTTTCTCTCCAGACCATCACCATCCACCAGAGCACGTTCCTCCATTATTTCTACAATTTTCTCCTCCGCATCGTCATCTGCATGGCCTTTCTCCGCCTCCACATCATCCTCCACCCCATTCATGGTTTCCTTAACTTATTCGTATGTTTTGCAGGGTTATTAAGAGCTAATGGCCGCCATGGTGCACATCTCTGCTACAAGGATAGCAAATTCCAAAGAAGATCAGTTACATCAGCTGAATTTATGAGCAATGACCTAGGAAGGTAAAGACTAGACGTTCATAAAAAGAAACAGGGGTTAAACTCTGTGGAAATCCTTCCGGTGCCATTAAGGCTCAAAATTCTCGAGCAGGGACAGAGATGGAGTGGCAAGGTGTTTTAATGCAAGAAAAGAGATTGGAGAACGTCAATGAAGATCTCCAGCCTTGAATCTATGGTTTAGGAGGCAAAGCACCAGTTTGAAGTCCCCGAGGATCAATCAAAAGGTCTTGAGCATAAGTAAGAGGTAACATCGGGATTTATTCATCAACATAATGTTTTTCTTCATCAAGTACAGGGTGCCCATACAGTTTTTATTATGCACACTGTCCCTAAAGAAATTTCCACCCTAACAACAGTTCAAAACCGCTAGAGCATTTATATGACAGACCTCTTAGTAGTTTATTCTATTTTTGTTCAAAGCACCAGGGGTACTACAGCCGAAAAATGTCAAGATCACGTCCGGAGGAGATCACTCTTTCACAAAAGAGGAGACAAAGATTAAATACCCAGCATTCAAATAGAATGGGTTTTAGCCCTACATTTATTTTTGTGTTTAATGTTACATTTAGCATTCACCTACCCCCTTAGTCGATCTTCTGCTCATCCTCTGCTATAAAACACAAAAGGAAATCATTGTAAAGGTTGTTGATGAGATATCGGAGAAATGCAAGCATTCTCCTCTTGATACAAGTTCTCTGTGTAATATTGTAAGATAGGTTGAGATTTGATGGATTCAGACTAAATGTTCAAGTTGTGGGCAGTGATGTACCTGATTGGTGTTGTTTTTAATATGACAAGCACATTTCTTTGGATCCTAACCTAAAGCAGCTGGTGATGTTTTCTTATCTCCGTGTTCGATTCCATTTCATTCCATTTCTATAGGCTCGCATAAGAAGTTTGGCATAAGATTTACCCTTGATAGGTACCTTACGTTGCTACTCTCCCAGCCTTTTATGTTTTCTACTTATACGTGTATCTGAATGTTTCCTTCTCTCTGATGTATGAATTAATGAAATATATGTTTATATGTTCTTTTTAGGATTTAGTTGGATGAGTTGAGAACACGGGGAGGTCTAGAACCCTGTCTCTGCCTCACTAGGATCTTTCCATCTCATTAAGCCTTTCTAAGATCCCTTGTCTTGCCTCTAATTTTTTCCAAGCAGGTATGGAGTTAAATGACCTCTGACCTGATCTATAGACATAATTGGTTGGTTCCCCTTCATTCATTTTCAGTCCTTAATGTTCCATTTCACCCATCATCCATTTAGATCAAAATGCTCTAGATAACTAGCCCAACTGAAAGCTTGCACATTGAACAAAAGTAAATCCTCTCTTGACTCCATTTCCCAATGGTCTTGATGTTCTCTGAGTTATCTACCTTTTTCTAACTTCCTCTTTGCTCATCCTTGTCTCATATCAGACCCTTATTTCCTGATTCCCAACAACCAAACATAAACAAACAAACAAACCTTGTGCATATAACTAGCCTAAAACCCTTGACATTTGAGCTTCAAAGATCTAAATCCTTTGAAAATTATAGAGAGATCCCTCTCTGGGCCTAGGAGGGCTAGATCCTAAGGTCTGAAAGTGGTTATATGTTGTCTCATCTTTTGGTCTTGTCAACCTGGCCAAAACATGGGAACCCCAACAGTTACTTCCTTTTTAGGAGCTGAGAGAGACTCATCAATTACAACATCACTACATTCAACAATATTCCTAAGTCTTTTATTGTAACACTTGTATGCTTTACTTCCTTAAGAGTAGCCAAGAAATATTTCTTAATCTTCTCTTGGTTAAAACTTACCATGTTTTTCGTCATTTTTCTTGATAAAAAATTTTCTTCCAAAAACTCTAAAATGCTTTACAGTGGGAAGATTTCCATACCAGAGTTCATAAGGAACTTTATCATTGTTTTGCTCGAACATAAGCTTTGTTAAGAATGTTTACTGCAGTATGTGCTGCTTCTCCCCAAAAGGTATCAAGAGTTCTAGATTCATCAAGCATAGCCTGAGCCATTTGTTGAATTGTTCTATTCATAATTTCTACCATACCATTTTGTTGAGGGGTTCCAACAACAAAAAATTGTCTTTTTCTGCCATGATGTTCAAAAAAATCAAAGAATTCATCTGATATATATTATCCTCCTCGGTCATATCTAAGACATTTAATTTTTAGATCTAATTCATTTTCAACCAAAGCTTTGAAGATCTTATATTTTTTGAATGTTTCATCTTTATGTTTCAGTAACCCAATCCAACACATTCTAGAGAAGTCATCAATAAATAAAATATAGTTTGATTCTCCACATGGTGACTTTTTCCTTACAGGACCACATAAATCAGTATGTATAAGTTCAAGAGGCTTACTTGCTGATCCTTCTTTGGCATTAAATTGCACTCTATTTTTCTAACCGAATTGGCAATATTTACATAAGGTACTTTCAGGCAAAGTGATGCTGGGAAGATCACGAACAACTTTGAGTCTTCTAGATTTATTGATTTGAGACAAGCTCAAATGCCACAATATTATGTGCCATAACCAATTTTCTGAAGGTTTACCCAAGTAACATTATTCTTTGCAACCTTTCAATACATAAAAATTACTTGGTGTTCTAGTTCCTTTTATTACTGTTTTTCCTGTGTCAAGTTAACGTACCACACATTATTCTGAACTAAAGACAACTTCATTTCCTTGATCACACATTTGAATCACACTTAACAAGTTATGTTTTAATCCATCCACATACTTAAAATTGTTAGCTTTTACCTTTTCTTTTAGAACAACAGGACCTTTTCCTTTAATGACAACAGGAGTATCATTTCCAAAGGTAACATTCTTTTCTCTTTCTAGAGCATTGTATGCAAGGATTTTATTTCTATCACCTGTCATGTGTTTTGAGCATCTGCTATCAATGTACCATTGATTTTCTTCCCCTTCTGTAAATAAGGCCATGCCACAGTTCTCAACCTATAAGTCCTTCTTTCTCCATACCTTGGAACTTGAAGGTATATGCTCTTTTGGCTAAATTTTTCTCCTGCATTTAGATTCTCCATGAGCAAATTTATTGCAATAAGCACATTCAATTTCATTTTGAAGAGGAGAAAAGTTGTTAGAAGTATTCTTATTTATTCCAGTCTCATTTCTTTGTTTTCTTGCTTCTATGGCCATGATGGTTTTGTATGCAACACATGGAAAAACTTTATGACCAAAATTATGACATGAGAAACAATACCCATTAAAGAATATTTTTTTATGATCATGAAACCTTCTATATGTGTTTACCTACGGATTGATATTTCTTTGATTGCTATTTCGACTATTGTTATTTGTATTAAAGTGGTCATGCTTTACCTTTGAAGTATTTTTGTTCTCTTGCTGAGTGGAAGAATGTTGTAGGCTAGCTTTAGTTGCATTTAGATAGCTTGGTGGTGAAGAATGAGAGGATTCTCCAATGTATCCAAGACCTGTATTTATAAGAGGATAACGTTGTACCTTGGTAATTTCATCTAAGGTTTTAGATCCTTTAGCAAATCTAAGATTCAAAATTTTCACTTTCTCAATTTCCTTTCTTAGACTTACTATTTCATATTCTAACTTCTTATTGTGTTTCTCCTTTTCTACAAGCTGATTCATTAGAGTCTCTATGGAAATTTTGTTTTCTTCCAAACATATTTTGAGCTGATTTATTTCTTCAAGAAAATCATTTTCTTCTAGAGAATCCATAAAGGTATCCTTAGTCTCACTAGAATATTTTTCAAAAGCCATGAGAAGTCTAACATCTTGATCAGATTCTCCTTCTTCACTATTTGAAAGCCCATCTCTATCTTCATAAGTATAATAACGTTTTCTATTGATAAACCGATTCTTATTTCCTTTTGCCACTTCCTTTCTCTTTCATGATTTTCTTTATGGGGACACTTAGTAGCATAATGACCAACTCTTCCTCAAGCAAAACATTTAAAAGGAAGCTTACCTCTGAACCTTCCAATGCCAAGTTGTAGCTTCTTTACAAAATTTATCTCATCTTCTTCTGAAACATACCCTGATCCTTCTTGTTCTTCTACTTCTTTTCCTTTTTCAGTTGCTCTAAAGCCAACTTCTTTGATTTAAGATGGACCTCCTTTTCTCATTTCACAATCAGTCATAATACCATGAAGTTGAAAAATAGTAAAAGCTTGTAGATCCTGCTTCTCTTCAATATCAAACACTTTAGACTCGAATTTGGGAGTTAGAGTGTTAGTCATCAATAAATTTTTCTTGTGTAGATAACTAAATGTCTATCTTATATTTCTAGAAAAAAAAATCATCAATGTTATGAGTTCTAGAAATATCACTACCTTCATTATCCTTATGATAAAATTTTCACTATTTCATTATCCTATAATGTCAAACTCATCTCACCACTCCCAGAAGAACCATAATTGGCTCATACCACTCATTTTGTTTATATTTTGTCACCATTCACCTTACCACTAAGTTTTTGGCTTGCTTACTTTCCTCCACCTGACACCTAGGATCACTAACCAACCTACTCACTCATATGATTCCTGGATGCACCAAGCATTGATGGTATCAAAACTGTCTTTGTAGGCTCTTTAGATAAATAAATTACATTGGATTTTGGATACATGAAAATATCAAAAACTCTGTCATTTATACTTGAATACCCAAAACTAAGTTTTCAGTCTAAGGCCAAGTCCAAAAAGCCTTCCACTAGGTCACCTAGGGTTTCATAGGTCATAGGGTTGTGGTGGTTTTCTAAGTCTCTCTTTTTCCTGTGTCAAGAGGCTACATTTAAAGAAGAAGAAGGTAAAGTAACTTTGTCCAAATATGATCAAAATCCTTCAAGGAAGGCCTCCTTGGTCAAAGCATAAATTCTGCAAGGGAAAATTTCTTTTGTTCACATTTCTGCAAGCATGATTGAGATGGCCATCATCATAAAAAGAGGTAAGGTAAGATGTTAAATCATCATTAGAAGAAATTCACAGCAAGGAAAAGGTAGCAGGCCTATGTACAATGAGATTCATGGTTTTGGGACTGATAGAAAAAACAATGTTGCCAAGCAAGGAACCAGCAAAAAGGCCACAAGGACAGAGGATATAACAACACAATCAAGCACACACTGAAGATATTTAGAAATTATAAATTAAAAAGGGAAAAATGTGAGGTGAACTGAACAGAAATTAATGAACCTAAAAGGGCTATAGAGAACTTAGAAGACAACACTACTTATTTTTCTCTAGCAGCCCTAAAACCTAAAGTTTTGGCAAGATAGGCAAGATAGGTGAAATAAATATGATGAACCTCTTTCATGACAGCAGAAAGCCTTCAAAGGCTATTCAAGGTGGCCTTTTGGGTTTTGTCAAGACAACACTGCTTCATTGAACCAAAGAAATAAGTTCTCAAGAGTATCAGTGTGAGGGAGCCTAAGCTTTCAAAGTATAATCAAAAGTCTACAAAATGGTCAAGATAAAGAAAGAATGAGGTAAAATTTCAAAATGAAAAATCATGTTGAACCTAAAATCCCTGTTGGGTGACTTAAGGCTGTAAAAATCCAAACAGTGACAAAGAAATCGAAGGAAAATGTACCATAGGCACCTGCAGAAATAAAAAGTACCCAAGGGAAGATCTAACATGATATAATTTTCTAAACTCTGTCAAGATAAATATTTCACTATCTCAATTAGTGAGAGGATGAAGACACATATGTTAGGTCATTCACATTCAAGAATGCCAAAAGGGGTAAGAAAAATAGTTTCAGTTTATCAATGCAAGAAAGGACAACTTCCACAAGTGCTCAGACCTTCTTCATCCTTCACTACACACTCACCAAAGAAAAGTCACTTTTGAAAAATCCAATATCACCTGCAAAAGGATCAAACAGATATTAGTGAAAAAGATAAAGTGACCAAAACATAGTAAAGTGGTTTTTATGTCTATGATTCATTTTTCTCAAGGGATATAAAGGTGCTTTAGTTTTCATTTCAAACTCATTTCTCACTTGGTGAAGAGAAAAAGGCTTCAGGAGAAAAGACTGAGTTTTATGACTATTTTCTGGGCGAGTTTCCCTAGCACTATGCAAATCAGTGGCACTACACAGATACGGGCTGGCACTGCACTAATCCTTCCTCTTGCTATTCAAGATTACACACCACTGCGCAAATTCAACTTGGCGCTATGCTAATCCTAGGCGTTGCGCTAACATGAGCGTGAATCACATGAAGACCGAAAAATGCATGGCGCTACGCTAACGGGCCGACCCGACTGCTCGGGCAGGGCGTTGTGCTAACGCAGAAGACCTCCAATAAGAAATTTCTCTGCCCTAAGTCTCAAATCTTGTCTTCCATTTGATCTCCAAAGGTATACATAGAAGCCAATAATTTGTGAGTGGTGTTCACTCCTTGTCCCCAAGAAAATTTCAAATTGGTTTTAGTATTTTTGTGGCTTTGAAGTCCAAACCCCAGGTCTTACATGCAAATAAGGCTATGTTTTTAACCTTCTTAGACTAGTTAAATATCATTTTAAGGAGGGTGAGTTAGTGAGGTCACAATTCATAATTCAAGCTAAACCTTCTTAAAAACTCCAAAGAAAGCAGTCCTAAGAACCATAGCCTAGCCTCCACATCCCTCATTCACTACAAGTTAACTTCATCACCATCTTCATATTACTTCACAAAACCTTGGTTTGTCAACTAGCATATCTTATCACCATGTTAGGAGCTGAAAAAAACAGTAGCAGTGATAGAGGTCAAAGGCCTTTGAGACCAAAACATAAGGGAGAGAAAGTAAACAGGATGGAACCTCAGAGCACAATGGCCATCACCTCCTCTCCCAGGATCTTATCATTTTTTCAGAGTGCCGGGTGATTCCATTTCTATGAGAAGGTCAAACAAGTGAAAAGCCACCCAGAGCTTACAAGGCTTCTCATTCTCAACTTGCATAACAAGAAATCAAGCCTTGCAGGAGTATATTTTGAGATCCTAGCAGGTACCATCTCAAATGCCACAGGTATCCTTGTTGTGGGTGAGAAGTGGTTTAAGAAGGGAAAGTTGGACAAGGAATTTTTAGAGCCATTTGTCAACACAAGGTATAGAGGAGGCACCAAGACAGTTTTCCCTTTCTCACACCTCAAACACAGATTTTCACCCTGTTGGGAAAAATACTGAGAGGGGGGGGTGAATCAATATTTAGAGCTGACTGACAAATTTTTAGTTTTCCTTTCTCTTAAAAACATATGTTACATTACTGCATCCAACTTGTATGTCCAAAGATTTTATCATGTCTTTACTTAGATCATTGCATCATTTATTCATCAGATAAGTAGCAAGCATGAATAGAAATAACTGTAAAAACCATCAAACATAAGCAACATATATGAACACCAGGATTTAAGGTGGAAACCCAATTCGGGAAAAAACCATCGCTGATGAAGTCTCTGTATTCAATATTTTATTACAAAGAAAACATATTACAATTTCTGTGCTCATGCACACTTATACCAGCACGCAGGCACCCACCTGCAGAAGGCTACAACCTTCTCTCATTTACTAGCCTCTCCTGGAAGGGACCTACAACCCCCTGATCATAACATCAGCTTTTATATACAGAAGGCTTCAACCGTCTGATCCACTACAGACCACTTTTCATCAATTTTCACACAGGTTCAAACAAGTTCAATGCACCCCTTTATTCAATTATCAACAAACATATTTTCCCTAATTCTTCATAGTGTGACCACTGTAACCTATACATTAGAAGTAATCCAGATTTCAGAGAATATATGCATTCAACATCCTGTGTATCCTTCTGTGTATATTAATCTTCAGAAACCCCAACTGTCATATGAACTTTCAATGTAAATGACTTACATATATATATATATGTGTGTGTGTGTGTGTGTGTGTGTGTGTGTTGTTCTTGTATGGACCTGTAATAATAATATGTTTGCAGAGCAGGCTGGATCTACAAAAAGTTACCCAGATTCATATGTGTTCTTGTAGCAGACAAGCGTCAGTTCTTCATGACTTCGTTCGTCGTTTAAGACCAGAGGTTCATTTAGATTTTACAGTTAAGAACTGAGTTCCCCCATCCAGATATTCCTTTGAGAGCCTCATTCATCACCCTTAAGCATGCACATGTTCTTCATCCTTTTGTTAGTCGATCTGATCATTATATTTTCACGTGCACCGTCGATTTAGATATATCAGGGTTTATTACTACAGATGTCTCCAAAGTAGATTCATTTTTTTTATTCATCCATTACACACCCTTCTTCATAATTCTCATCACTTTATATAGTTTTCGCCCTTATTAAAACCATGGGTAAAAACCATTTAACTACTAATGGTATTCCTGGACGGTATTTCTTTTAGCACCCTTATGTACCTCTTTGATTTCTTTTTAATTTATTTATCAATTTGAAGAAATTGATAAATAAATATATTTACAAAGTTTTAAACCCTTTTTCGGACTTTATAAAAAATATCCAATGCATTCAAATAGTTTTAGTATTTCAATAAAACTTTCACACCTGGCCCACATATGCGCCCCTTCCTCCAAAATAAACTTCGCACAAGTCCAGTGCCCGATCACCGTTGGATTGCGAGCCTCCAAGATCGACGGGTATCGCTTGGGCAATTTGCGCGAGCAATAACACATCATACTCGTGTTATTCTTCATGCATCTTGATTAATCTTCGGGCAAGTCCGACGCACGATCACCATCCGATTGCCCCCTTTCAGATCGATGGTGCAAAATCAATTTCGCTGGCCGTCCTAGTACAAGCTTTAATTCGCGATGTACTACCGTTATCGTGTGATTGGCGGTTTTGCAAGGACGCATGTCAAAAACTTTATGGAATCACTGCCAATTCGGGAATACCACCTATCGTCCAAAGGTGGTGCGGAAAAACCCGGAACCCACCTTCACTATTCACTCACAGTTTTAAAATAGTAATCCAATTTCTGCTCCGTACTCCAGGTTCCGTTTGCGTATAAAAACGGAATCTATTACACAGTCAAAGCCGAGACTCGTAGACTAATCAATAACACTGCAACTTTAGACCTTCCATCGAGAATTCAGGGGTTAATTTATTCCAAACCTACGCCAAAGCATAATAAATCTAATTACATGGCTCATACATTTTTCATAGTCAATTTATGTTCCTCTGCGAGTTCAACGACGAGGTTAATTTCATATATTCAATGAATATATATAACTCCATTGTTTACCAGTTTGTATATGCTGTCAACTGTACAGAACCAGAGCACCATTAATCTCATCTGTCGATAATAGAGGATTTTCCAAATGTCCACAGGAACCCAAATATTCTGCCTAGACTAATATTGCTTCTACTATAAATGCACTTCTGTTCTTCCCTGCGATATTGCTATCAAGACAATTTTCCAAATGTCCACAGGAACCCAAATATTCTGCCTAGACTGATACTGCTGCTACTGTAAATGCACTTATGTTCTTCACTCTGTCTGCTATATAATATATATCAACCTTCCAAGTCATAGTGCTGCTTCTAACTGCACCTTCAAGTCCTTCATTAATTAGGTTGCCATCAAGGACAACACTTGCATCATATTTCCAACAATCTCCCCCTTTGGACTTGATGGCAACCATGATAGTGTTTGAGCATTACAGTAGATATATACATTTATTGTAACCATTATTCAAACACCATGATAGTCTCCCCCTTTGAAATCAAGGGCAAAGGTTTGACATTACCATGCTCCGCTTGAGATCATGCTGCATCTTCATAATATAGCAAGATGACTTATGAAGACCAACAGTGCATCCTTTTCATATGACCAATGCTCCCCCTTAGCCTGTGCATTCAGAGATGCCCCTCACAACCAACTTAGTCTTCTGTAATTAAGTAGACCTGATCCTCTGCATGGTAGAGACTACTCCAAGTTTTTGTCTGAGATATTCAAATGCTTCCCTAGGTAGAGGTTTGGTAAATATATCAGCAACCTGTTATTTGGAGGAAACATATTCTAATTTCACCTTTTGCTGAAGCACTTGTTCTCATAAGAAGTGATATTTGATGGGAATGTGCTTGATCTTGGAATGCATAACAGGATTCTTTGAGATACTGATGGCACTTGTATTATCACACATAATGGAGATAGGGGGTGAACATTTAATTTGAAAATCTTGTAGGGTTTGCATCATCCAAAGAAGTTGAGTGCAACATGATGTTGCAGCCACATATTCTGCTTCTGCTGTAGATAAAGCAATGGAGCTTTGCTTTTTTCTAAACCAAGATACTAACCGGGGCCCCATATAGAATGAACCACCACTAGTGCTTTTCCAATCATCAATACTTCCAACCCAATCTGCATCAGTGTATGCATGAAGAGTAATATCAACATTCTTTGGATACCATAGTCCAAAATCTTGAGTTCCTTGTAGATATTTGAATATTCTTTTCACAGCCTAAAGGTGAGACTCTTTTGGATTCGCTTGAAATCGTCCAACAATCCCAACTGCATGGATAATGTCTGGTCTTGTCCCAGTGAGATAAAGTAGACTTCCTATCATAGATCTGTATTCTGGTTGATTCACCGTGGGAGAATCATCACTAGAACTGAGATTAGATCCGGTTATCATTGGTGTACTTACAGGTTTGCAATCTTCCATGCCATACTTCTTTAGGATTTTCTTAAGGTATTTTTCTTGTGATAAGAAAATGCCATCTGTTGCTTGTTGCACTTGAAAACCAAGAAAGAATGTTAGTTCCCCAAGTAAAGACATTTCAAATTATTGCTGCATATCAGAAGAAAATTTCTGACTCATAGATTCTTCATTACTTCCAAAAATGATATCATCAACATATACAACCACAATTAATAGTTTGTCATTTACAGTTTTTGTGTATAAGTTGCTATCAGCAGATCCTTTTGAGAATCCTTGTTGATGGAGATATTTGTCAAGACGATAGTACATACATGAACTTGTTTGAGACCACTTATCAGAGCTTTCTTGATAAAAACGATTTATCGCTCATTTCCAGAGTAAACCCTTCTGGGTGCTTCTCATATAAACTTCTTCTTCTAGATCACCATTGAAAAAGTTATATAATTTGATAACTTTGATTTGTTGGAAACGTGAAAAAAAAATTCTTATGGCTTCAAGTACGCTACGGGGAAAAAGTTCTTCAAAGTCTATACCTTCTTGTTGAGCATACCCCTTTCAAACAAGTCTAGCTTTATTTCTTATAACATCCCCATTCTCATTTAACTTGTTTTTGAATATCCATTTAGTTCCAATGACATTTTTGTCCTGAGGTCTTGGTAATAGTTCCCAAGTGTGATTCTTTTCAATTTGATCAAGCTCTTCATTCATGGCTTGAATCCAACATTCATCTTTGCTGGCTTGACTGACACTGTGAGGTTCAATAGTGGACAAAAATTCCAAATTGCTAGAGGATCCCACAAGAGTCCTTCTTGTTTGTACACCTGATCCCTTTTCTCCCAAAATTTGAGATTCTGGATGGTTCTTTTGAACATATCTGGATGGAGCCTTTTCAGACAGATCATCTTTGGGTTCTTCACTGGGTTCACTGTTTGTATCATTATTATTTGATGTAGAAGGATATGTGTCATCATCATCTTCATTTTTTGTTTTCACCTACTTCTTTTGGAGAGCATGAGAGCTGTCAGTAACTGCTGTATCAATACATTCAACAATCTTCCGAAGTCTTTTATTGTAACATTTATATGCTTTACTTCTAGAAGAGTAACCAAGAAATATTCCTTCATCTACCCTAGGTTCAAACTTGCCAAGTTTTTCCTCATTGTTCTTGATAAAACATTTTCTTCCAAAAACATTAAAATGCTTTACAGTGGGAAGATTACCATACCAGAGCTCATATGGAGTTTTATCATTGTTTACATGAATATGTGCTTTGTTAAGAATATTTATAGTAGTATGTTCTACTTCTCCCCAAAATGTGTGAGGTGTTCTTGAATCATCAAGCACAGCCCGAGCCATCTGTTGAAGTATTATATTCATTCTTTCTGCAACACCATTCTGTTGTGGAGTACCAGCTACAAAGAACTGTCTTTTTATGCCATGTTGTTCATAGAATTCAAGAAATTCATTAGATGTATATTCTCCTCCTCGATTAGATCTGAGACATTTTATTTTTAGATCTAATTCACTCTCAACTAGTTCTTTGAAGATCTGATATTTCTCAAATGCTTCATCTTTGTGTTTAAGCAGCCCAATCCAACACATTCTAGAGAAATCATCAATGAATAAGATATAATATTCTTCACCACGTGGTGACTTTTTTCTTATAGGTCCACATATGTCAGAATGAATGAGTTCAAGAGGCTTACTTGATGATCCTTCGTTGGCCTTAAATTGTACTCTGTTAAAATTGCAGATACAGCAGAATTTGGTTAATAATCTTTGGAGCTGGTCATGTGGGAAGAATGTGACGAACAGCTTTAAGTCTGCTTGATTTGTTGATTTGAGAGAAGCTCATATTCCCCAACCTTCTATGCCATAGCCAATTTTCTGAAGATTTACTCAAATAACATTGTTCTTTGCAGTTCTTCAATATATATAGGTTGTTTGGAGTTATTTTCCCTTTGATAATTTCTTTACCTATATCAAGATCACGTACCACACATTCTTTTGAACTAAAGACAACTTCAGTTCCTTGATCACACATTTGACTTACACTTAACAAGTTATGATTTAATCCATCCACATACATGACTTCATTAGCTTTCAATTTTTCTTTTAGAAACACAGACCCTTTTTCTTTAATGACCGCAGGAGTATCATTTCCAAATGTAACATTCTTTTCCTTTTCTATAGCACTATAAATAATAAGTTTGTCTTTATCACCTGTCATGTTTCTTGAGCATCTACTATCAATGTACCATAGGTTTTCTTCATCTTCTACAAATAACGTTATGCCACAATTTTCCACCTGTAATTCCTTCTTTTTCCATACTTTGGAGCTTGAAGGAACGTGTTCTTTTGGCTGAACTTTGCTCCTGCATTCTGATTCTTCATGGCCAAAGTTATTGCAATAAGCACATTCAACTTCATTTTGAAGAGGAGAAAAGTTGTTATAAGTATTCTTCTTTGTTTCAATATCAATCCTTTTCTTTCTTTCTTCTCTTGTCATGATGGTTTTATATGCAACACATTGAAAAACTTTATGACCAAAATTGTGACATGAGAAGCATTGTCCATTGAAGAACAAATTTTTGCGATCATCAAATCTTCTATATGAATTTACTTTTTGATTGGTGTTTCCATGAAAGATATTCCTGTTAGTGTTCTTTGAATTGAGATGATCATGCTTTACTTGTAAATATTCTTTATTCTCTTGCTGAGTGGCAGCATATTGTAAACCAGCTATAACTGCTTTTAGATAATTTGGTGCTGAAGGATGAGAAGATTCTCCGGTATATCCAGGACCTGTTTTTATAAGAGGAGAACGTTGTACCTTGATAATTTCATCTAAGGTTTCAGATCCTTTGGAAAATCTAAGATTCATAGTCTTTACTTTCTCAAGTTCTTTTCTTAGACTTACTACTTCACACTCTAATTTCTCGTTGTGTTTCTCATCTTCTTCAAGCATATTTTTTAGAGTTTCTATGATTATTTTACTCTCTTCTAGGCAAATTTTGAGTTTATTGTTTTCATCAAAAAAATCACTGTCTTCTAGAGCATCCACAAACGTATCCTTTTCTTCTCTAGATTCTTTTTCAAATGCCATGAGAATTCTAAGATCTTGTTCACATTCTTCCTCACTATCAGATAACCCATCACTATCTTCATGAGTATAGAAACTCTTTCTGGAGCTAACATGATTCTTATTTCTTCTTGCTGCTTCCTTCCCCTTTTTCTCTGTTTCTTTATAAGGACACTTAGTAGCATAATGACCAACTCTTCCAAAATCAAAACATTTGAAAGGAAGCTTACCTCTAAACCGTCCCGTGCCAAGTTGATGTTTCTTTACGAAGTTTAGCTCATCTTCTTCTGAGACATATCCTGATCCTTATGTTATTTGTACTTCCTTCCCTTTTGTAGAAGTTCTAAAGACTGCTTCTTTGACTTTAGCTGGTCCTCCTCTTCTCACTTCATATGCAGTTAGTATGCCATGAAGTTGTACCATAGTAAGATTTTGAAGATCCTACTTTCTTCAAGAGCTGAAAATTTTGACTCAAATTTTGCTGTTAGAGATCTTAAAATTTTCTCAACCAACGTAGATTCGGTTATTGTTTCTCCCATATTTCTCATGCGATTTACAATATCATCAAGACGTAGAAAGAAATTTGCAATGCTTTCTTCATTAAGCTTTTTTAGATTCTCATATTGAATTCTGAGAGTTTGAAGTTTAATAGCTTTTACCTTTGCATCACCTTCATAGATTAGAATGATTTTGTCCCATATTGCCTTTGTTGTATTCAGCTGCATGACTTTGACAAATTCTGATTCAGTGAGACTTTCCAATAGAGTGTTGACCACCTTTGCATTTGTTTCATAGTTCTTTATTTCAGTTGGATCCGTTGGCACTACAGCTAGATATTGATATCCTTGTTCAACAATTGCCGATACATATGATCCCAGAGACTGAATATAGGACCTCATCCTTGTTTTCCAAAAGATTAAGTTGTTTCCGTTGAAGAGAGGAGGCCTGATAGATGCTGTTCCATATTGATTGATCTTCCTTCTAGCGGCTAAGACTGCAGAAGGACTGGCTACGATACCAATTGTTGCGAGAAAAATACTGAGAGGGGGGCGGGGGGTGAATCGGTATTTGGAGCTGACCGACAAATTTTTGCTTTTCCTCTCTTAAAAACATATGTTACATTATTGCATCCAACTTGTATGTCTAGAGATCTTATCATGTCTTTACTTAGATCATTGCATCATTTATTCATCAGATAAGTAGCAAGCATGAATAGAAATAACTGTACAAACCATAAAACATAAGAAACACATATGAACACCAGGATTTAAGGTGGAAACCCAATTCGGGAGAAAACCACCGCTGTTGAAGTCTCTTTCTTCAATATTTTATTACAAAGAAAACATATTACAATTTCTGTGCTGGCGCAGACTTATACCAGCACGCAGGCACCCACCTACAGAAGGCTACAACCTTCTCTCATTTACCAGCCTCTCCTGGAAGGGAGCTGCAACCCCCTGATCATAACATCAGCTTCTATATATAGAAGGCTTCAACCATCTGATCCACTTCATACCACTTTTCATCAATTTTCACACAGATTCAAACAGTTTCAATGCAACCCTTTATTCAATTATCAACAAACATATTTGCCCTAATTCTTCATAGTGCGACCACTATAACCTATACATCAGAAGTAATCCAGACTTCAGAGAATATATGCATTCAACATCTCGTGTATCCTTCTGTGTATATTAATCTTCAGAAACCCCAACTGTCATATGCACTTTCAATGTAAATGACTCGCATATATATATATATATATATATATATATATATATATATATATATATATATATATATATATATATATATATATATATATATATATATATATATATACGTGTTGTTCTTGTATGGACATGTAATAATAACATGTTTACAGAGCAGGATGGATCTACAAAAACCTACCCGGATTCATATGTGTTCTTGTAGCAGACAAGCGTTAGTTCTTCATGACTTCATTCGTCATTTAAGACCAGAGGTTCATTTAGATTTTACAGTTAAGAACTGAGTTCCCCCATCCAGATATTCCTATGAGAGCTTCATTCATCACCCTTAAGCATGCACATGTTCTTCATCCTTTTTTTAGTCGATCTGTTCATTATATTTTTACGTGCACCGTCGATTCAGATATATCAGGGTTTATTACTACAGATATCTCCAAAGTAGATTCATTTTTTTTTATTCATCCATTCCACACCCTTCTTCATAATTATCATCACTTTATATAGCTTTCACCCTTATTAAAACCATGGGTCAAAACCATTTAACTACTAATGGTATTCCTGGACGGTATTTCCTTTAGCACCCTTACGTACCTCTTTGATTTCTTTTTAATTTATTTATCAATTTGAAGAAATTGATAAATAAATATATTTACAAAGTTTTAAACCCTTCTTTGGACTTTATACACAATATCTAATGTGTTCAAATAGTTTTAGTATTTCAATAAAAATTTGACACCTGGCCCACATATGCGCCCCTTCGTCCAAAATAAACTTCGCGCAAGTCCAGTGCCCGATCAACGTTGGATTGCGAGCCTCCAAGATCGACGGGTATCGCTTGGGAAATTTGTGCAAGAAATAATGCGTCATACTCGTGTTATTCTTTGCGCATCTTGATTAATCTTCGGGAAAGTCCAACGCATGATCACCGTCCGATTGCCCCCTTTCAAATCGATGGTGCAAAAGAAATTTCGCTGGCCATCCTGGTACGGGCTTTAACGCGCGATGTACTACCATTATCATGCGATTGGCAGTTTTGCAGGGATGCGTGTCAACACCTTTATGGAATCGTTGCCAATTCTGGAATACCACCTTTCGTCCAAAGGTGGTGCGGAAAAACCCGGAACCCACCTTCACTATTCACTCGTAGTTTTAAAACAGTAATCCAATTTCTGCTCCGTACTCCAAGTTCCATTTGCGTATAAAAAAGGAATCTATTACACAGTCAAAGTCGAGACTCGTAGAATAATCAATAAAACTGCAACTTTAGACCTTCCATCGAGCATTCAGGGGTTAATTTATTCCAAACCTACGCCAAAGAATAATAAATCTAATTACACAGCTGATACATTTTTCATAGTCAATTTATGTTCCTTTGCGGGTTCAACGGTGAGGTTCATATCATACATTCAATGAATATATATAACTCCACTGTTTACCAGTTTGTATATGCTGTCGACCGTACAGAACCATAACACCATTAATCTCATCTGTCGATAACAGAGGATTTTCCAAATGTCCACAAGAACCCAAATATTCTACCTATACTTATACTGCTTCTACTGTAAATGCACTTATGTTCTTCCCTGCGATATTGCTATCAAGACAATTTTCCAAATGTCCACAGGAACCCAAATATTCTGCCTAGACTGATACTGCTTCTACTGTAATTGCACTTCTCTTCTTCACTATGTCTGCTATATAATATATATCAACCTTCCAAGTCACAGTGCTGCTTCTAACTGCACCTTCAAGTCCTTCATTAATTATGTTTCCATCAAGGACAACACTTGCATCATATTGCCAACACACCCTTCATGTTGGTTATCATGAAGTACTTCACCTATGAGGGGAGATATTCCAGGCTAAAATCCTGCCATGTCAAACTCCTCATGCATTTCACAACGGTTAAGATGCTCAAATTACTCTGCTATCCCTATAGGAGCATTGACAAGATGTCTTCTGTTGTCCAAAGGAGGACTCCCTTCCAAAAAATGCAAAGTTTATTTCACCATTCCTTGATCAAGATGGTCGTATTACATCAATTGGAGCAGCAAGGTATACCATGGGAGGTATTCATAGCACATGAAGTCTTTACAAACCCCCAACCTTCCCATCAACCAAATTTTCCCTCCTGATCTACACAAGTACCCTCACCCCAATAAAATCTCCCTTCCTCCCCTTATATTCATGCATCAAATGAATAGGATGACAGTGGCAATGATGAACATAATGCTAACAATTAAGGTGATGAAATCAGTGAGGCAGGGACATAAATTAGTGAGGAAGAGCAAGAAGGAAATGATGGTGAAGAAGAGGGCAGTGAACACGGAAGTGATGAAGATAAAATCTGTGACAATTTAGACGAATGAAATGATGCTAATAATGCAAGTGAGTTAGCCCAAAATGAAGAAAATAATGATGCCGATGAACAGAGTGCTGGCCAAGTGGATTTTGACCAAAACGATGAGATTGATAGTCAAAGGGATAGTGAGCATGACCATGAAAACAATGAACAAGACAGTGAACAAAACTCTGCCCCAGTGGAAGAGGATGTTGAAGAAAATGAAGAGGTTGAAACTGAAAATGACATCAGCATTGAAGAAGGGGAAACCAGCAATGAAACAGAGGATCAAGAAGAGGCAGATGAGGCAGATCACAGTGAGGAAGAAATTGAAGGTAGCAGTGAGGAAAATGAAATAGATCACAGTGAAGAAGAGGTGAAGGATAGTGAGAAAGTGGTAAGTGATCAGGAAGATATCACAGAGAGGAATAGTCATGACAGTCATGACAACTATCATCACTGTCATGACAAAAATCAACCTTTCACTGACAAGAAAGATAGTGCCAATAAAAAAAACAGAGAAGATAACCCTAGTCATGATGACAGAAAAACAGGAGAAGAGGCTCATATTCTAGGTGATGATCACAGCCATGGAAAAGAGACTAGTAAAATCACCATCACACCTCTTGCATGCACATACCAAAGAGGGCCAAGGAAAGTGTTTGTTGCCTCCAAAAGGTAAGGGACCTTGCCATCTGTATCAGATCCAAGGCTTGACAAGGGAAAAAAAAATATGGTGAAGGTTAAGAAAGGTAAGGGGAGCAATCAATCTAGTCAAAAGCCTCAATTCATTGACCTAGACAGTCATAATGTAGATGAGGAGATGGCCACTAGACTGCTACTCCAAAGAAAGGATGCCAAAATCAAGGAGTGGGAGAGATATTTTTGCATGGCACAATACATCATTCAGTATTATAAGAATGAGCACAAGCACTTTAAGAAGAGAAAAAAGGTTCTGCCTCTCGAGAAAAATATGACCAAGTACTATGCCATGAAAAACAAGATTGTTTGTGCCAAACTAAAGGAAGCCCTCCTTGAAGCCCAAATCCTAAAGGAGGAAAAAGAGCATGATAAACTTGGAGTTCTAGCTTCAGCTTCTCAACAGGTTTCCAAGACCCCTTGAGGGAGGCCTCCACCAATTTTGAGGAAATTTGGGAAACTTTTTGTTTTTTGTGATTTTGAAGGCCCATTAGCATAGGGCCACTAGCGCTATGCTAATCCATGGAGCATCCTCAGGAGGAAAAATCAACATTTTTGGGTTTATCATCACTAGAACACTTTTCTCACCAGGTTTCATATGAATTGGAGCAGGTTTGACCCCTCGAAAGGTAAAAAAACCTCTCATTTTTCACCATTCTACCACTATTTCAAACCTGGCGCTATGCTAATGTCAGTCTTGGGATTTTTGCATTTTGAGTAGGATATAGGAGATACATTAGGAAACCACACATATTTCTGGAAATTAGACTCATCATACTTTCCAACGTGCCATCACGGAGCCAAATCCAACATCGGGAAGGGGTCCAAAACTTGGTTGCAAAAGTACTTATTTTTTTCCTTAGGTGGCGCTGCACAAATGGAATGTTTAGTGTGTTTTTGGCCAAAAGTCAACAAAAACACTCATTTATTGTAAAATCATATTTTAGCATTTTTTTAAGGCAGGTCACTCTAGAATTAGGTGCTAGAATTTATTTTGGCATTTATTTCATGGGATATTTTGTGCATTGGGCCTTGCATGGTCTCTTAGGCATTTATGACATTTATGAGTGATTTTGAAATTTTCCAACCTTATCTAGGTTTTTTTCCCTCCTTTCCTGAGTTAAATAGAGCGTGAGGGCTTCATTGTAAATGTTGGCATCTGATGAGCTTTGAGACCAATACATGGTTTTTTGAGGTTGAAGAGCAATTTGGTGTTGTGGAGCTTATGGATGATTTGCTTTGATTGATGATGATGAAGCTTACTTGCAGGATCCTTGATCTTGGTTAATGGTGATGTGTCTCTAATTTTTTCATGTTTTATTTTTTATCATTATGTTTCATCCTTCTATATGCAATAGAGCTTAAAAGTATAGGCTAATAAATGTTGTTTAAGGCACCTTAGTCCTTCCTGCGTTCTATTGTCTTGACGTTTTCCTCTGTTGGGTGTGTTTAAGGAATTCTTGGTTTCTCCTGAGGCCTCCTTATGCTTGTTTATTTCATTAATGGATTAATATGATAGTTTCCAAATATATTTTGTGGAAATCCATGCTTATTTGATGCTATATAAACTCTGTTTTTTGAAATCTCTCGTTGAAGTACTACTTGTTAGCTTAGGCCAAGGAGGTCTTGTTCTGATCTTGCCCTTTTTCCATGCCTATCAGTTTTCCTCAAAGCTCTTTGTAGCTTGATCAACAATGTTTAGGAGTTCCCTCTTTGATTGATTAAAGTTATTGTGTTATCTTATATCTTTTCAAATTCTGAAGGTGAAATCACTAAAGTTAGATAAGCCTTCTTGCTTTCTTTGTTTCATTGAATTGTTTATCTTGGATATATATTTGTTTAAGTATTGTCATTGAGTAAATGGTATGCCCTATCTCATGGTTAGTATATTTTTCTTATCATATCTGAGACCTTCTTGTTTATGGGTATTTGACAAATGATTCTTAACTGCCCTTTTCCCTACCTTGTTTCCGCAATTTAATGTCCATTTCACTTCACACATAACCTTAAGGATGCATTGACCACACTAGATTTTCCCTATAATGCACTCTGACTCTTTGTTGAGATATCCATGACTCCTATAGACTCCATGGCCCAATGATTTTATGATCTCTCACTCCACCTATTCTACCTATTTCATCTCACCCAACCAAAACAAACAAAATACCTTACACTTAACAGCTAGCCTAAAATCAACCATCTAAAGGAAACAAGTTCATATCCTTTGAAAATAGAGAGAGCCCTCTCTGAGTCTAGGAAGGCTAGGTCCTAGGACTCCAAAGACTGGTTTCATGTTACCATGTGCATTTGGTCTACCATTCTGCCAAATCATGGGACCCTAACATTTTGGTGATCACGGTGGGACCTCTGAGTAAATCGCAAGCTGAAACATTATGTACCCATTGATTCATTTCTAGCTCATCGCCACACTAACATTTTGGCGATCACGATGGGGCCTAGTACATATTAGCCTAAAAAATCTTATAGATTCATTTAAAAACCTTCAGTTAAGCTTAGAAAATTAACTGATAGCCATAGAGTAGAATTTGGTTGTTTCACCATCCTAGAAAAATGATGACTCAGCTATAAAACACTCTTACAAACCTTAGAGCTACAGAAAGGAACTCAGAAAACCCCAAAAACATCCCTAGATTGGTTTTTTGTCAGTTATTGGTGGTGGACCATAAACATAAATTCTTAAAACAACAAAAAATATCCACCTGGAAACTCCACTAGCCTCTAGTAGGCCTATTACTTCACTAGTACTCATTAGAATCCCTGGGATTGTATAAAACCAACCCTAAGAAGTTTATGAACCCAGTTATACACTGTGAGAGTTTACCAAGCATTGAGAAAGCTCAGCCTTTGGAAAACAGTGTTAAAACTTTTAGCCTCTCTGAATTTTGAGTTTTAAATCTGGCTTCACATAGGATCAGTACCAGATCTCATCCAGACCCAAACCCTCCCAACATAGTTGATGACCAAGAAAATATTTTGTGGCAAACTTCTAGATCTGGAAACTTAACCACTGTTAGGACCATTCACAAAGCAAGCTTTGTACTTGAACATGTCACAGCTTTGCAAGATCCCCAGTTTGACTTGCACCATACAAAGAACCTTTTTAGAACCAAGTCACAAACTGATATTGACCAGACTAACCTTGAGCCCATATATTTGCGGTAGCGTTCTACTAGAGAAGCCTCTCCTTCCACACCACCTAACTTTCAGCTTCTCCATCACTTCAATTCTTTCCATACCAAATATATTCAGAATCAGTTTGCTGGTCCAAGTACTTCCACCACACCCATCCATACCACGACTGTGCAAACCACTCCTCTTCATCATACACCTCCTTTCACAAACCCCCCTCTTGTAAGTCCTTCATTAGCTCCCATCATGGCAGCTTGGTATGCCCCCTTGGATTTACCTCAACCTATAGTGCCTTTTCCAAATGACTACCAATCCAAGATCCCTCATTTCACAAGAGCTAAATCTATCACTACCCAACAGCATGTAGATAGGATAAATGATGCCTTTGATTATATGGAAATAGAATAAGAAACCATTAAAATGAGGATCTTCGCACAAAGCTTAGGAGGAGAGGCCAAAAAATGGTTCAAAGCATTAAATCCTAACACAATACATGATCTCCGTTCCCTCTACCAAAATTTCATAAACAAGTGGGAAATCAAGAAAAATCCCCTCCAAATCCTTTATGAATATAAAAATTTTAAGAGGAATGTAGGGGAAAGTGTATAAGATTATTGCACCAGGTTTAATAGTGTCTACAATGCCCTCCCACCTCACATGAAACCCCCACAAGGCCTAGCACTAGTGAAATTTCCTAAAGGCTTTGATCCACACATGACATTCCAATTGAGAGAGAGAGACTCCACAACTTTAGAAGAAATGCAAAGGGCAGCTATTAGTGCAGAGGTCAACTTGATTGAAAAGAGAGATAGGATGAGATCAAAAAAGAGAGTGACGTACAAAGATGAAACCATGCCCTCAACCTCCTCATCCGACACCAAAATGGACAGCCTAATGAGAACAATGGAGAGAATGGTAGAAAGGATAAAATTGAATGAAAGGACACCTCCTAGGGAAAACCAAGCCAATCCCCAAAACATAAATAGAGCTCAAAACTTCAGAAGAGACATTCCTCAAATCAAACAAAGGGAAAATGACAAACAAATTAGACCTCCCTTTCAACAAAACTGTGTAGGTGAGGAAGAAGGAGAAATTATAGAACCTGAAGAGAGCCATTTAAACTTAGTAGGTTATGATAATGAAGATGATGTTTTTATCACTGAAGAAGAACAAGGTTTTTTTTCCTCAGATCAAACTGAAATAAACCATGAAGGTTATGAAGACTACCACTTGGGATTTGAAAATTCCATAATGGAAGTCCATAGGCAATATGACTTTAGAAGAAAAAAGAACCAAGATCCCCCCAAGAAAAGCCAAATGGACATTGCTGTTAGGAAAGCACCTGAAAACACTCCTAAGAAAACAGTAGAGAATGTCAACACTATGGCTAAGAAAATTGATCCAAACAAAGGAAAAATCAGCCAACAAAACAATGACCCAAGCTACCCTGGTACTTCCACTAGTGGCCTTGAGAAAACTATTTTGTCTAAAGCTCCAAATTAGAATCAACAAATTAAAATGGTAGAAATATTCATGGCTGATAAAACTGATGTAAATATGTCCAAAACACAAATAACTTTCAATTTTGAGGGAGATATTACCAAAATAATGATAATCATGCCTCTCACTGAACCGGTTACTCAACAGTATAGGTCCCAAGTTTTGAAGGTCCTGAGCATAGGAAGTGATGCTGATACTTTACGCTTAACTGATGACAACCCTGAGCTTTTTGTTGGACCTGAAGTGGAAGGAAAATACCAACAAGGATCCATTCCCCCTTTATATGTTAGTTTAAATATACATGACAAAATCTTGCATAATGCCATGCTGGACTCCGGTGCCTCTCACAACTTCATGCTCAAAGTTGTGATGGAATGATTAGGCCTGAAAATTACTAAACATTAGAAAGACTTCTCATTCGATTCGAGTAGAGTCAAGTGTTTGGGCCTAATCAAGGATCTTTGTGTCAATCTGGGACAAATACCTTCTAAGAACCTAGTCATGGACATAGTGGTTGCTGACACTCCCCCTAAGTATGGGATGATTTTATCCCAATATTGGGGAGCCAAGATTCAAGGGAACATCCAACTTGACATGTCATATGCTACCATTCCTATTTTCAACCAAACTAGGAGACTATACCAAGAATCACACATGAAATATATGGTTACCATTCAGGAGAGGCGAAACAAAACTCCTGTTTATTCCATCCATTCAGATCTTGATTCTTTCGTCCTATGTAATGAAGAGGACATTAATGAGCAGATAAGAAAATTTGAAACAGATCTAGATATATTACAACAATCAAACTAGTCTCTACATAAGGAGCTCAACAGTCAAAACTATAGAAGCCCTGAAAAACCACATGATCATAAAGCTAAAATTAATTTTCTGCAAATTGAAAATGAAATTTCAGAACGAAATATCAGTTTAGTATATAAATCACGTTCCTCAGATGAAGGACAAACCTCAAAAACAAAATTGTTCCCTTTTTCCAATCCAGAAGTACTGAAATGCCATCACAGAACAAAAATATTTGGGAATCTAGATCAAATAAGTCTTATGTTTTTACCTTACATAAATACTTCATCATCAAAGAGCTTTGTACCTTCAAAAGAATTTTTGATTCTCACAAATGTTGCTATTGACCCTAAAGAAGTATCTACTGGAAACGATATAGAGGAATATAATGTAGGCAGCTGAGGAAGGCCCAAAATGATTAAGTTATCTGGAGCCTTGTCATTACACACAAAACTGAAATACATAAGGCTACACAAGAAGTTTCATGATGCTTTTTTATATAGGACTGAAAGCTTGAAGCCTTGTGCGATATAGATTGTTCAAAAGGGGCTTCTTTCCAAGAAAAACTATGAAACCTTTGGGAAAATTGTATCACTAACAAAGAAAGCCAAAGGATACATGTTGTGTATAGACTTTAGGCACAAAGGAAAAACCTCCATGAAATACAAAATCCCTTTTCCCAAGATATATCATCCTCTGCCAAAGATAGGAGTTTCTAAAAAAATGTCTTTACATGACAGTGCTTCAAGTTATCATCAGATGATACCACTTCAGATCAATCAACATAAAGACATTTTCAAAGTTTCTTGGAACCACTACATGTTTGACCAAATGCTTCCTGGGCCAAGGAGTGCTGAAGACACCTTCCAAAGAGACATGACCCCTGTTTTCAACTTCTTCACTATGATGTACATTGATGACATCATCATATGCCTTGAAGCTGATAAAGAATATCTTTTCTACCTAAAGAGGATCTGTGACAGAAACAGATTTGGGAAGCAAGGCTAAAAAAGGAAATACCAAAGAGAGCATGGATTGTTTTAAAAATTTTGGAAAAATCCTTGTATCATGTTTTCAAGTGGAGGTAACTGTGATTTTTGTTCACAAGGTCTGAATGGACAAAGAATGTTATGAGATCATTTTGAAGATAGGATGCTCAAGTACCCTTGTTATGAAAACCCTTAGTTTAAAAACTTTCATTCATTGTATATAAACATTGCATGATAAAATCACAAAAAAATACAATAGCATAGAAAGAATGAAAAAGAGGGAAGATTTGAAAAATAAGTATAGCCCCATACCCAGAAAATAGTACTACTGAAAGTGAGCAAGATTGAATTCCATTGTTGTTTCAAAAAGAGAGTCTTGTTCAGTCATCTAGCCTAACCATGGCTGAACATGTTTTCAATTTATTGCTGATAGGTTAGTGAAAGAGAACTTGTCAAAAGAATATAAACTTGACTTGTCAGTAGGAATAGATTAGGAAGAAAAGATATTGGTTCTCCATGCTCAAATCAAAACAAAAGAGAAAAAATAGGGATGCCTAACAAATTCTGAATCATAGCCCTAATGTTTTCTAGTTTTTTTTGTACAAAAATAATACTTGTGTGCAACTTGTTCTTATGCCACAACTCATGGTAAGTTATATTGCCTAATCCTGATTTAAACCATTTTTTCAGTTTCATGTTTATAGCTTAGAGAATGAAGTCTGTCATACCGCCTAATCTTGAGAGTCAATTATTCTAGGTGAATAATAAATAGAGTTCATTATCATAATCTAAACTCTTGGAAGAAATAATATAGAAGTAGGTAGTTTGTTTTTCTTTCGAAAGAAGAAAATGTGAAGGGTTTTCCAGTTCAAGTGAACCCAAGGAAGAAAAAATGTTAGGCAATTAGGTTGGGTAGGTAAAAATGAAGTTGAGCTAATCATGTTTTTTAAATTATTAAGATCACAACTTCAAACAAGCATCAACAAATGAAAGAAGTAAAAATCTGCCCAATAGATGAGGTACTAGTCTCCATAAAACCAGAGATCTAAAGTTCTGGACACCTCCTGAGAAGGAGTTGTCCTCCCCAAGTGGAGCGATTGTTATTCATCAGTAATTTTTTCCTGTGTATATGACTAAATGTCTATCCTAGATTTATAGAAACAAAATTCATCAATATTGTGAGTTCTAGAAATCCCACTACCTTCTTTATCCTTAGGATAATTTTTTCACTATTTCATTATCCTATCATGTCAAACTCATCTCACCACTCCCAGAAGACCCATCATGGGCTTATACCACTCATTTTTTTTATATTTTGTCACCATTCAGCTTAGCACTATGTTTTTGGCTTGCTTACTTTCCTCCACTTGACACCTAGGATCACTAACCAACCTACTCACTCTTATATTTCTTGGATGAATAAAGAATTGATGGTCTCAAAACTGTATTTGTAGGCTCTTTAGATAAATCAAGTACATTGGATTTCAGATACATCAAAATATCAAAAAATATGTTGTTTATACTTGAAGACCCAAAAGTAAGTTTTCAGTTAGAGGCCAAGTCCAAAAAGCCTTCCCACAGGTAACCTAGGGTTTCATAGGTCATAGGGTTGTTTTGATGTTCTAAGTCTCTTTTCTTCCTGTGTCAAGAGGCTGCATTCAAAGAAGAAGAAGGTAAAGTAACTTTGTCCAAATCTAATCAAAATCCTTCAAGGAAGGCCTCCTTGGTCAAAGCACAAATTCTGCAAGGGACAGCTGCCTTTGTTCACATTTTTGCAAGCATGATTGAGATGTCCATCAACATAAAAAGAGGTAAGGTAAGAGGGTGAATCATCATTAGAAGACATACACAACAAGGAAAAGGCAACAGGCCTATGTACAATGAGATTCAAGGTTTTGCGACTGATAGACAAAACAATGTTGCCAAGCAAGGAACCAGTACAAAGGCCACAAGGACAGAGGATACAACAACACAATCAGGCACACACTGAAGATACTCAGAAATTATAAATAAAAAATGGAAAAAGGTGAGGTGAACTGAACAAAAATGAATGAACTTGAGAGGGCTATAGATAATTTAGAAGACAACACTAGTTATTTTTGTCTAACAGCCCTAAAACCTAAATTTTTTGCAAGATAGGAAAGTCATGTGCAATAAATATTATGGACCTCCTTCATGATAGCAGAAAGCCTTCAAAGGCTATTCAAGGTGGCCTTTAGGGTTTTTTCAAGACAATGCTGCTTCACTACACTAAAGAAAGAATTTGTAAAGAGTATCAGTGTGAGGGAGCCTAAGCTTTCAAAGTATAGTAAAAGGTCCGCAAAATGGTCAAGATAAAGAAAGCATGAGGTAAAATGTCAAAATGAAAAATCATGTTGAACCTAAAATCCCTGTTGGGTGACTTAAGGCTGTAAAAATCCAAACAGTGACAAAGAAATCAAAGGCAAATGTACCATAGGCACCTGCAGAAATCAGAAGTAGCCATGGGAAGATATAACATTGTAAAATTTTCTAAACTCTATCAAGATAAATATGTCACTATCTCGATCAGTGAGAGGGTGAAGACACATATGTCAGGTCATTTACATTCAAGAATGCAAAAAGGGGTAAGAAAAAAAGTTTCAGTTTATCAATGAAAGAAAGGATAGTTTTCACAAGTGCTTAGACCTTCAAGGATGAAAAAGGGACCTTTTTCATCCTTCACGACACACTCACCAAAGAAAATTCACTTTGGCAAAATCCAACATCACCTACAAAAGGATCAAAGAGATATCAATGAAAAATATAAAGTGACCAAAACATATTAACGTGGGTTTTATGTCTATGATTTATTTTTCTCAAGGGATATAAAGGTGCTTTAGTTTTCATTTCAAACTCATTTGTCACTTGGTGAAGAGAAAGGCTTCAGAAGAAAAAGAAGAGTTTTCTGACCATTTTGTGGGCGATTTTCCCTGGCGTTGCGCAAATCAGTGGCGCTACACAAATACGGGCTAGCACTGTGCTAATTTGTCCTCCACCCATTCAAGATTACACAGCGCTATGCAAATCCAGCCTGGTGCTACGCTAATCCTAGGCGCTGCGCTAACATGGGCCCGACTCGCCCGAAGACCGACAAATGCCCAGCGTTGTGCTAATCCATGGGCAGGTCTACTGGCACTGCACTAATGGGCTGACTCGACTGCTTGGGTAGGTCGTTGCGCTAACGAAAAATACCTCAATAAGAAATTTCTCTACCCTAAGTCTCAAATCTTGTCTTCCATTTGATCTCCAAAGGTCTACAAAGAAGTCAAGAATTGGTGAGTGGCATTCTCTCCTTATCCCCACGCAAATTTCAAATTGGATTTTGTCTTTTTGCGGCTTTGAAGTCCAAACCCAAGGTGGGTAAACCCTAGGTCTTACATGTAGATGAGCCTATGTTTTTAACCTTCTTAGACTAGTTAAATATCATTTGAAGGAGGATGAGTTAGTGAGGTCACAATTCATAATTCAAGGTGAAACTTATTAAGAAATCTAAAGCAAGTAGTCCTAAGAACCCTAGCCTACACATACCTCATTCACTACAAGTTAACTTCATCACCATCATCATATTGCTTCACCAAACCCTCGTTTGTCAACCAGCATCTCCTATCACCATGTCAGGAGCTGAAAACAATAGTAGCAGTGATAGAGGTCAAAGGCCTTTGGGACCAAAACATAAGGGAGAGAAAGTAAACAGAATGAAACCTCAGAGCATAGTGGCCATCATCTTCTCTCCCAGGACCTTATCATGTTTTCTGAGTGTAGGGTGCTTCCATTCCTGTGAGAAGGCCAAACAAGTAAAAATCCACCCAGAGCTTACAAGGCTTCTCATTCTCAACTTGCACAACAAACACTCAAGCCTTGCAAGAGTAGATTTGGAGATCCCAACAAGTACCATATCAGATGCCACAGGTATCCCTGCTATGGGTGAGAAGTGGTTTAAGAAGGGCAAGTTGGACAAGGAATTCTTAGAGCCATTTTTCAAGACAAGGTATAGAGGAGGCAGCAAGACAGTTTTCCCTTTCTCACACCTCAAACACGGATTTGCACCCTTGATGTTGGTTATCATGAAGTACTTCACTTGTGAGGGGATATATTCTAGGCTAAAATCCTACCATGTCAGACTCCTCATGAATTTTACAAGGGTTAATATGGTCAACTTACCCTACTATCTCTATAGGAGCATAGAGAAGATGTCTTCTATTGTCTAGAGGAGGACTCCCTCCCAAAAAATGCAAAGCTTATTTCACTATTCCTTGATCAAGATGGTGGTATTACATCAGTTGCAGTAGCAGGGTATACCTTGGGAGGTATTCATAGCACATGAAGTCTTTATTAATCCCCAGCCTGTTGTGAATCACGATTGTCGTTAGACCAAAACCCGCAGGTGTTAGTCAACGATCGTATCGCCAGAGATAAGGATCCATGAAAGGTGGTTAGTCCATGTCGCGAAACAAACGGGGAGTGTTGGTTTATCCAATGTCCAACAATATCCCCCCCAACGCGAGCCGGGTGTGTATCAAACTCGTGACCTATGCTCTGATACCACTTGTTGTGAATCACAATTGTCGTTAGACCAAAACCCGCAGGTGTTAGTCAACGATCGCATTGCCAGAGATAAGGATCCACGAAAGGTGGTTAGTCCATGTCGCGAAACACACGGGGAGTGTTGGTTTATCCAATGTCCAACACAGCCTCCTCATCAACCAAATTTTCCCTCCTCATCTACACAAGTACCCTCACCCCAAGAAAATCTCCCTTATT
The DNA here is from genome assembly GCA_034641835.2 of Pinus albicaulis. Taxonomy (NCBI): domain Eukaryota; kingdom Viridiplantae; phylum Streptophyta; class Pinopsida; order Pinales; family Pinaceae; genus Pinus; species Pinus albicaulis. The sequence goes on from CM076577.1 coordinate 1,218,228,977, forward strand.
CCCCTTCTATTGATGTATCAAATGAAGAGGATGATAGTGGAAATTATGAATAGAGTGCTGACAATGAAGGTGATGAAATCAATGAGGCAGGGACAAAAATTAGTGAGGAAGAGAAAGAAGGAAATGATGGTGAAGAAGAGGGTAGTGAACATGGCAGTGATGAAGATAAAATTAGTGACAATTAGAGGAAGGCAGTGATGGTAATAATGCAAGTGAGTTAGCCAAAAATGAAGAAAAGAATGATACTAACGAATGGAGTGCTGGACAAGAGGATGCTAATAAAAATTATGATATTGATAGTCAAAGGTACAGTGCGCATGATAATGAAAACAATGAACAAGATAGTGAAAAAAACTCTGCCACTATGGAAGTTGATGCTGAAGGAAATGAAGAGGTTGAAAGTGAAAATGACATGAGCATTAAAGAATGGGAAATTAGCAATGAAACAAAGGATCAAGAAGAGGCAGATGAGGCAGCTCACAATGAGGAATAAATTGAAGACAATAGTGAGGCAAATGAAACAGATCACAATGAAGAAGAGGTGAGGGATAGTGAGAAAGAGGTAAGTGATCAGGAAGAAAACAAAGAGAGGAATAGCCATGACAGTCATGACAGCTTTCATGATTGTCATGAAAAAAATCAGCCTTTCACTGACAATGAAGATAATGCAATGAATAAAATAGAGAAGATAACCCTACTAATGATGACAACAAAACAGGAGAAGAGGCTTATAGTCTAAGTGATGATCACAACCATGGCAAAGAGACTAGTAAAATCACCATCACACCTCTTGCATGCACATAACAAAGAGGGCCAAGGCAAGTATTTGGTGCCTCCAAAAGGCAAGGGACCTTGCCATCTAGATTAGCTCCAAGGCTTTACAAGGGCAAAGAAAATATGGATAAGGTTAATAAAGGTAAGGGGAGCAAGAAATCTACTCAAAATCCTCAATTCATTGGCCTAGATAGTGATAATGAAGATGAGGAGATGGCCACTAGACTACCACTCCAAAGCATGGATGCAAAAATAAAGGAGTGGGAGAGAGATTTTGGCATGGCACAATACATTGTTCAATGTTATAAGAATTATCACAGGCACTTTAAGAAGATAAAAAGGGGTCTGGCTCTCTAGAAAAAGATGACCAAGTACTATGCCATGAAAAACAAGCTTGTTTTTGTCAAACTGGAGGAAGCCCTCCTTGAAGTCCAAACCCTAAAGGAGGAAAAAGAGCATGATATATTGGATTTATAGCTTCAACTTCTCAAAAAGTTTCCAACACCCCTTGAGGGAGGCCTTCACCAATTTTGAGGAAATTTGGCAAACTTTTTGTTTTTTGTGATTTTGAAGGCCCATTAGCGCAATGCCACTAGCGCTACGCTAATCGATGGAGCATCCTCAGGAGGAAAACTCATCATTTTTGGGTTTCTCATCACTAGTCTACTTTTATCACAAAGTTTCAGATGAATTGGAGTAGGTTTGACCCCTCGAAAGGTAAAAACACCACTCATTTTTCACCATTCTGCCACTATTTCAGACCTGGTGTTGTGCTAATGTCAATCTTGGTATTTTTGAATTTTGAGTAGGCTACATGATCTATATTAGGAAACCACAAGAATTTCTAGAAAGTAGACTCATCAGTCTTTCCAACAAGCCATCACGGAGCCAAATCTAACATCGGGAAGGGGTCCCAAACTTGGTTGCAAAAGTACCTATTTTCTGCTTGAGGTGGCACTGCACAAATGGACTTTTTAGTGTGTTTTTGACAAAAAGTCAAAAAAAACACACTCGTTTATTGTAAAATAATATTTTAGTTTTTTTAAAGGAAAATCACTCTAGAATTAGGTGCTAGAAGTTATTTTGGTATTTATTTCATGGGATATTTTGTGCCTTGGGCCTTGCATGGTCTCTTGGGAATTTATGACATTTATGAGTGATTTTGACATTTTCCAACCTTATCTAGGGTTTTTTCCCTCCTTTGCTGAGTTAAATAGATCATGAGGGCTTCATTGTAATGTTGACATTTGATGAGCTTTGAGAGCAATACATGGTTTTTTGAGGTTGAAGAGAAATTTGGTGTTGTGGAGATTATGGATGATTTGTTTTGATTGATGATGATGAAGCTTGCTTGCAGGATCCCTGAGCTTGGTTAATGGTGATGTGTCTCTAATTTGGTCATGTTTTCTTTTTTATCATTATGTTTCATCCTTCTATATGTAGTAGAGCTTAAAATTATAGGCTAAGAAATGTTGTTTGAGGTACCTTAGTCCTTCCTGCCTTATATTGTCTTGATGTTTTCCTCTGCTGGGTGTGTATAAAGTTTATTAGCCACCTCTAGCCTACTTATGCTTTTTTGTTTCATCAATGGATTAATATAATACTTTCCAAATATTTGTTGTGGCAAGCCATGCTTATTTGATGCTATATAAACTCGTTTTTTTAAAATATCTTTGAAGTACTACCATAGGTTAAGCCAATGAGGTCTTGTTCTAATCTTTATGCCTTTGTCCATGCCTATCGCTGACTGTTTTTGTATTGTGTTGAACTCTTAGTTAAACTGAGAGGGGGGGGGTGAATCAATTTAACACATTCATGGACTTTTAAAACTTTTTCCTTTAAAACTTATTTTACTTTATTAACACCTTCATTTCATAATCAACATAATGTGTGACCAATCTTTATTTATGAGCAGCAATTAATAAGAAGATTAGATAATGCACCAGCAGTCTTAATATGTTAGCAGCAAGTATTAGCAGAATAGATATATCATATCAACACATAGACATCATGCACATAGACACCATATATACGTGGAAACCCATAAAGGGAGAAAACCACATCTTATTATTGTTGTGATGCAAAGGCAAGCTCCAACTCCCTCTCACCACTGATTTTTTGCAGGCACCAACCTACAGGAGGCTCCAACCTCAATTCTGCAAGCTACAACTTGCAAGGAAGCTCCAACTTCCATATATTTTCTGTAGGCACCAACCTACAGGAGGCTCCTACCTCAGTCAGCTACAACTGACATCTATCAAGCTACAACTTGATGGGGAAGCTCCAACTTCCTTACTCTTTCAAAAATAAAACACTTGCTGATTTACCTTGGATATCAGCTCTGTTCTGTACCTTCTTCTCTGCTGTTCATCAAATCTTATATCAGACCTGCATCATCTCTGCTCAGCCCCTTCTTCTTCTTTGCTCAGCTCCTCCTTATTCACATTCTTCTTGCAACTTGCTTATTCTCTTCAACTCTCTTTAATTCTGCTGCATACTCTCTTCTTCTCTCACTCCTTTTTCATCAACAATCTCCCCTTGGATATTACCCAGTTTTATACAAAAATAGCTTCATGGCTGTTTGTATTCCACTGGGAATTCGAAATGGACAGCCATGTCTCTTTGCCTTCTGCCTTCTCATCTCTTTTCAGCTCACTTAGAAAAATGTAACTGTAGATGCTTATTTTAATATTACAGTGGGATATTTGCTCTCTTCTGGAGACTTGCCAATGCATCACAACAATATAAATTTAAATAAAACATTTACATTCAAATTTACAAATGAGAACTCCAGCTCAACTCATTTAGTCTTTTGAATCGCTACGCATTTGTCTTTTCTTTGGTTGTCTTTGTCTTTTCTGTGACTGTGTTTTATCTCTTTTCGGCTCTGTTTTCTTTTCTGTCCTCTGTGGGGGTGTAACTGTTGCATACGTGTAACTGTGCCTTTTAAATAAATAAAATGCAGTTGTTGACTTTTAAATCAGGGCAATTCCAACCCTTTTCATGCCACGAGTGTCTTGTTGATGTACAGTTCCGTAAGCCTAACATACCTATCTCACAATTGTATTATGTTTCAAATCACCCTCCACGAGCCGAGGCCCGTGGCCCGCGTACCACGCGGCATATTTAATACAACACACCTTATATATATATAATAGCGCCTTTTGATACAAATTAAATAAACTCTTGACATCCTTATATAAGGTTTTAACAAACAACTGTTGCTTCTACTATAATCAATGAATAATCTTGATAATACTTAACAAATTCCCTTTCGGGCCCACCTGACATGTTTTCCGATGCATTGGTTCTCCTCCGATTGCGATTGATCGCTCCTGCTCCGATTGCGATTGATCGCAATTGCAACTAAAATCTTCCGATTGCGATTGATCGCAATCGCGACTTCGAATACTCCGATGCGATTGACCTCTCCTGCTCCGATTGCGATTGATCACTGTTCATTGCGTTTTGCCGATGCGATTAGACCTGGAACTCAAGTTGTATATGAGTCATAGTTTATATACCAATCGGGTCCGGACTTCCAATCGCAATCGCAACTCTTATATTCTCCGGTGATCGACGCGTCGATGCGATTAGACCTAGAACTCAAGTTGTATATGAGTCGTAGTTTATATACCAATCGGGTCCGGACTTCCAATCGCAATCGCAACTCTTATATTCTCCGATGCAATTGACCAGTGCCGATGCGATTAGAACCTGGAACTGAAACATTTGTTAATCATAATTTATAAGTCCATCGAATCCAAACTCTTAATCACAATCGCAAGTCCTTTAATATGTGTTGCGATGGTTTGTTTCTTTCCGATGCGATTGGAACTGGACTTCAAACACTTTGTTAAACATGGTTTATAGACCCATCGGGTCCGGTCTTCCAATCGCAATCACAACTCTTATGTTCTCCGATGTGATCATCACTATTCACTGAAACTCAAACACACATGAATTATGGTTCATTGATCCATCGGGTCCGGATTTCCATCGTAATCGCAACTTTATGTTGCTTACAAGTTCCGCTGCCCTTGCGATCTCCGATTGCGATTGGGTGAGGGTCCCACTTTATATTACTTCCTTTCCATTGATCATAACACGCTCCACTTAAATATATATCAATGTATATGCCTTGGACCATTGCAGAATATGAAATGCGTGACATTTATATGTATTGTGATGGATATTATATATATATATGTGTCCGCTAGCGGGTTAGGCGATTCCCGGAATAATGTTTATGAATTATGTTAAATCTATAATGCCGGTTGGAGTGTGCGATTCCCGGAATTTGGTTTTGCATTATATGCATAACGCCCGGCTTGGGGTATGATTATCGGAATTATATATCTGTCCTCCGGGTTGGGCGATTCTCGGAATTATAACAGCTCTACCTCTGCCTCTGTCTCTACTGCTCCTGTCGCTTTGCCTCTGCCTCTGCCTCTGCTGCAGTGATAACGACTCTGCCTCTATTATATTCGCTTCCTCTTCCTTCATTTGCTGCCTCCATTGTATTCACTGCTTCCTTTTTCTGTCTTTGTTTCAGCGCTGCCTCCTTTGCCTGTCTGTGATTCAGCGCTGCCTCCTTTTTCTTCTTTTTGCTGCTTCTGCTACTCTACCTCTGCCTCTGCCTTTGCTGTACCTCTGTTCTTTGCCTATCTCTGCATCTGCTGCCTTCTTTGCACTACATTTCTTAAGTTCAACTCTTTTGTACATTACGTTGCCTCTGCTTCTATTCACTGTCTCTGCTTTGTCTGTTGCCTCAATTCCTTATCTCTCTTGCTTCTTTTGCTTCCTTGCTACCTCTTCTTATGCTTTCTTTGCTCCTTAGCTGATGTTTCAAGTGCTCCTCCTTTGTCATCTCCTTTGCCTTATTGCTAGTTCAGGTGCTGCTCCTTTGTGCTTCTTTGCCATCAATGACAACATTTCCAACAGCCTCCCCCTTTGGCATTGATGGAAACACCTCCACCAATAATCCAATGCTTCCTCTGCCTATCTGCTTTTCCTCCCCCTTTGACATCAATGGCAAAGGGTTGCTCATTTCCTAGTGTGCATTCTATCAGTTCTTTTCTTCTCTCATGAGATGTGTTTAGGCCTTCTTCTTCTGACTTTGTACCATGCTGCTCTAAACTTGTGTAAAATATTTGTTGAGAGAACACTTTGCGGATTATTGGAGTTGAATATACACTACAAGTGGATACAATCCCAAAGCACTGAATCCTTTCACTTGTATAAGGTTGAGAGTGAGGATAATGACACTTCATAGAGCATATTGTATCAACCTTATCTAATCATAAATGCATCATTGGATCAAACCTTAAATATTGTGAATGCCCCATGTGACATATCAAACTTGCTTCAACTACTCTTCATTCTATATTATAATCTTCATCTGCGATGCATATATATTGAGGAAGGTTGTAGTTGGAGTCTGTCTTCTTCTACTATAATCATCTGCAGTACAACATCTGTTCAATTGTGATGATGCCAATATATCTTTATTGCTGTGATTCACTTGTACTGCCTATTGTTGGTGATCTGTGCTAGGCTGCTGAAAAAATATTACCCTTAATAGCTGATGGTTATTGTTCCAGATGTGATCAATGAATCAACCAAAATTTGATTTAAGAAATCAACTCCCTTTACTACTAAGGTATGTTCGTGATAAATCAATAACAGATTTTTGAGCTTCAACTATCACAACTCATCCTTCATACTTCCGATACTTTAATTTTTTATCATGATGATCCTTCACACGAATATATTCAAGTTGTTTACTTGAGATTTTAGCCAACAGGCTTCACCCTGTTTGTGAACAATCTTCAAAAAGAGTTCTTGAAGATATATGTACTAACTTCAGGAGGGCATGCAATTATATATAAGAGATAGATACTACTTCAATGCATAATATATTCCTTCGAGTGTAAATCAAATACTGATCCTCTAGCACCGCTACTAAAATTTTCATGCTGAATGCAGATAACCCTGGGAATTTTACCTTGATGCATTCTTGCCACAGTCCTTTGATCCCGAGGACCTGTACCATACTGCTGCTGTTCCATGATAACCTTTGATATTCTGTTGATAGACATGCTTCTTGTACCAAGTACCAATTGATATTCCCTTGATAACATATGCAGAGATTTCACTTTAGTTTTCATATTAACCCATAATTAAGACTTTCTTCATACATTCTACTATTGAGCTTCCCACTGTTCACACCCATAGTCATCATTAACCTTCTGCTTAGTCTGTCATTCTGATTTAAAAGAATATCACTACTTTTTATTTTCTAAGGTAGTTCCAGAATCATTGCTGCTTTATATATTGCTTTAAATACCAATTCAACTGTTCTGACATGATGATCTTTGTGAAGAAATTTTCAATTTCTTTTCTTGGAATCTTCAAGGGCAGAACACTCTCTTAATTGTACTCCTCCAAGGGACATTTTCATAGATGAAGGAAGTAAGGATATTAATGATGACAGACACTTTTTCTTTCTCATTCTTCTTAATGTGTTTCATTGTCAATTCTAGCAATATGATGTACAAAGTGATCATCATTTAAGGTGCTGAAGTCTTCTTTCTATTACCATGGTTGCTTGCTGTCTTTTCTTCTTTCATTACTCTGTCAGCTACTTAATACTTCAGATGATCTTCTTTCTATATTTTTTTTTTAAAGGAATTTTTTATTTTTATTTTTATTTTTTCCTGATCTCATAGCTGTTCTCATTACATGGAGCTCTTCTTAGACTACTTTCATGGGGTCTATATATGAACTTCTCTCCCCCTGAGATGCTGCTTCATATCTATAACTGGTTAGATATTTGCTTTGTTTCCTAGAGCAGCTCCCCCTGAGACTATGCTAGATTCATTATGTTATGGAGATAATAGGCTCCCCCTTTCTCTTTTCTTTCCATACTTTATTGGGGTTCTTCATAATGACTGCTCTTCCTTTTGATTCATATTTTTGATTGATTTGTTTTGATTCCATCATATGTCTTGAGTTTTTTAAAATATATGGCAGATTACAGTCCTTTGCTTTGTGGCCAAGCTTGAGGCATATATAACATCTTATTTTATCAAAGTATATTTGAGCTGATGCATAATATTTCATTCCCCTTTTTGAACATAATTTACAATCAACATATTTATGTCCAAATTCATTGCATGCATAACAGTAGCCATGGAAATGATTTGTGTACCTGGTGGAAGATTGTCCTTGCCATTTGCTTGCTTGAGGTAGTCTTCTCATTTGCTGCATCTTTTGCTGGTAATCATCGATTCTCTTTTTCTTGCAATGTGCTGCATCATGTGCTGGTTTGTGGCAGGAGAAACAAGTGATATTTTTCATAGGAGGAAAGAAATTTCTTTGACAACTTCCAAATTTATTCACTTCATCTTCAGGAGCATGTGAGCCTTTAGCAGCTAATTGTTTCACCCTCTCATTCTCTATTTTTTCATGTTGTTGCTTGATTCTGTTTGTTTCCTTACAAATCTTGTTCTTGCAGGCTTCTTCTTCTGTGGGAATTTGCTGAGCTGCTTCACTGTCTTTTACAGCTTTCACAAAAATGACATTCTTGTTATCTTCAACCTTGGACTTACTGGTTTCACCTTCATATCCTATCCCAATATTTATGAGAGGTGACCTTTGTGCATTTAGAATCTGGTCCAACTGTTCAAAGCTTTTCATTTGAGGAGTATTCATTAATAAATCTCTTTGGGCCTTTTCTAATTTCTTTCTTATGCTCACTACTTCTTCTTCCAGTCTCTCATATTCCATAATTTTCTCTTTCATTTGTTGCAGCAGAGTGTCTTCTACTTTCTTTGCCTCTTAAGGCCGTGTCTTTAGGCCAATAATTTCTTTCTTATCTTCATATTCTCTCTCATCACATAGTTGCACCAATGTATTCAGGTCTTTGTTTTCATTCTTCAGTCTTTCTATTTCAGTCAAGGACGTGTCTAGTTTGTCCTTTTCTTTAGCTGCAATTTATTCATGGTTCTTACTACCATTCTCACTAGCAAGTACATCATTTGATTGAATATTTTCCTTTTGACCTGAAGTTTTCTTCTTCTTAATTCTTTTCTCCTTCTTGACACTGCATTCCTCTGTGTTTATTCCATGCATGAAATGCAATCTATCCCAGATTTCTTTTGCAGAGGTTAAATCCATTATCAACTCAAGGTCCTTGTTATGAAGACTGTTATATATCACACATTTTGCCTTGGCATTCCTCTGTTGTTCTTTCACCGTGGGGGAGTCTGTATAGTAGCCATCACATACAAGCTTCCATACTTCAGGTTCATAAGCCAATAATCCTGTTTTAACCTTATCTCTCCATTCAGGAAAATTTGTCATACTTAACACATGTACATTTTGATAGTCCATGACTTAACCAGATCTCCTTCAAGCTATTAGGCTTGCACCAAAGGAACCGGCTTTGATACCAATTGTTGAACTCTTAGTTAAACTGAGAGGGGGGGGGGGGGGTGAATCAGTTTAACACATTCATGGACTTTTAAAACCTTTTCCTTTAAAACTTATTTTACTTTATTAACACCTTCATTTCATGATCAACATAATGTGTGATCAATCTTTATTTATGAGCAACAATTAATAAGAAGATTAGATAATGCACCAGTAGTCTTAATATGTTAGCAGCAAGTATTAGCAGAATAGATATATCATATCAACACATAGACATCATGCACATAGACACCAGATATACGTGGAAACCTATAAAGGGAGAAAACCACATCTTATTATTGTTGTGATGCAAAGGCAAGCTCCAACTCCCTCTCACCACTGATTTTCTCCGCAGCATCAACCCACAGAGGCTCCAACCTCAATTTCGTTAAGCTACAACTTGCAAGGAAGCACCAACTCCCATATATTTTCTACAGGCACCAACCTACAGGATGCTCCTACCTCAATCAACTACAACTGACATCTATCAAGCTACAACTTGATAGGGAAGCTCCAACTTCCTTACTCTTTCAAAAATAAAACACTTGCTGATTTACCTTGGATATCAGCTCTGTTCTGTACCTTCTTCTCTGTTGTTCATAAAATCTTATATCAGACCTGCATCATCTCTGCTCAACCCCTTCTTCTTCTTTACTCAGCTCCTCCTTATTCACATTCTTCTTGCAGCTTGCTTATTCTCTTCAAATCTCTTTAATTCTGCTGCATACTCTCTTCTTCTCTCACTCCTTTTTCGTCAAACAATCTCCCCTTGGATATTACCCAGTTTTATAAAAAAATAGCTTCATGGCTGTTTGTATTCCACTAGGAATTCGAAACGGACAAACATGTCTCTTTGCCTTCTGCCTTCTCATCTCTTTTCAGCTCACTAAGAAAAATGTAACTGTAGGTGCTTATTTTAATATTACAGTGGGATATTTTCTCTCTTCTGGAGACTTGCCAATGCATCACAAAAATATAAATTTAAATAAAACATTTACATTCAAATTTACAAATGAGAACTCCAGCTCAACTCATTTAGTCTTTTGAATCGCTACGCATTTGTCTTTTCTTTGGCTGTCTTTCTCTTTTCTGTGACTATGTTTTATCTCTTTTCGGCTCTGTTTGCTTTTCTGTCCTCTGTGGGGGTGTAACTGTGCCTTTTAAATAAATAAAATGCAGTTGCTGAGTTTTAAATCAGGGCAATTCCAACCCTTTTCATGCCACGAGTGTCTTGTTGATGTGGCGAGTTCCGCAAGCCGGAACATACCTATATCACAATTGTATTATGTTACAAATCACCCTCCACCTTAAGCCAAGGCCTGTGGGTCTACAGACCACGCGGCATATTTGAATACAATCGCCCTTTATATATATAACAGCGCCTTTTGATACAACTTAAATCAACTCTCGACATCCTTATATAAGGTTTTAACAAACAACTGCTGCTTCTACTATAATCAATGAATAATCTTGATAATACTTAACAAATGCCCTTTCGGGCCCACCTGACATGTTTTCCGATGCATTGGTTCTCCTCCGATTGCGATTGATCGCTCCTGCTCTGATTGCGATTGATCGCAATCGCAAATAAAATCTTTCGATTGCGATTGAATCCTTTGCGCTTGTTCTGATTGCGATTGATCGCAGTCGCGACTTCGAATACTCCGATGCGATTGACCTCTCCTACTCCGATTGCGATTGATCACTGTTCACTGCGTTTTGCTGATGCGATTGACCTCTCCTACTCCGATTGCGATTGATCACTGTTCACTGCGTTTTGCTGATGCGATTAGACCTGGAACTCAAGTTGTATATGAGTCGTAGTTTATATACCAATCGGGTCCGGACTTCCAATCACAATCGCAACTCTTATATTCTCCGATGCGATTGACCAGTGCCGATGCGATTAGACCTGGAACTCAAGTTGTATATGAGTCGTAGTTTATATACCAATCAGGTTCGGACTTCCAATCACAATCGCAACTCTTATATTCTCCGATGCGATTAGAACCTGGAACTGAAACATTTGTTAATCATAATTTATAAGTCCATCGGGTCCGAACTCTTAATCGCAATCGCAAGTCCTTTAATATGTGTTGCGATGGTTTGTTTCTTTCCAATGTGATTGGAACTGGACTTCAAACACTTTGTTAAACATGGTTTATAGACTCATCGGGTCCGGTCTTCCAATCGCAATCGCAACTCTTATGTTCTCCGATGCGATCATCACTATTCAATGGAACTCAAACACATGAATTATGGTTTATTGATCCATCGGGTCTGGATTTCCATCGCAATCGCAACTTTATGTTGGTTACATGTTCCGCTGCCCTTGCGATCTCCGATTGTGATTGGGTGAGGGTCCCACTTTATATTACTTCCTTTCCATTGATCATAACACGCTCCACTTAAATATATATTAGTGTATATGCCTTGGACCATTGTAGAATATGAAATGCGTGACATTTATATGTATTGTGATGGATATTATATATATATATATATATATATGTGTGTCCACCAGCGGGTTAGGCGATTCTCGGAATAATGTTTATGAATTATGTTAAATCTATAACACCGGTTGGAGTGTGCAATTCCCAGAATTTGGTTTTGCATTATATGCGTAACGCCCGGCTTGGGGTATGATTCTCGGAATTATATATCTATCCTCCGGGTTGGGCGATTCTCGGAATTATAATGGCTCTGCCTCTGCCTCTGTCTCTGCTGCTCCTGTCGCTTTGCCTCTGCCTCTGCCTCTGTTATATTTGCTTCCTCTACCTTCATTTGCTTCTTTGCTGCCTCCATTGTATTCACTGCTTCCTTTTTCTGTCTTTGTTTCAGCGCTACCTCCTTTTCCTGTCTGTGATTTAGCGTTGCCTCCTTTTTCTTCTTTTTGCTGCTTCTGCTACTCAACCTCTGCCTCTGCCTTTGCTGTACCTCTGTTCTTTGCCTATCTCTGCATCTGCTGCCTTCTTTGCACTACATTTCTTAAGTTCAACTCTTTTGTACATTACGTTGCCTCTGCTTCTATTCACTGTCTCTGCTTTGTCTGCTGCCTCAATTCCTTATCTCTCTTGCTTCTTTTGCTGCCTTGCTACCTCTTCTTATGATTTCTCTACTCCTTGGTTGATGTTTCAAGTGCTCCTCCTTTGTCATCTCCTTTGCCTTATTGCTAGTTCAGGTGCTTCTCCTTTGTGCTTCTTTGCCATCAATGAAAACATTTCCAACAGCTTGATCAACAATGTTTAGGAGTTCCCTCTTTGATTGATTAAAGTTATTGTGTTATATTATATGTTTTTAAATTCTGAAGGTGAAATCACTAGAGTTAGATAAGCCTTCTTGCTTTCTTTGTTTCACTGAATTGTTTATGTTGGATATCTATTTGTTTAAGTATTGTCATTGAGTAAATGGTTTGCCCTACCTCATGATTATTATCTTTTGCTTATCATATTTGAGACCTTCTTGTTTATGTGTATTTGACAAAGGATTCTTAACTGCCCTTTGCCCTACCTTGTTTCCCCAACTTAATGTCTATTTCACTTCAAACATAACCTTAAGGATCCATTGACCACACTAGATTTTCCATGTACTGCACTTTGAATCTTTGTTGAGATATCCATGAATTTTATAGACTCCATAGCCCAATGATTTGATGATCTCTCACTCCACCTATTCTACCTATTTCATCTCACCCAACCAAAACAAACAACAAACCCTACACTTAACAACTAGCCTAAACTCAATCATCTAAAGCAAACAAGTTCATATCCTTTGCAAATAGAGAGAGCCATCTCTGTGTCTTGGAAGGTTAGGTCCTAAGAATCCAAATACTAGTTTCATGTTACCCTGTGCATTTGGTCTACCAATCTGTCAAATCACAGGACCCTAACATAGAGATCTTTAAACCTTTTCTACCAGAGTAGTGTCAGTTATGGTTTCACCCAGATTTCTCATATGATTTATAATATCATCAAGACGTAAAAAGAAATTGGCAATTTTTTCCTCATTATGCATCCTGAGATTTTCATATTGAATTCTGAGAGTTTGGAGTTTATCACTTTTTACCTTGGTATCACCTTCATAGCTTAGAATGATTTTGTCCCATATCTCCTTTGTTGTATTCAACTGCATGAATTTGACAAATTTTGATTCAGTCAGACTTCCCAATAATGTATTGATCACCTTTGCATTGGTTTCATAGTTCTTTCTTTCTGCTGCATCTGTTGGAGCTGATGCTGGATATTGATAACCTCCTTCAACTATAGCCCATACAAATACTCCAAGGGAGTGAAGATAGTATCTTTTTCTTGTCTTCCCAAAGATTAAATTGTTTCCGTTGAAGAGAGGAGGCCTGATAGATGCTATCCCTTCTTCATTTCTCATCTTCGTTGATCTTCCTTCTAGCGATTAAGCTTCTTCAGAAGGACCTCCTCTGATACCAATTGTTGGGAAAAATACTAAGAGAGAGGGGGGGGTGAATTAGTATTTAGAGATTACTAAAAATATTTTAAATTTTTCTTTGCATAATTCCATACATGGCTTTGATGAACCCAACTTGCGTATACATGCGCATATAATAAAAGAAACTAGTGTATATTGATATAATTTTGTAGATTAGAAAATTTTTTTAGAAAAAATATTTAACTCCGTTTAGCAGTCATGCATCTCTTAGATAATCAGTGAATATGTGCAGTACCAACAGTATAATTCATCACATAAGAGAAACACACATGAACACCAATATTTAAGGTGGAAACCCAATTCAGGAGAAAACCACCGTTGTTGTCGTCTCTGTCTTCAATATTTATTATATGGAAAACTATTTACAATATTGTACTAATGCAGAATCATATCAGTACGCAAGCATCTACCTACAGAAGGCTACAACCTTCTCTCATTTTCCATCTCCTACTGGAAGGGAGCTACAACCCCCTAATATCGTTTTCTAGCAACTACTGGTAGGGAGCTTCAACCCTCTGATTAGAACACCAGATTCTACTAGCAGGAAGCCTCTACTTCCTTACTAAAGGATTTAACCCTTAGAACCATTGCAGACCATGTTTCATCAATTTTCATACTGGATCAGGCAGCATCAACACAACTCTTCATAAACATCAAGAACAATAAAATTTACCCAATACTTCAATCAGAATAGTGAGACCACTGTAACTAGAACTCAGAAATAACCCAGAATTCAGAATAAATATGCTAATACAAACTAAACCCTAAACATTCATCAACTTAAAAAGCATACGCTACTTCGCTTCACCGAACCCGCGTGTATACGCGCTTTCCTTCACACGAACCCGCGTATAGCTCTATGAATATTGTTTTTCAGATTGTAATCAGTCTCAGATCCAGATCCATATTTGAGGCTTTCAGTGATAAATCTTTAGAAATGCAGAACCCTTCATCAGTTAGTCACCATCAACCATGTTTATTCTCTCATTAATCATATTTGTACATAATCAACTTAGCAGCATATACAGTATTCAAAAAACCCAAATATACAAGAAGACTTCATTAAAAGACAGTAGAAATATATGAGAAATAACCAGAAAACCTTTGCAACAAGCTTTAGAAAATCCCAACTTTCATATGTGCTTTTGATAAGACAAAGCCGCGTATGTACGTGCTTTCACCATGACGAACTAGCTTATAGATCTGTAAATATGAATTTTGTAGAATGCATCAGATCTATAGGACTTACCTATATTTCTTCACTTTAATTCATCAAACATGCGCCAGACCATAGATCTAATCATTTATTCAATAAATCATGCAGGTACATAAGCATTTCAGATCTAGAGATCTTGATCCATAATTTTATCTAAGGGTGATTCATAACTTCTAATTTATCAATAAGAATAGAGTTCATCCCATGCTGATATACCTCAGAAAAATATTTAGTAATAACCCTCACTCATGCACACATTGCGCTATGATCTTCTTCTCCTTATATAGATTTAGCCTTTACCAATACCATGAGTCAAAACCACACAACTGTTGATGGTATTCTTGGATGGAATCAAATGGAAAATACAACGCTCAATCATGTGGGCTAATACCAATGTAATGCCCCTTGGTATCATAATTTTAGAGTGCAAAAGGAATACGTCACTTGGATCTTTCGTATCCATGTGTACACGCAACTTCTCTTCATAAAAACTACATATATACTAATTCTGAATGTATATGTAGGTTGCCTTCATAAAAGTAGCATATACATTGCCTCCATATGCGGGTTTCCTTCATCAAACCTGCATATTCATTGAGAAATATTTCCTGTTTCATTTTTCTGGAACTTATTGGAATTCCTTTCTCTGTCACATCTGAACTGACATGTAGAAACATCATTTTTACATCATTAACACATCAAGTAAGTTTCCATCAAGGACAACATATTTCATCATATTTTCCAACATTAAAATCAACATCAGATGCATACTGTTCTATGCAACTCTCATGTGACACAAAATCATTTTAAAGAAAATTAGAAGCACCTATAATTGGCCTTGAAAGAATATCAACAAATTTTTTGAAAATACCTTTCTTGTACCTTATAACGAAGTGAAATTGTTGAAGAAATCCCATCCACCTGAAATGTCATGACTGCTGCAATTTTGTTTGCGACTGTAAGTACTGTAGTGGTTGGTGATCGGTATGAATAATCGTCTCTTTACCCATCAAGTAGTGTTTTCACTTCTTGAACATTTTCACCAACACATACAACTCTTCTTCATATCTTGGATAATTGATTGCAGCACCACTGAATGTTTCAGAATGAAAAGTGATAGGATTACCATGCTGCAAAAGTACTACGCCTGTTGGAGCCCTGTGTTTTGATAGATTGGCTAACCAAAAGACAAGGAAACATCAGAACCAATATTTAGAGTTCCAGGATCTAGTCCTCCTGTTCTCAGAGAGGGACAACTCAAATTGTTTGCAAAGATATGTCTTGTTTGCTTTCAAGTATTGATTTTAGACTAGTTATTAAGTGTAGGTGTTTGTTTGGTTTTTTTTTTTGGTTGGTTGGATTGGCACAATAGAAAATGAAAGGTCCAGGTAGTATAGATAGAAAGAAGAAGTGTCAGGTTCATTCGGCAATGGAGTCAAAATGAAGTTGGTAATAGGCTCATAAGTGGATATGGGATATTAAAGGGCAAATCTAACTTGGCCACATGATCCTTTAGTTTTTGTGAATGAGATGGATATTAATGATTTGAAAGAGAGTTCGAATTCTCTACAAATGGAACTTAAAAACATAACTTGAATAATAAAGAGGTATTTGATAGACATGGCTAACCATGAATTCTACAAACCACACTTTAAACAAATAATAATTTCAAGACAAATTTCAAAATGAAATCTAATATTTGGGAGCACATCCTATTTCCTTAAATATTTTATTTCAAAGGATTTAGAAAACATAAAAGATTCACTGATAATTGCAGTCATAGAAGAGGAAACACCTAACACATCTATGATCACAACTATAAAGACCTTTAAAACAATTGCTTAAGCAGGGAAAAAGGGTATGATCAGAAAAAACCTCCTTGGCTAACTATAAACAATGGTAATTCAAAGAGAGACTTCAAAAACAGTTTTCAGGTGGCAGCAGACAAGCAGGGAAAACCATAAATCATGCTGGAACCAACTATTTCAACTATTAGAGAAATAAACACGCATGAGGACTAAAGAGAAAGATTAAGGACTATAAAATACCTCAGCAGAAGAAAACATAAAACAATGAAAGATAAACAAGTCTAAGGTGCTTCTAGGAGTCATTTATTAGCCTAAATTTTTCATCCTACTGTAGTAAGAATTTGTGAAACATAATGAAAACAGGAAAAACAATAGACAGTTCAGAATACATCACCAACATCCAAGCTCAGGGATCCAATGACAGAGCCTTCTAAAGAACAAGTATTTCAAAACATCATCAAGATTTCAAGACTTCAACTTCTTCTTCAACTTCAAACAAAATATGTATTATTTCAGAGAGTTTCAGTATTACAACTAGTGACCAACCAACCCTTTACAACGTGCTCCTCAAGGAGATTTTATAAGAAAATGAGGAGGTGGAAGAGTTCCTAGGGTTCAAGTGTAATTAATTCTATACTAAATGCAACTCCTAGCCTTGAAAACCATGCAAGGCATAAGGCACGAATGCATTGAATTACAACTCTTTTTAATTTACTTTGTTTCTGATTTTTAGGCTTAGTGGGTAAAAAGATTGACTTTAAGGCTCTTCTTATCTTTTCAATAACTTTACTGACAGTTTGAAATATCTTCCTTTGTTTGTAATAACTGTTGAACTGTGTTTAGTCTTAATGTTACTGACTGAGCTTTAATTTGTGTATTCCTTTGAGGTAAAAAAGGCTGTAGGTGTCAATTTTGTAGCTGGGGGATTCAATTAGCCCCTTCGATGTGGCTCTGAGGTGTCCTTCGTTGTTTTTTTCTTCTTTCACTTAAACACTGATTTACTTTTAAACACTGGGTTTATGCCTGATTCAGGCTTTGACACGTTATCCTTAATCATCCTCAAACTGCTAACTGTGACTATCTGCTTCATTTGTGGATTAGGCCTATGAATCCTGAGTTTGTGCCTTAATATTCTTAAACTTTGTTTAGAACCTTTAATCTTCGGATTATGCTTTCATTCTCTATCTTCGATGCTGATACTCTTCAATTAATTGATGTCCACTATGTTTGTTGTTTGCAGGTGCATAGAGGGTTTGTCAAAGGATTCGTTCAAAAAGCTGATGATCATGACTCATTGACCCTTTTAAACCGTGAAAAAACAAACCCCTGATCCCTTTAATTCGCTTTCAGGGCTATGAGGATCGGCATCCTCGGCCCATAACACTATAATGATTGTGGTAGGGTTTATCCCTATAAATTTATCCAAACCTCCACAAAAAAACAAAGTTATTTTAAAATCCTACGTTTAGAGGTTAGCCTACTTCGGAGGCTGGGCGGAGTGGAGGAGCGATGCAGAGGAAGGGTGATTATGCAGGTGGAGAAATGGGAGGAAAACCCAGGTAGAGCAGCTAACCAGGTGCAAATGGAGTTTTGGGCAGAACGACGAATAAGAGCCATTGGATTAGGACAATCAATGCTCGAGATTTCTCGGTGAAATATTTTGGGAGCAAGTTATGTGGAACACGAAAGGGGGTGAGATTAAATCAGGACCGTATGATCTCATAGATCGACGAATGGGATTAAAAATGAAAGTGACATTGCGGAGGGCATCGGTATGGCGGAAAATCGAGGGTGGTTTTCGCAAAATGAAATGAGGGGATGCAGTTTTGCACATATGGAATGCACTTTGATACATCATCTAATGTGTGTCCCTCCCAATACCTCCCATTTCACAAAATTTTGGAATGTTAACTCTTGGGCACAAAAATTTTGCGAAACGGAGTTTAAGCCGTCAGATTGCTTGGTATTGATCGGATGGTGTGGGTTGCATGCAATAGCAGCAATGTGTGCGGGCGGAAGAACTGGTGGGTCTGGTAGATGACGTGATATTTTTTTTCATGGGGTGAACAACGGGTTAAGTGTGAACCATTGATTGGATCTGATCAACGATCAATATTGATCTCAGGCTAATGAAAAATAGAGGAATGTGGAGACAAGAAGTGATGATATTTTGTGCGATGGTCATTGATCTTGAGGAATGGACTGTTGAGATCTAAAGCGGGAAAATGAAGGAATGGAGGTTTGAAGGAGTGAAGAGGTCCAAAGATCATTGATCTACAAATATCAGCAGTCACGATTTATTTAAAAAAATGGTTGGAAATCAGGAAAATACGAAGGCAGGGAGGCTTTGATGGAGAAAATAAAAAAGGAAAAGTGGCTTATGAAATAAGGCGCGGGAGGGGTTCTATGGGAAGACATGGAGACCACGAGCGGTGATGGAGGGGGCTTATTTTTTTAAGCACCTGGTTATAGCACTTGGGTTTTATGGAGAACAGGGGCTAAGTTTAAGCTCTCGGGGGCTTAATAACTTGCAAGGAAAAAGACTGTTTTTAAGGCCAAAAACAAGGTTTTTAAAGCCAAATAAGGGTTCCGATAGGTGAGATAAAGGTTTTTTAAACCATATAAAGGGAAATATATGGTTTAAAAATGGTTTTAGGATGATTTAGAGGTTAAAATGAAAGTCTTTAGAGGAAATTTGGAAACGGTTTTAAGGGTGAAAAATGGAATGTCATAAGAGTAAAATGGTGAAGTGAATGAATGAAGAATGGAGCCTCAAAAGTAGTTTTTCTCTATGTAAAAAACACGTACTTTAGGAATAACAGTGAAAAAAAAGTGAAGATTAACTCAAAGGGTAATAATCATCATAAAATTTCAAAAGATGATAAGTTTTCAAAGGGAACTATCTCTTGAAGGTTTAAAAGACAAGCTTAGCCACCATTAAGTATAACAGAATTTATAGGTGGCTAACAGTGGCTACACTTGGGGAGGACAGCTGGTTCTTTAGGTGTCCAGAACCTCAGCTAGTGGTCTCTGGCTTTTCAGTAAACCAGTTCCTTCTCCATTGGGCAGCTATTTTCTTTTCCTTTAGTTGACCTTTCTTTGATTTGATGATCTCTGCAACAATCTGAAACAATGGAATTCTATCAAAACAACATCTCTACCTACCCATTCCTAACGATCCTAACATTTTTTCTTCTTTCAGAGTGCATTTGGACTAGCAAACTCTCTTCATCAACATTTTATTCTTCTTTAAAAAAAAAAAAGGAAACTAATTTATTTCTACTCTTATTTCATCATGAACTCAGTTTAAATAGTTGAGTTCATAAATTCTCCACCTAACTACTATTTGTGAGGATTAGACTGTTTGACAGACCTTTATTCTCTAAATTCTAAGACAGGAAATTTAAAAGCAGCCAAGCCAGGATTAACCAATTTGACTTGCTGCAGATCTATGGCATAAAATCAAGATGCACATAGATTTTATTTGCAGAAAAGTAAAACAAAATTGTGAAGGCTTAAGATCTGAAAACTAAAACAACCTTCATTATCTCTTTAGCTATGATTTTGAATTTGTTTGATTTGTGTTTTCTCTCTCATTTGGTTCAAGTTTTGAGCATATTGGAACCAGTTTGTTTTCTCTTTGGCTCAAGATTTGATCTAATTAGAGCCATTATTATTTTGAGATTCATAGGTTCAGATATTGAATTTGTTTGAACCTTTGTTTCCTCTATCCTAATCTACCTTACTGATAAGCCAATATTGTGTTGTTTGGCTGATCTAATTCACTAACCTATTAGCAGTAAATTGAAAAGCTAATTAGTCATGATTAGACTGTATGACTAAATAGAAGTGTGTTTTTAGGAGTGGCATTTGAGCTTGCACACTTTCAGTCTTTGCCTCTCTTTTTTGGTATGGGGATGTACCTTTTTTGTTTTTATCTGCACTCTTTTTACCTTCTATTGTTTTTGTATTTTTATTTTTCTAACTTCGAATGCAATGTTCAAACAATGATATTTACAATGGAAAGAAAAAATATTTGAAACTCATGAGTCTTGACAGAAATAATACTTGAGCATCCTGCCATTGACAGGACCTCCATATAGATCTTCTCCATTCAATTATTTTAGGAAGAAAGGATTGTGACCCCTCTCAGCATGAATAATATAGGGCCCTTTCCACAGGTTCTCAAACTTGCCATGTTTGCCCTTTTCTTCCCTTCTTGAATCCCATTTGAGAAACACATTTCCAACTTGGAAATTGTTTGCCTTAGTCCTTTTATCAAACAGTTTCTTGATATTTTCTTGGACTAGTTGTGTTCTTTCATAGACTTCTTCTCTGGACTACTATCAGTGAATTGTTTGGTTGATTCTTCTCTGCATATAATTCTCTTCATTTTTCACTTCTTGGAGGAGTTTCATGACTGGAACTCCCAATGAGGTTGGGAAGACTGCATCCATGCCATAGACCAGCTGATAGGGGAACATATTTATTGACTTCTTTGTAGTTAATCTATCAACCCATAAGGCATGAACCAGCTTACTGTGCCATGAATTCTGATTCTGCTCCAACAAATTTTTGATGATATTGATGAGGCTCTTGTTGGAGGATTCAGATAATCCATTTCCTTGGGGATAGTAGTCAGTAGAGTGGCCCAAGGTGATGCGGTATTTGTAACAGAAATCAACTATTTTTTTAGACTTGAAAGTGACAGCATTATCTGTTATGATTTTTCTAGGACAACCAAATCTGGATAGGATGTTTGTTTCAAGAAACTTGATGATGACAGAGTCAGTATCATTCCCAGATGGTATGGCTTCCATCCACTTGGTAAAATAATCAGTGGTAGTAAGGATCCACTTATGCTGGGCTGATGAAGATGGGTGAATTTCCCCAATGAAGTCCAAGCCCCATTGTTGAAAGGGTGTCTCAACACTGATGGGATGTAAGGGTAAAGGAAGGAGATTTCATTTTACATAAAAAAAACTGACACTTATGGCAAGAAATGACTAAATTTTGAGTGTTTGGGAAAAGGGCGTGCCAATAGTGCCCAGATCTGAAGATTTTGTTTACTGTGGTCTTCCAGTAGAGCTGTCCTCCACATTCTCCTTCATGTAGCTCATGCATGATTTTTCCTGCATCATCCTCAAGTAAACATTTAAGAAAAATTCCAACAACATTTTTCCAATATAATACCCCATCTAATATGCAATAATTCAAAGCCTTCTGTTTCAAAAATATAGCTTTATTTTTAGACAAATAAGGAGGGGCATTTAGATATAAAAGTACATAAATGATGTCAACATACCAAGGAGAATTCAAAAACGTTTCTTCAATGAAAGGAGCAGTGAATTCTTCTATTTCTTCCAACACATCTACCATATTCTTATCTAGTGCTTGGAATTTTGACTCAGCCATGAGTTTTGCTAATCCTTTCCCTTTAATTAGTTTGGTGGGCCTGATTTCTAAGTCATATTCAAGAATAGTAGCAATCCATTTTCCCCTTTTACCATTAGGGCCTTGACTTAGAATATCCTTGACAACAGTATTTGGAACAAAACGAATTATGTGAGTGTAAAATATAGACTCTAAAGTATTTTAATGCTTTCACTAATGCTAAGGCTTGCTTCTCCATGATGTTATATTTGAGAGGAGCATCTCTTAAGGCCCTACTAAAAAAGAATATTGGTTTTTCTTTCCCAAAATCACTCTTTTGAAATAATACTACAACTATTGTATGTTTTGATGCAAAAGAAAAGATATGAAAGTCTTTGGTGAAATCTGGACTAATAAAGACTGGTGTTTGAGTGAGAGCTTGTTTAACCAGTTCAGATGATTGTTTAGCTTGTGTAGTACATTTCACACCTACCTCTTTCTTAAGCATGTTTGTTATGTTTCTTAATAGCTCAACAAGGTTTGGGAGAAACCTCCTCAAAAAATTAATCTTTCCAATGAAAGATTGTAATTCCTTGAGGATTCTTGGATGGCTGATTTTCAATATGCCATCAATCCTTTTAGGGTCTACTCTGATTCCCTCTTCTAAAATTATGTGACCAACAATATTGCCTTCTTGGAGACCAAAGAGTGTCTTCTTGGGATTCAAAGATAAGCCGAATTTCCTACATTTCTCAAAAACTTTTCTTAAGTGAATCAAATGTTCTTCATCAGTTTTAGAGAAAACAGTTATGTCATCAAGGTAAATGATTATAAAATAGCCAATATCTTTTGAGAAGGCTATGCCCATGGCCCTTTGGAAGGTGGCCCCTTCATTCATCAAACCAAATGGCATTTTGACATACATAAAGTTGCCCCAAGGTGTAGTAAAAGAAGTTTTGTGTTGATCACTTGGGAGCACTAACACCTGATTGTAACCTGAGAACCCATCCAATAGTGATATTATTTTAGACCCAACTACCCTTTCAAGTATATGGTCCATCTTGGGCAAGGGGTAGTTGTCTTTCAAGGAGGCTCTATTTAGATTTCTGAAGTCAATGCAGAGCCTAATTTCTCCTTTCTTCTTCCTAACATAAACTAGGTTTGACACCCATTCTAAATATCTAAGGGATACTATAATCCCAGCATCATAAATTTTTTCAATTTTTTTCTTGACTAAAGGTAATAAAACAGGGTTTATTCTCCTTATTTTTTGTTTAAAAGGTTTCTGATTTTCCTTAAGAGGAATTTTGTGTTGAATGATGCCAGTGTCATAAGATTTCAGATCTTTTTATCCCCAAGCAAACACATCTCTAAATTCTTTGAGAAGCTCTATGTATTGCGGTTTTATATGAGCCGGGAGTGTGTTAGATAGTTTTATCATCTTGGGTTCTGCTAGGATGCCTATGTTATGCTCTTCTACATCTATTTCCATGGGCTCCATTCTTGGTTCTTTGGCTACATCATTAAATTCAAAAAGGTGTTCTAAAGGTGTGAGAACTCTTGGAATTGTATCATTCTTGCATTGTAAAACTTCCAAGTATTTCTGGTCTGCGTTGTCAATTAATTATTCTTCAAAAGTATTCTCACAGTGATTTATATGAGCAAACTATGTCATTTCTGTTTCTTGGATTTGTTCATTATCCAAACCGTTTTCTTCATGGCTGGTTTCTAATGCTGGTATGGAAAAATCATTTTCTGATTTTAGGAAATCATCTATGTGTTTGTCAGCGTCAAACACTTTCCAGTTTTCCCCATTATCAGGCACTGTAGGCCTATTTTTGACCTTTATGTTAATATGTTCATTTATTTGAGGTACTTGGCAATTGCTGGCATTGAAGGCAAGTTCATTTGCTAGATGATTTTGTGCTCTTGGAATGAAAATGAGTTCAAATCTTTCAAAGGTTTTTAATAAATCAAGGGTAGCATTTCGATATTCTCTAAGTCTTGGGTTTTTAGCTGAATATTCTCCTTTGATTTGTCTAATTATGAGTTCATAATCTCCTAGGACTGATATTTTCTAGGCTTCTAGTTTTTTAAGCAACGACAAGCCAAGGAGTAGAGCTTCATATTCAACAATGTTATTGGTGCATGGAAAGTATAATTTATATGAATAACCCTGATTTGTATTGTGAATCCATACACCTACCCTTGCACTTGTCTTATTACAAGACCCATCAAAGTTTATTATCCAAATTATTTCTGTCTCATTTTCTTTTTCTTGCTGCTGAGAATTGCTAATGTTTTGTATATGAGCTGAGGGTAGTTTTGACGTATCTGGTAAACTGATTTCTTCTTTGTTTTCCTTTTCTTGTTGAGTGATTTCATCTTCATTGTACAAGATAAAGGAATCTAAACTTGACTGAATGGAATATTTTGGAGAGTTGTTTTGTTTATCTATGTTTCTCACCGTGTATTTCATGTGGGATTCCCTGTATAATATTCTGTTTTGGTTAAATACTGGAATGGTGGCATAAGACATGTCCATTTGAAGGCTCCCCTGAAGTTTGGCTCCCCATGATCTTGATAAAATCATGCCATATTTTGGGGGAATTTCAATTACCGCTATGTCCATTACTAGAATCTTAGCAGGGATCTGAGATAAATTTACACATAAATCATTGATTAAACCCAAGCATTTGACTCTGCTTGAACCAAAGGAATACAAATCCTTGTATGGTTTAGTAATCTCTAAGCCTAAGCTTTCCATTACTACTTTGGGCATAAGATTATGTGAAGCTCTAGAGTCTAACATGGAATTGTGTAATATCCTCTAATGTATATTCAAACTGATATAGAAGGGAGGGACAACTCCTTCATGGTATTTTCCTTTAACTTCTGGACCAAACAATAACTCAGGTTTGTCATCTGTCAGTTTAACGTATCAGTGTCACTTCCTAAGTTCAAAGCTTTCAAAACTTGGTTTTTGTACACTTCTTGGGTTACTAGTTCAGCTAGAGGTATGGAAATTTTTATCTTTTCAATCTCTCCCTCAAGGCTAAAAGGAACTATTGATTTTGTCATATTTACATTTGTTTTTTCAATTGAATTCCTTTCAGCAATTCTGATTTGTTGAAATTTGTTTGGACTGCTATTTGGGACAATTTTGTTAGGGCCACTAGCTGAAGTGCTACGGCTACTTTGTTCAAAATTTGGTTGACTACTTTTCTCTTTGTTTAAATATTTTTTCTTAGCCATAATGTTGGGTTTCTCTACTGTTTTCTTAGGTTGATTTTCTGCATTTTTCCTAACAGTAATGCTAGTGTTTTTGTCATTTGAATTATCTATGTTCCCTCTACTCCTAAGATCATATTTTTTGTGCACCTCCATGATTTCATTTTCAAACCCCAATCTATAATCATCAGAATCCTCATATGTGTCTTCATTTTGTTCTGGGGAGAAGAAACCTTGTTCTTCTTCAGTGAGGTAAACATCATCCCCACTATCTGATCCAATCAAGTTTGCATGATTTTCTCCCAACCTTTCAATCTCCCTTTCTTCCTCTTGATCTACATAGTTTTGTTGGAAGGGAGGTCTAATTTTTTGCTCATTGTCTCTTTTCCTATCTTGATTAGGGTCTCTTCTCAGATTTTGGTTTCTATTTCTGTTTTGGTTTTCTCTAGGAGGCACTCTATCATTCAAATTTATCTTTTCAAGCATCCTCTCCATTAACTTTACTAAGTTATCAATTTTGGTATTTGATACTGAGGTTGATGGCATTGTATCATCCCTGTATATAACTCTTTTCTCTGCCCTCAACCTAGCTCTTTTTTCAATCAGATTTTCCTCCACACTCATGGCTCCCCTCTGCATATCTTCTAAAGTTGAGGGGTCTCTTTCTCTTAGCTGATAGGCCATTTCCAAGTTAAAGCCTTCTGGGAATTTAGCCAAGGCTAAGCCTAGTGGAGGTTTCATGTCTGGAGGAAGTGCATTATACACACTATTGAATCTAGTGTAGTAATCATGGACACTTTCCCCAGTATTTATTTTGAGGTTAGTATAGTCTGAAAGGATTTGGAGGGGTTTTTTTCTGATTTCCCATTTGTTTATGAATGTTTTATATAGAGAAGGAAGATCATTTATGCTATGAGGAGCTATGTTTTTAAACCATTTCATGACTTCTCCTCCTAAATTTTGAGCAAAAAATTTCACTTTAATAGTCTCTTCTTCTATCTCCATGTAATCAAAGGCATCATTTATTTTATCTACGTGCTGCTGGGTAGTAGTAGGTTCATTTCCAGTGAAATGAGGAATTTTGGATTGGTAATCAATTGGTAAGGGAACCATGGGTTGTGGTAACGCTAGTGGAGCATACCATGCTGCCATGGCTGGAAGGAAAGGTGGATTTACAAGGGGTGGATTGAAAAGAGGGAAAGTGGGCTGGAATGGAGTGTTTTGGACAGTGGTGGTATGGATTGGAGTGGAAGAAACACTTGGGCCAGCAAACTGGTTTTGAGCAGATTTGTTACAAAAGAGGCTAAAGTTGGGAAGAAGCTGGGAATCAGGAGGAGTAGAAGGTGAGGCTTCTCTACTATAGCTCTGTTGTAAACCTATTCTTTCAAAATCCGCTTGGTTTAAATCACTTTGAGATCTGATTCTGAATATGTTCTCTGTATGATGTAAGTCAAAGTGTAAATCCTTTAAGACAATAAGGTTTTTAGAGACAGATTTTGTTCTTAAGAGGCTCCTATGAGCAACTGATTTTCCAGACTTAGAAGTCTGCCACAAAATCCTCTCTGGATTGTCAACTATGGTAGGGGTATTTGGATCTGGATGGGATCTAGTGTTAATCCTATGTGAAGCCAGACTTCTTTTCAAAAAATGAGAGAGGTTGAAGTTGTTAGGGACTATTTTTAAAGGTTTTTCCTCTCACAATGTCTTTATCTAGAATGGGACTGGGTTTCTTAAACTTCTTTGAGGCTGGTTAACATAGTCCTAAAGTGATCTAGAGAGGTAGATGAATGATAGGCCTACTAGGGCTAGTGGAGTCGCCAGGTGGAAAAATTTTAGCTTTTGTGAAGGTAAAATGTTTTATGGTTCCACCACCATCTTTATTATGAAGCCAACTTGAAATATTTTTGGATTTTTTATATTTCTATGGTTATGAGATTGTCCTATATCTGATTTCAACACTTAGCTAAGGTTCTAAAACAAACAGAGTCTACTCTATGGACCACTAACTGATTTTCTTAGAGATCTGTAGGAGTAAAGAGTTATAATAGTTTGCTAGGCTATCATAGATTCAATAGGTCCCACTGTGATCGCCATTTATGTTGGTGATGAGGTGTGATAACAATTCCCTAGGTATTCTTTGTCAAATTAAGAGCCTAAAGATTTTTAAGAGGTATTCAAGCAACTATATACTCAATAGGTCCCACCGTGATCGCCATTATGTTGGAGTCCTGTGTTTTGATAGATTGGCTAAGCAAAAGACAAGGCAACATCAGAACCAATCTTTAGAGTTCTAGGATCTAGTCCTCCTATTCTCATAGAGGGATCTCTCAAATTGTTTGCAAAGATATTTCTTGTTTTCTTTTAAGTATTGATTTTAGACTAGTTATTAAGTGCAGGTGTTTGTTTGGTTTGTTTGTTTGTTTGGTTGGATTGGCACATCACAACATGAAAGGTCCAAGTAGAATAGATAGAAAAAAGTGTCAGGTTCATACGGCAATGGAGTCAAAATGAAGTTGGTAACATGTTCATAAGTGGATATGGGATATCAAAGGGAAAATCTAACTTGGCCACAGGATCCTTTAGTTTTTGTGAATGAGATGGACGTTAATTATTTGAAAGAGAGTTCAAATTCTCTACAAAGGGAACTTAAAAACATAACTTGAACAATAACGAGGTATTTGATAGACAGGGCTAACCATGAATTCTACAAAGAACACTTTAAGAAAATAATGATTTCAAGACAAAATTCAAAATGAAATATAAGATTCAGTAGAAAATCCTATTTCCTCAAAGATTTTATTTCATAGGACTTAGAAAACATAAAAGATTCACTGATAATTGCAGTCATAGAAGAGGGAACACCTAACACATCTATGATCACAACTATAAATACCTTTAAAACAATTGTTTAAGTAGGGACAAAGGGTATGATTAGAAAAAACCTCCTTGGCTAACTATAAACAATGGTAATTCAAAGGGAGACTTCAAAAACAGTTTTCAAGTGGCAGCAGACAAGTAGGGAAAACCATAAATCATGCTAGAACCAACTATTTGAACTATTAGAGAAATAAAGAAGCATGAGGACTAAAGAGAAAGATTAAAGACTCTAAAATACCTCAGCAGAAGAAAACATAAAACAATGTAATATAAACAGGTCTAAGGTGCTTCCAGGAGTCATTTCTTAGCCTAAACTTTTCATCCTATTGTAGTAAGAATTTGTGAAACATAATGAAAATAGGAAAAACAACAGATAGTTCAGAATACATCACCAATAGCCAAGCTCAGGGATCCAATGATAGAGCCTTCTCAAGAACAAGCATGTAAAAACATCATCAAGATTCCAAGACTTCAATTTCTTCTTCAACTTCAAACAGACTATGTATTATTTCAGAGAGTTTCATTATTACAACTAGTGACCAACCAACCCTTTACAATATGCTCCTCAAGGAGATTTTATAAGAAAATGAGGTGGAAGAGTTCCTAGGGTTGAAGTGTAATTAATTCTATACTAAATGCAACTCCTAGCCTTAAAAACCATGCAAGGCACAAGGCAGGAATGCATTGAATTACAACTCTGTTTCATTTAATCTGTTTCTGATTTTTAGGCTTAGTGGGTAAAAAGATTGACTTTAAGGCTCTTCTTATCTTTTCAATAACTTTACTGACAGTTTGAAATATCTTCCTTTATTTGTAATAACTGTTGAACTATCTTTAGTCTTAATTTTACTGACTGAGCTTTAATCTGTGTATTCCTTTGAGGAAAAAAAGGCTGTAGGTGTCAATTTGGTAGTTGACGGATTCAATTAGCCCCTTTGATGTGGCTCTGAGGTGTCCTTCGTTGTTTTTGTCTTCTTTCACTTAAACACTAATTTACTTTTAAACACTGGGTTTCTGCCTGATTCGGGCTTTGAGACATTATCCTTAATCATCCTTGAACTGTTGATTGTGCCTATCTGCATCATTTGTGGATTAGGCCTTTGATTCCCGAGTTTGTGCCTTAATCTTCTTAAACTTTGTTTAGAACCTTTAATCTTCGGATTATGCTTTCATCCTCTATCTTCGATGCTGATACTCTTAAATTAATTGATGTCCACTGTGTTTTCTATTTGCAGGTGCGCAGAGGGTTTGTCAAAGGATTCGTTCAAAAAGCTGATGATCATGACTCATTGACGCTTTTAAACCGTGAAAAAACAAACCCCTGATCCCTTTAAATTCGCTTTCAGGGCTATGAGGATCGTCATCCTCGGCCCAGAACACTGTAATGGCTACGAGAGGGTTTATCCCTATAATTTTATCCAAACCTACAAAAACAAACAAAGTCATATTAAAATCGTGTGTTTAGAGGTTAGACTGCTTCGGAGGCTGGGCAGAGCGGAGGAGCGATATAGAGGAAGGGTGATTATGCAGGAGGAGAAATGGGAGGAAAACCCTGGCAGAGCAGCTAACCAGGTGCAAATGGAGGTTTGGGCGTGATGGTGAACAAGAGCCATTGGATTAGGACAATCAATGCTCGATATTACTCAATGAAATATTTCGGGAGCAAGTTAGGTGGCACATGAATGGGGGCGAGATTAAATCAGGACCGTCCGATCTCGAAGATCGACGACTGGGATTAAAAATGAAAGTAAAGTTTAAGAGGGCACCGGTATGGTGGAAAACCAAGGATGGTTTTTGCAAAATGAAATGAGGGGAGGCGGTTTTGCATGGATGGAATGTGATTCGATACAACATCTGACGCATGTCCCTCCCAATACTTCCCATTTTGTAGAAATTTTGGAATGTTAAATCTTGGGCACAAAATTTTTGCGAAACTAAGTTTAAGCCTTTGGATCGCTTGGTATTGATCGAACGGTGCAGGTTGCATGCGATATTGGCAATGTGTGCAGGCGGAAGAACTGGTGGGTCTGGTAGATGACGTGATCTTTTTTGTTGTGGGGTGAGCAACGGGTTAAAACAATGTTACCGATGAAATAGGTAACCTGACCTCAAAACGGGAACTCTAGCCCAAAAAGACTCAAAAAACATGAAAAAACACCCCAAAAGCAAAAAAAGTGTATTCCAGAACGCACTTGGTTTTTTTTGAAAGTCAAATTTCAACATTTTATAAAATTATGCTAAAAACAAAATTGTTTCTTAAAAAAATGATTGAAAAAACACCCTCAAAACAAAACCAGTTGATGTTGGAATAACAAAAAAAATAAATTTATGTCATATTTTTGACATTTTTAAAAATAGAAATAACATTTTTTAATTTTTAAAATTCAAACATTAAAATAAACCTAAAATTTAAGAAAAAAATAAATTTAAAAAATGAGAACATTTTAAAGCTTAAAATTTAAAAATATATAGGAATAAAAAAATGAAAATAAAAACAAAATAAAATTTTTAATTCAAACATTAAAAAAAACCTAAAATTTAAGAAAAAAATAAAAAATAAAAAATAAATTTAAAGATTAAAATTTCAAAACATATAGAAATAAAATAAAAAAATATTAAATTAAAAAAAAAAAACAATTTAAAAAAAGAAAGAAATTATAAAAAATAAAATATAGAAATTAAATTTAAAAAAGAAAAAGAAAATGTTTATTAAATTTAAAATAAAAAATTAATTTTAAAATAAAAAATTAAATTTAAAGAAATATATTAAATTTTAATAAATTTAAAACTTAAAAAAATAAAAATAAAAATACATCATTTAAATTAAAAGTAAAAAAATGAAAAATTAATTAAAAATAAAAAATGAAAAATAAAATATAATAAAAATATTAAATTTTAAAAAATATATATTAAAAAAATAAATAAATTTTAAAAAAAATAAAATTTAAATTACAAAAAATAAAATATATATATATGAACTTAAATTAAAAATATATATATTAGATTTTATTAAATTTAAAAGAAAAAATGTTAATATTAAAATAACAAATTAAATTTGAAAAAGAAAAATATTAAATTTTAATAAATAAATGAATAAACAAATAAATTTTAAATATAAAGGAAAAAAAAAAACATTGTTAAAATCAAAAGTTAAAAAAACTTTTAAAATCAATTAAAAATGAAAAACTGAAAAAAATAAATTAAAAAAAATATATTAAATAGAAAATAAAATAAAAAACAAATTAATTTTAAAATATTGAATTTAATTAAAAAAAAAAAATCTAATTTTAAATACACAATTTTAATTGAAATAAAAAAAATATAATAATTTTATGTAATTAAAAAAATAATAATAAAAAATTAAAAAATTAAAAAAAAAATATTAAATTCAAATAAATTAAAAAAAATACAAAATTTATTAAATTTTAAAAAATTAAATGAAAAAACAAAACATAAAATTTAATAATAAATATATATATATATATCAAAAAATTAAGAAAAAACAATTAAATAAAAAAATACAAAATTTAATAAAAATTATTAACAAAATTTAGAAAAAATAAATAAAAATAAAAAATGAATAATCGGCCAGCCTCCCCGCCCGCCCAATAGCTGGCCTTCGCCGCCACCTGGGCGGGAGGCCGATTGTGCGAGGCCGATTCCAGAAATTGCCCTCCCGCGACGCGAGGCGGAGGGTGATTCCCGGAATCAGCCTCCCGCCGCGGGAGGGCGATTCCCGAAATTGGCCTCACGTTGCGGGAGGGCGATTCCGGGAATCGACCTCGCACCGCGGGAATCGACCTCGCACCACAGGAGGGCGATTCCCAGAATCGGCCTCCTGCACAGGTGGCAGCGGAGGCCAGCCGCTGGGCGGGATTCTGGCCTCCGGCCCTGGTGGCGGCACAGGCTGAATGCTGGGTGGGCAGGGGGTTGCATGCAGCCTTCCCGCCCGCTAAACGGCCGGCCTCTGCCGCCACCTGGGTGGGAGGTCGATTGGCGGCGTCACCACAATCAAAAAATTCTTTTTTTAATTTTTTTTTTAATTTTTAATTATTTTTTTTAATTTGATTTTTTTTTTAGTTTTTTTTAAAATTCAAAAAATTTAAAACTATTATTTTTTTTTTAATTCAAAATTTTTATTTTAAATTTAATTTGTTTTAATTTTTTTGGTTTTTTTTTTAAATTTTGTTTTTAAATTAAATATTTTAGATTAATTATTTTTTAAAATTTAAAATTTATTTATTAAATTTATTAAATTTTGATTTAATTTTATTTTATTTTTAATCTTTTAGTTTATTTAGTTTTTCATTTTTAAATTTTATAAATTGTTTCATTTTAGAAAAAAATTGTAAATTTATGGATATTTGTTTTTTAATTATTTGCATGTGGTTTTTTTCATTTTTTTTTTGTTTTTTAATGATACTTTTTTTATTTTAATTTTCTTTTTCAATTTTCAATTTTGTTTTTTTTTAATTTGTTTTTTTTGTTAATTTAAAATTTGTTTTTTTTTTAATTATTATTATTTTTTTAATTTAAAATTTAAAATTTAATTTTTTGTTTTTTGTATTTTATTTTTTTATCTAAATTTTAATTTTGTAATTTAAATTATTTTTAAATTTTCTATTTTAATTTTTTTTTTTTAATTATATAGTTTTTTTTTATAACTTAGAAAAAAATGTTTTTGATGTTTTTTTTTTTGGTTATTTTTTGTTTTTTTTTCTTTAAATTATGTGTTTTTTTTTTCAAATTTTGTCATTTCTTCTGATATAATTTTCGAATATTTTTGTTTTTGTTTTTGTTTTTTTTATTTCTTTTTTTTTTAAATTTTTTATTTTTACGAGTTAATTTTGTTTTTTTTTACATTTTTATTGTTTTTTATATATCTTTTTTTATCTAAGTTTTGTGTTTTATTACCAACATGAAAATCACCACTCTAAAAAAAAAAGGTTGATGGTGCATCAATACGTTTCAAAATTAGCATGAAAATCACCGCTCTAAAACAAAAAAAGTTGATGCTGCATCAATACGTTTCAAAATTAGCATGAAAATCACTAACATTTAAAAAAAAATATTCATACTTCATAAATAAAAATATTAGAGTGTCAAAAATGTGCACAAAAAAAAGGGGTGATTCTGCATCATCACTTTTCAAAATCGAGTGCTTTTTATGCTACCAAAAAAAAGTAGGTAACAGTGCGGTTACCTATTTCATCAGTAACAGTGTTTTAAGTGTGAACTGTTGATCGGATCTGATCAATGATCAATACTGATCTCGGGCTAATGAAAAATAGAGGCATGTGGAGACAAGAAGTGATGATATTTTGTGCAATGGCCATTGATCTTGAGGAATGGACGGTTGAGATCTAAAGCGGGAAAATGAAGGAATGAAGGTTTGAAGGAGTGAAGAGGTTTGAAGATCGTTGATCTGCAAAGATCAATGGTCACGATTTATTTAAAAGAATGGTTGGAAATCAAGAAAATACGAAGGTAGGGAGGCTTTGATGGAGAAAATATAAAGGGAAAAGGGGCTTATGAAATAAGACACGGGAGGGGTTCTATGGGAAGACATGGAGACCATGAGCAGTGATGGAGGGGGCTTAGTTTTTTAAGCGCATGGTTATAGCACTTGGATTTTATGGAGAACAGGGACTGAGTTTAAGCTCTCGGGGGCTTAATAACTTATAAGGAAAAATATTGTTTTTACGGCCAAAAATAGGGTTTTTAAAGCCAAATAAGGGTTTCGATAGGTGAGATAAGGGTTTTCTAAACCAGATAAAGGGAAAAATATTGTTTAAAAAGGGTTTTAGGATGATTTAGAGGTTAAAATGAAAGTATTTAGAGGAAATTTGGAAATGGTTTTAAGGGTGAAAAATGGAATCTCATAAGAGTAAAATGGTGAAGTGAATGAATGAAGAATGGAGCCTTAAAAGCAATTTTTCTCTTAGTAAACAACACGTACTTTAGGACTAAGAGTGAAGCAGCAGTTAAGATTAACTCAAAGGGTAATAATCATCATAAAACTTCAAAATATGATAATTTTTCAAAGGGAACTATCTCTTGAAGGTTTAAAAGACAAGCTTAGCCACCGTTAAGTATAACAGAATTTATAGGTGGCTAACAATGCCCATGGCATAATCACTAGCATTGGTCTGTATCTCGAATGGCTATCTCAAATTCGGTAATGCAAGGACTGGAGCTGAACTGATCTTGTGTTTTAAAGCTTCAAAATCTTGTTGTTTTTTGCCTCCCCATTGGAAGCCTTTCTTTACATTGGTCACTACATGCATAGGAGTTTCTATGGCAGAAAAGTTAGCAATAAGCTTTCTCCAATACTGAGCCGCACCTAAAAAAGTTCTTACCTCTGTTACTGATTTGGGAATGGGCCAATTCACAATGGCTTCCACATTAGAAGGATCAATTCTCAATGTGCCTCCTCCTACAATGTCTCCCAAATAAACCAGAGAAGTCTTTCCATATTCACACTTGGACATCTTAAGAAATAATTTCTCTTTCTTAAAAACATCAAAGACCCTCTTTACATGCAAGACATTCTCTTCTTTTGTTTTGTTGAAAATGAGTATATCATATAAATACAAAATCACAAAATCATCAAGAAATGGATGCAAAATATTATCCGTCACACGCATGAAAGTCATCGGTGCATTACACAAACGAAACGACATAACCAACCACTCAAAGAGTCCTTGTTTGGTTTTGAATGCAGTCTTCCATATGTCACTTTTTGCAATTCTTACATGTTGATATCCACTTCATAAATCTAACTTAGTGAAATACTTTGCTTCTTTCAGCTGATCTATCAAATCATCTATCCTTGGGAGTGGGTATCGATTCTTTACGGTTATCTTGTTCAAAGCTATGAAGTCGACACACATGTGCCAAGTCCCATCTTTCTTCAGAATTAGGACTATAGGTGAACCGCATGGCGAATTGCTTGGCCTTATGAGTCCCTTGTCCAATAAGTCCTTGATTTTCCTCTTTATTTCATAATTCTCCATTATCGACATGTGATACATGCCGATGTTTGGAAGAGGACAATCTTGTTGAAACTGAATCTCATGTTGAATCTCCCTTTTAGGAGGCAATCCAATTGGCTCTTGAAACATCTCATCATGTGAATCAACTACATCATATAAATCTGATTTCAACTTAGGATCACAATCTTCAAATGACTCATGATTAACATCAGATTTAGGCTTAATCATTAGAAGAAAAAAATTCTTACTTGAATTCACCAACCTTTTTACTTGTCCAACATTTACCATTGTAATATTTGTCTTCTTGTGATGTGCTCTAACAATGTACTACTTTCCATATTTGAATAAATGGTATTTTTTCTCATGGTGATGGAAGATAGCTTTCATTTCATACAAGTAAGGACAGCCCAAAAAAACACCTGTAATATCAAGTGGAACCACATCTAATTCAACTGTGTCAACTAAATGTGCAATTATTGCAAAGCGCAATATGCACTTCTTTGAAACCTATAAATTTGAATCCTTACAAAACCACCCAAGTGGATATGGTTTTCGATGTGGAATGGTCTCAAGATTAATTTTCTTGAAAAATTCTTCAGAGATTAAATTCACTTGTGAACCACTGTCAAACAATGTATCAATATTGGTATGTTTGGATATGACCCTCACATGAAATAGTTCAATTCTCTCTTCTTCATTTGGAGCTTCTATGTGACAGTTTGAAGTACTAGTACCAGGTTTTCTTTAAATTTATTTCCCCTTTATGTTCTTCAATCCCATGGCTGTAATTTTAGTTTCATCACCTGAATCTCCTCCTAAGTCATGTTGAGTTGTAGCTACAATTTTCTACTTCCCTTTGTTATTGTTAAATTTGGGTCTCTTTTCAGGATGTAGTTTCCAACAATTTTTCTCTTCATGGGCTTCTCCTAAAAAATGTTTACAAACCACTTTCTCTCCCTCTTTCTTGATAGATGCATTTTTTTTGCCTTTTCCTTTTGAGGTCTTCTCTTTGTTTTTTCCCTTAAAAGTTTTGTTTCTACCCTTTTCAAAAGTATTTTCCCTCTAGCTTCTAAATTGGTAGCTTGAACACATACCTCATCTACGCTTGTAGGATTAAACATGAGGATAGTATGTCTAAGGTAGCTATGTAAGCCCCCTATATAATTGAGCAAAGTATCTTGAATCTACAAATCTACCCCTAATAAGAGAGTTGTACTCCTAAATTCTTGGGTGTAGTCTTGTACATTTTGTCCTTTCAATTGTCTAAAATTTTTCCAGTTCATTATGGATTTTTGCATGTGAGCTAATGGATAAAACTATTATTTTATGGAAGTAATGAAATCGTTCCATGATAGAATAATATTATCATGTTTTTTGATCTCCTCCTTTGTCTTGGCTTCCTACCGAACAAGAGCTATACCTTCCATGCTTAATGAAGCTAGTTGGATTTTGGTGTCATCATCATGAAGGTTCTAAATTATCAAATAAACCTCCAATTTCCTAATCCAATTATCAAGATTTTATGCATTGACTTCACCATTAAACATTGGCAATTCAAACTTAACATAAAGTTTTAGAAAAGGACTTTTACAAGTGTTATTTGACTTGTGTGACTGGTGTATTGAAGATGAAGTAGAGGATGATGATGATGAGGGTTAGGATGGTGACTTTCCACTGTCTCCATTTCCTCCATTTCCCTTAATTGATTTTTCTTCAACATTGTGACCTCCTAATGATCCCTAACCTTCCTTGTGAATTTTTGACCCTTCTCCTTCTAGTCTTTCATTCATTTCTTGATAAAGGACTCTCACCATTTCAGTCATGTCAAGGATTTTTTTCCTAAACACTCTTTCTTCCTCTTTGGGATCCACCTCTTCATGGGTTTCTTCTTCTCCCGGAGGCATGTTTGATGCTGCTTCTACTTCTCTTGGAGGTGAAATAGGTGGTGGAGAATGTGACAATCTTGCCCTCGTTTTTTGTGGCTCACTTTGAGAACCTCTTGCTTCAACCAATTTTCCTTTTCATCTCTTAAGATTGAGCCTAGTAAGCATGAAAACCCTTGCAAACATTTAACAAATCCTTCCACATAAAAACAACAGAGATAAAACTCTAGCTCTGATACCAACTTGATATGAAAGGGGTGTATTAGGTTTGATTTGCTAAGTGTCCTTTCAGTTAAATAAACATGTACAAATTGTCTCCATAATTTTGCTTAAGGTATGAGATTTTTAACCATGAAAATTAGATGAATTATTGAAGTTTAAGCATGTAAATTAGCCTTAAAAACACTGAAAAACAGTGCATAATAGAGAAAAACATTCACACATAAGTTTTACATAGTAGGCATGATGAAGCAGTTCACCCCTCCTGGGCTACATTTGTTGGTCCAGCTCCCAATGGCATGTCCCTCTTTGTCATTATGCTCAAAATTGGAAATTACATATGTTTGCATGCCTCTAATGGTTGTTTTATCTACACCAATGCCTCCAAAATGCTCAAATTAGTGTAGGTAGACTCTTGTTTCACCAAAATTGGTCGAAAATTGACCTCCCAATGCATTTTCCCCAATGAAAACTAGAAAAACTCCACAAAATGTGAAGAACAGGTAGTTAGTTGTAGTTAAATTTAATAAATCCCCTAAAAATAGGGGCGTGCTCCAAATAAGGTTGGACATTTTAGCTAGGCATTAAATGTGAGTGGCGTGGTGGTCACATGCCACCCTCGCCATAACTTCCATGCTAACCATTTGAACTCCTGCCATGAATGTTGGAACTGGGAGTTACAAGGTTCCACTCAAACCTCAACCATCGCATTAAACATTGAAATCCCACATGTGATCAGCCGTTACAAAACCCACCGAATATGTTGGAACCTGGAGTGGCAATGTTCCGCTACCCACATATTTGATGCCAATCCCACATGTGAACAAACTTTGGAACCTATCCGCCGGTGTTTACGGTTTCAAATAGCCACCGATTTTTAAAAACTGTTATGCTGCGGTGTTTAATACATGTGAACATACATGGTCATGGAAATTAGTTTTCTTGTAGTTAAAGCCAGAATCCATGGTTCTGGGCACCAGGTTATATGACAGGGGGGCTTTCCCTTCGGGGCTGGCCTCCCAAGCCCTCAACACCTAAACACTTAACATTTAAATATAAGTAGCGACCTATAGGGGTAAGAAACACTCCGCAAGTGGCTTGGTCAAGCCCTTCTACACCCATGCCCAAGGTTTTGGCTTCAATTCTTGTAGCCTCAATAATTTTTTAATAAAGCATCCTGAGGACGTGTGGCAGCCTGCGGGCTTGCCACGTGTCGCTCAACCATTGGTCCATTCGAAAACTTAGCAATGGCCTAAATTGAACCGTACCACCAACATCCAATGGCTCAGAACATGCCACATGGTGCCATCCCATTATTTATGGAGAAAAACAAAATATTCCAAGTATATTCTACTGGCTGTACCTACATGCTGACTAGGCATCTAGTCACGAAAATTTTGTTGTTTGGGAAAATGAATAGAACGCGATAACTTCCTCATATGACATCGGTTTTTTGAATTGTTTGTAGTGCCTGAATTACAATGAGGAGACCTTTCCAGTCACTCAAGTTAAGTCCTTTTCCAAGAACTTTATTTTTTTTTAACATAAGACATGATCTCCTGATCACTGAATGTTGTCTTTCAATGACATCAAGAGAATATCATTTTTTCAATACCTTTCCTGATCTAAGATGAATACAATTTAGATCAAGAGGATATGTTTGGAAGTGTTGTACCTCAGCATTGTAAGTGGGTTGAGCTACTTCTTTGTATCAGTTTTTAAATGGTGGTACATGTAATTGAGTGTGAGTGGATCGATGAGATGGATATGGTTGAGGTTGTGGATGTGGTGGAGGTGGATGGTAGGGATAACATGGAGTTCTAAATGGAGGATATTGGGGAAAATATTGAGGATATTGTGGATTTATCCCATAAGGTTCTTGCCAACCTTGTTTCCAAGTTTGGTTTTGGGATTGAGATAGCCAAGGTTGCCAAGGAAAGAGTCTGTTCCAATTAATTTGAGATGGATGTGAATAATCTTGAAATTGTGAAGAAGGTCCTTACACCACATCAAGTTGACTAGGCTCCCATGGTCTTCTTGGAGATACATAACATAACTTCTTTGATGATTGACTTGCTCCATTGTCCTCTTGGTAAAATTTCTTCAACCTTGGTAATGCTGGGTAATATGATTTTGCATGGAAAACACAAATATCAACATATTTTTTTTTCATCTTGTATTCTTAACATTTCTACTTGTTCACTTAGATTGTTAAGAATTTATGTTTTAAATTGATCAAAAATATTTCCAAGTTCAGTTTGACTTACCAATGTTGATGCTGATTTACTTACTCTTTCCCTTCATCTTGATATGGGCTTGCGCGTTTCACAAATTTCTTCAAATGATAATTAGTATAAATCTCCTATACTCATGAGATCAAGGATATCGATCTTCACATCCGTAATTTAACTAAGCATGAGGGCTTTTAGTGTGTCAAATCCTAAATGATGTAACTTTTCCCTGTTAACATTATACATAAATATCTCTATTATATCCTCAAGGATATCATCTGCTTCTTGATTCATTCTAAAAATTTATTCATTAATATCATGATATTTATGTTTTTCTATAAATATCCTTTTCATATAATTCCACATGATCTTATTGAATTAGTACCTAAATTCACGAACCATTTAAGAGCTCTATCCTTCAACGTTGTCAAAATCAATATCAGTTTCTGAGTGTTTGATAAGTAACCATAATATATACAAAAAGAATAAAATTAAAAGAGAAATGTTTCTCGATCCTCTAATCACGTCCCATGGAAGTCAGGAAGGAAATATGGAGGGATGTTCTTCATATGCACACTGACATCAGTATCTTGAATGGGAAATATAAAAAGTTCTTCTTCATTTTCATCATCTCCAACCATTTATTCTACCTTATTTTACACATATTCTTCTTCTACATATAAAACTAGATGGTGATGTGGTTCTTACTGCACCATATGATCAAATGGGGGGGGGTTGGTGTTGGATTTTTTTTTTTGAATAAGAATGCTAATGCAATGCACTTTTTGGTTTTTTAAATGAAATAAGCTAGATGAAAATATTTTGTCTTTTGGAGAAAGACAAGAAATGAATCAAATGGGGAATAAAACAATGAATACTTTGACACCTCCATGGAAATGGCACCAAAAATTAATGAGCCTTAGTATTGCAACAAGAATTTTGCAACTCCAAAGGCTACCAACTTTAATTATCAACCCGGGGTTCATACAAACTTAAGAGGTATCGACACTATATGTGCAACATACAATGTGCCCTTATTTTAATGATATGATGTAATGGAGTAAATTTAATGAAATGAAAGCCTAAAATAATTTCATAAATGGAAGTATTTATTTGAAAAGAAATTAATCCTAGGCAAGAACAACAATTTGTAATTCAAATCCTAAGAGCATGAATTCAAATAAATAGGCTTTATATACCTTCTAAAAATGCTTGTCCTAAGTTGTGTTTATTCTTCATAAATGATTTATTTATATCCTAGGGGTCATTATTCAAGCCTAAGAGACAAAAACAAATCTTTGGGTGAAAATCTGCTCAAGTTTACACGTGCTAGAAGAGTGCTACAGGAAGTTTTATTTTTGCTACAGGAAGTCCTGTTTAGGAGATAACTCACTGAATGACTAAGTAAATCAAATGAAAACTGGATGGAATATTTTTTTTTATTAATTAGTATGTCTTAGGTGTCCATTCCAAGTGAAATCACTCCAAAATACCCTTGTTCACGCATGCTAAAGAATAATAGAAAATTATTACTCTAAAAGCTGGAAATTCAAGAATTAGTGAGCTTGTTAACCTATCAAATGGCTAACCTAATCAAGTGGAAATTAAATGGGGTATATTTTATTATTAAAATGTATGTTTTTATGACATAATGCAAGTGGAAACAATGCAAATTAATCTCATGAACCCATTCTAAAACATATCATAAAATTACTACTATCTCACTACAAAGCATTTCCAGAAATCCTATATTCTTGAACTAGTAACCAAATCCAAGTAGCTTAATTATGAAGATGACTTTCCAAAGTTATTATAAGGATGAATAATGCATCTGAATTTTTCAATAACCTATAAAATAACTCACTTGAATCATTTAAATAAATCCTACAGCAAGAAAAGCATCAATACTAAATACGGAAATAGGCAAAACAGGAATAAGAGATGCATGTGAATAAGAAGTGAAAATAACATAAATAAATTGTTCAATAGGTATCTAAGGATTTTAGGATAGCCAAGCCCAAGGAGACTGAGTGTACTATGGAAGAAAACAAGCTTTATAAGCTAAACATTTCACCAAACTTCATTATTTGAATCAATCCAAGTACATCCAGGCAAGAAATGAAAATGGTGCCACTAAACAACATGTTCTCCCCTTCAAAATCCCTCAAATAGTGGATCTAGTTCCCAACACTAGGAGTTTGCATTAACTGATAGGGAACACATTCCTAAATTTTCTCAATCATTCAAGTTCCAAAATTCCTCAATAATTTCATAATATTTTATTTATTTATTATCTAATATTGATCCTCCTATAGTAGGGAGCAAGTCCCTAAATTATATCCTTCTCCAAATCTTCATAATCTACCCATCTAACCTTTCTTAGGCACATACAGGTAATTTATATGGGCACCCGTATGATGGGCCAATATAAATTGTGCTCAACCTCTCAGCAACCTATTCATCCCCCTTTCTTTATGGTTCTTCATGTATTTTTGCTTGGTTCATTCTATGTTTGTTGGTCCATATAATTCTCTTCCTATTGTCCTTCTTACTTCTCTTCTATTTTCATTTTTTTCTTATCTCAATTCCCATGGAGCTTCTAATGTAGGCTTAGGTTGCTTCTTTCTCTTAGGTGATTCTTCAATTGTAATCGTTTTTATTTGTGAGGGAAAAACCTTTATTTTGGTTTGTCTTATTGGTATTCCTTTGGCACTTCTCCTTGTAAAAATAAATATTTCCTAGCATCCATTACCTCATTAGTAATGTGATCCTCATTGAAGTCCAAAATTCTTACTTTTGATATAAATTCTTGGCCTTGACACATCATATTATCCATCAAATTCTTATGAATTTCCTTAACTAGAAATGTAAATTATCTTTTTTCTTTAAATTCTGGAATTGAAAATATTTAATAGAGAGTTATTTCTTCTTAAAAAGGGAGAAATGATGGTAAATAAACTGAAGAAAAATAAAGGAATGATGTGATGACCAAAGTGGTGACTTGGATATATTTCACCCTTGTATAATTTACCATGTCGGTAGAAAATATTTTGAAGCAATGTTGTGTTTCTTTGTAACTTGTAGCTATTAATTAATCATTGTCCAACACCCTAGTATTAAAATATTCTCTTGCAACCTTGTGTTAGCTTCCTGTAGAAATTTTTTCTTTCCTGTACCAAATTTTTTCTTCCAATAGAAAATCTATTTTTGCTATAGTAGCTCTATTCCTTGTAGAAAATTCCTGTAGCAGCTCTATTTCTCCTTTTATTATTTTATTATTTTTCCCTCCTTTTACATTTTTTTTCATTCCACAAAAAAAAAAAAAATCAAAGTATTTTTTGTTTAACTGAGTTTCCCCTCATTTAACCCTTGGCACTCCTTATCTTCCATCACAACCAGCTTCTTACCACCCACTTTCTCAAATCCTCTTCACTTTTGTCTTGCTCCTATCCCACATGTGTGTGTGTGTGTGTGTGTGTGTGTTGGTGGAAAAGTGAAGCTAACTGCTAGATAAGGATGAGGTTGCTCTGCTACTGATTTTGGATATCAAAAATGTTTCCTTCTCACACTTTTAATATTTTCTTAATCTAGAATAGATTTGAAGGCTAATATTAGAGAGATGCATACATAAGCCTTACCCTTGATGTGTTTTTTCAGGTGATATTGAGGCTACTGATATGACTATTGAAGCTTCCTTTGGTGGTTTTGAAGTTGCTACTAATGATCATAAAGTTTCATGTGATAATATGCTGGAGGTCCTATTGTTGATAGCCTTGAATATGGAGTTATTCTAGGGTTTTTTGTTGTTGTTGCTGCTGCTTCACATCCCTGGATAAAATGTTGCTGGTGATTTTCTCATGATGTGAGTGTTGTAGTTGATGATTTTTCTTCTGTACAAGTCTTCATATCATGATGAAACTTTGACAGATAAAGTTTTTTTGGTGCAGTATTATTCCCAATGTTCAATCTTCTGCTAGTGGAGTGGATGAAATACTTCCTAAGGAGGGTGTTATCTTCTCAAATTCATAAATGGATTCTTTATGCACAAGGTGGTTGGATATTCTGTTCCGTTGGTGGAAACATAATTGAAGTTGAGTTTTAATGTGACTGTACAGGCTAATACAAGAGGAATCCTCTTTCTTTAACAGTCATTTAATTCCTCTACGATACATCATCACTTCCTTTTGGATTGATGGAAAGACATAGGGGGTGTAAGGATAAGGTTACAGTCATCAAGAGGTGGTGTAGGTGGTGGAAAAGTCGATGACATAGTTTTTATTTTTTATTTTTTTCAAATAAGGCAGAGTGGAATTTGAGGATGATTTTGGCTAGATGGAGTGGATATGTGATGAGAGTGGTGTTTATGGATCTCTCTCAACCTTCTCTAAACAGGAAATGATCTTTTGACCCTTTCGTCCAATCAGATCCACTTCATGTAGCATCTATAAGACTTCTTGTAGCATTTCAAGACAACCCCCTTCTCGCAGACTTGTTTTATCCATAAATCTCAAATCATAGACTATATTGACCTGAAATTTATTAAGAATGTTACCATCATCCTTATGTACCTCA
Source organism: Pinus albicaulis (assembly GCA_034641835.2). Lineage (NCBI taxonomy): Eukaryota > Viridiplantae > Streptophyta > Pinopsida > Pinales > Pinaceae > Pinus > Pinus albicaulis. Next base: position 1,218,273,092 of record CM076577.1, read on the forward strand.
CCATAAAAAATATTGGTCATTGGATGCATGAATATCATGAAAAATTAAAAATAGTTGTAGGTGATTGAGGCCGATTGGTCTCAAAATGCACACTAGAATTTGTTGAAATTGCTTGAGAATGTTACCATGATCCATATGCATCTACCCATGAAACATATAAGTAAATCGATGCATGGTTTTCAAGAAATATTAAAAATAATTTTTTTCTCATAAACATGACTTCTTGTAGCAAAAAAAGGATTTCCTGTATTATTTTAGGTCAACGAAGAAAATGAATGAGAAAAGCTTGGAAATGATGGGTGGATGTTGGAAATGGATGAGGGTGATGGATTAGCATGACCTTGGTCCTTTTGGAACATCTGAGAAATGAAGGAGAAAGTCCAAGTTTGACATCCTTTGACTATATTTTTTACCAACTTTTTCTTTTGGTGCCAACTTGTTTTTTTGTTTATTGAAAATGTTGGAGAGCACCTGCATTCATTAGAGAGAAATATAAGGATAAAATAAATTTTTTATTTTTATTTTTCCATTTTTTTCCATTTTTATTATGCCTACTATGTGCCTCAATGAGGTTTTCAATTAGAAGGTCTGGCTAGGTGCCTCAAAAGGGGTTTTCACCTAGGATATTTTGTTTTTCTCTTATTTTCTCTTTTTCCCAACCCATTCAACACCTCATGGAGGTTTTCAATAAATGAGCCAATCTCAAGCACCTCAAAAGAGATTTTTACCTGAGATTTTATTCTTTTATTTTTTCTCTTTTTCCATTTTTTTATATTATTGTTTCCTATCCTACTCCACTTGGATAGTTTGTGCCTTAGGTGGGCGTGAACGAACATGGGAATTCCCACCCGTGGCCAAGCAGGCATGTCTGCACACTCGCTATGACACGGGCAGGCACACCCATGGCTGGATGTGCCTGCCCAAGGCACAAGAGTTGTGCCTTGGGTGGGAATGCCCAGCCGTGGGCATGCCCTTCCATAGCACAGCTAGCGTGCAAACACGTCAACCTAAGGCACAAGCCTCTTATACCTTCATAGGGCATGCTAACTTGCGATAGAGTGGGTGTGCTGCCAGGAACTCCTGTTGTGTCGCGTGTGGGCACACCCACAACCGGGTGTACCTGACCATTAACGTTCTTTCCTGTGGCACAATGGCCGTGTTGCAAGGTATGCCTGATGTGCCGTGAGCAGGCATGCCCATGGCCGAGTGCACTCGTCCAAGAAACATGACTCTTGTGCCTTGGGTGGGTGTGCGTGACCATTGGCATGCCTGCCTCGGGTACAACGTGAATGCTTACATGCCCACTGTGTGTGTCCTTCACACAACAAGCATTCTAGGATGCTTGTTGTACCACGGGCAGGAACACCCATGACCTGGTGATTAACATCGCCCCCCTGGCCCATGTGAATTTCTATTTTGTTTGTTATTTTGAAAATAAATGTATATTTCATTAAATAAATGTTTAAAGAAAATAAAATTTAATGGAATTTTTTTTTTCTAGTATTCTGGATGAACCTAACAACCCAGTTGACACATAACTACTAGTAAACATATCGGGGTTTAAGACCTATACTAAGTGGGATTTGAACTTAAGTTTACCTTGTTTCAACAATTTCATTAATTCCAAGATAATAAATACAGTTTCCACCAAAGAAAAAGAAAATAGATTAAAAAAAATGATTTGTCGACATATAACAAACTACTTTCCTTAGATTCCGCATTCAATGGTCGAAGTAGAAGGGAAAATAACCTTTGAGATGTGAAAATCTCTCATTAAATGTGTTGCTGATGATAATGTAATTTTTCCACAAAATCAATCCAAGCTTTTGAACGAAACCTCAAGAAGGCTTGATGTGATGTGATGAATAGTGAAAATGAAAGTTATTATATAATGGAAATTATGGAGTTTCTTTATCGCTTCTTGAATGTGGTATTAAAAATAAAGTTAGAAAACTTAATATATATTTAATATTATCAAGATACGCTAATTTTTATTACATGTGGGATGAAAAAAATATAATAATAAAAAAATAAAAAAATAATCTAATAAATGTTATATATTTAAGTAAAAGATTTAGATTAATTTTTAAGGAATGTGTGAAACGAATATTGTGTGGAAAATTTGAATGGAAATTAGGGTAAAAAAATTCAAGAGAAAACTTTAGTAGAAAAATTTAAAATAAATTGTATAAGAAAATTATGGAGGGAAATACTTGAAACAAAAATTTTGGAGGGAAAATTTTCGGCGAAATTTTTTTTGGAGGGGGGGGGGGACTTTGGAGGGAAATTTTCATTATTTAAGATATATATTATCATTGGGAGAGAGTGCATTTTTATCATTCAACATATTTTATTTGAATGCCATGGATTCTTATGATTGTGAAGTTTCTCTTTATGAAGCATCAACATCTTTGTCGCGTAACAAATCTATTCATATTAATGAATATAATGAAAATTGTCTCACCATGAATAGAGAGTCAAATTTTCTACTTAGTCCTAATCCTAAGGACTATGAGAGCAACACTAATGGAGAGAAGGATGGATATTTTCAAATAAATAGAGAGTCACATTTTCCACTTATTTCTTATCCTATGGACTATGAAAGCATCAGTAACGAAGGATAGGATGAAGAATTTCCAATAAATCGGGACACGCAATTTCCACTTATTCGTAATCATAAGGAATATGATTGAAGTAGTGATGAAGTACATGATGAATAATTTCCAATAAATAGAGATCCACATTTTACACTTAGGCCTAATCCTAAGGACTATGAGAGCGGTAGTGGCAAAGGGAAGGATGAATAATTTTCAGTAAATAGAGAGTCACATTTTCCACTTAGTCCCAATCCTAGTAATAGGATGGAGAATTTCTAGTGAATAGAGATTCAAATTTTCCACTTAGTTCTAATCCTAAGGGCTATGAGAGAAACACTCACAGAGCACAATATGAAAAATTTCCAGTAAATAGAGAGTCAAATTTCCCACTTAGTCCTAACTCTAAGCACTATGAGGGTAACACTGACGAAGGGAAGGATGAATATGATGAAGAATATCCTCCAAGTTTATATTTCAAAAGCACAGACGACGATAGTGAAACTTTTCCTGCAACTAAAGTTGGTAATAAATATTTTTTAAACAATGATGGTGATGAATTTATTAAATATATTCAAAATGATCATAGTGAGGATAGTATTCCTCCTAGTGATGATAAAAATGCTTATACATAGAATGATGAAATGATGGATACTTTGCGACCAAATATTATATCTAGGAGTAGGAGTATACCTTTTCGTATCAATACACGATTTTCTAGTTATACAAGGGGTAGAGAAGAATATCTCACAAGAGGAGGTTCTATCAGTGATCCCATTTCAAGTGAATTTGGTAAAAATGATTTCTTGAAACATATGGATCTCAAGTTTTCATTGGAGAAAAGGAAGAGATATTTTTCAATGAATAAAATCATGCAAAATTCATATTTAGTGGGGTGCATGCAATATACATTGTTAGGTTATTATTATCATATTGGGTCGTTATTTCTTTTTAGAAAAGATTTCAAAATTCTTCATTCATTTGGTAATTTTCGTCTGTCAAGAATCCAAGAAAATTTGGAAGAAAATATCACATTTTACTCAAAAATGTGTCATAAACGAGATTTTGGGCCATTAGTAGATACTACAATGTCACAGATTAAACACTTCTTTTCAAAACATGGAGAGTGTTTTCCAAATAGATATACAATACATATTCCAGATAATTTCGTAAGACAAAAAATATACAACTTATACAAATTTTATGCAGAAGGTGTTGAATGAAATGGTAGTTTTATTACATATCAATAGTTTGTGAAGATATGGAGAAGAAAATTCAACAATGTTCGTATTCCTAGGAAGACAAGGAAGGGGGTTTGCAGTACATGTGTTTCTCTTAAATAAAAAGGGGACAAATTTCAAGGAGAAGAAAGAGGTAAACATTAATAACATTATTTTTTAAAATTGTATAGTCATCAACTATGAAAATGTATTTATTAATAGGTTTTTTTTATGTTATGTGTAGATTTCAATGTCAAAGAACTTAAAGACCATCATGAAAAGAAACCATGTGAAAGGAAAAAATTGTACAAGCATAGAAATAAGTGTTATGATAATCCAAATAAATATTGGGGTTTGATAATTGATGGTATGGACCAGACGAAAACACTTCTACCACATTTTGTTTGTACGCCCAAAAATTTACAGGAGGAAAATTTCATCTAGTTTCACTTGATCAGTTTTATGGTGTTCAATGGGAAAATGTTACCAAGGGTTTACTTCACAACTCTAAATATTCATAATGATGAAAATATGACAATACCCATAATTGATGATGTGCTTTCTCATTGGTTTGGTAATCCTCCTAAAGTTTCACATATGCAATTGGAAAATACTTTTCGTGAAAACAAAAATCAGATTGTTTTTGGATATCTAAACATTCTTGTTGAATTAAGAATTTTTAATAAGGTAAAGGTTGGTTTCCTTCTTGTTGGGAACACTCATGACCATATTGATCAAATGTTCAGTTGTTTTTCAGTAACATTGAGGAGGAAGGATGTTGGGAGATTGCCATCATTAATTGAATGTATTAAGAAATCATATATGCGAGAGCCTATTTTTCATGTGTTAGAAAACATTGTTGACATGCCAAGGCTTATTCTGGGATCACTTGGTGAGGAGAAATGCATTGAACAACTTAATGAAATTATCTTCCAAAATCAATTTCGTATCAGAAAAAATTGATGGGAAAAATCTTATACAGGGCAAGAAGTATTCAACTACTGTAGAATAGTAACCATCATCAGGTTTGAAATTTTTGAAGTTCATTCCAGATCATCCAATATTTTCGTCAAATATATTGTTATTACAACTAGTTTCTGAAGTTCATAATTCACGGAGAAAAAAGAGAGATATAGATTATTATTAATTCATAGAATAAATTTTTATATATATATATATATATATATATATATATATATATATATATATATATATGAGTACTTTGATGTTGCCGATTAATTTTGGTGGGATTCCTTTTTCAATAATTAGAGTGATATCCTTTCAAGATCAACAAATGAAGATACACTTTTGAAGACTCCATTTATTTGGCCACAAAATGTGTTAAATGAACATGAGGAAAGAAAAATAATCGAAAAAAAAATAACCTAAAAGTATTATTAATTCTTCACAAGTAGAGGAAATAGAAATGTATATTGGTTCGAGAAGATCTCATGCACAATGTGAAGCCATGGAAGACCTTTACAGGGGTTCAATATAGGATGTTAAGGAGGGTTTCATGATCACATTATTAACATATGGATATGCACATGGATATCCATTTTGGGTTGGCAAGATTATAAAGGTCATTATAGAACGATATAGATTCCGAAGAGGTTGCTACCAAAAGGAAAAATGTTGATATGGGAGTATGTTGAACCTAGTCGCAGATCTAAAAGACTTTTGAAACCTGAAATGGTGGGCATGAATGTCGAAACAGCTGGGGCATTATTTGATGAAAGAGAAGAATATGGAACATCTTCATATACATCCAGTCATTCATCCGAAGATGTGAATTATGATGGCGTGCAAGAACATATGAGTGATTTTGAATATTTGTCTAAGAAAATGCATATAAATGATTGCATGGTAAGATGAAATCAATATTTTAACTTCCATATGATCTTATAAGAATTTATGATTCATTTTTATTTTTGTTGGATTATATGTTTTAATTATGATGAATTCGTTTGTTTAGAATATTAAGAACACAACAATAACTTAGAGAAATAATTTATGTTTCATTCAATCTACAAGTATTGATATTTTGATTAATTTAGTCATATAATTTGCTGATAATGTCATCGTTGAAATATGTCAAACAATTAAATTTTTTTAATTTTATGGTTGAAATATTTTCAAATTTGTTTATATCTTTAACTTTATGGTTGAAAACAATTAGAATTTTAGGGATTTTTAGTGTCATGATACTATATTTTGAACAACATGGATGAAAATTGTTGGAATTTTAATGTGTTTCAGATCCCATTATTTTATATTTAATGCCATTACTAAAAATGTTGAAATTCTATCCGGAAAAGAAAAATGTTATTCTAGCAACAACATTAGTGTGTTTTTTTCATTTATTTTGCATAGGAAAATTCATTTTACTACCATTCTTAAAAAATGTTGAAAAATAACCTTGAAGTAAATAAAACATTGTTCTACAATACACACTTTTCATTTTTGGATTGTTTTCATGTTTTTTGAGTAGATTTCTCATGAGTTTACAGTTGTCATTTCAAAGTTCACATTTTTCTTCAAGCAATGGACCATATCAAGGCCTATAAAGACTGCTCTTTCAGCTGGATCAAGGAAGGAAATTGCATGAAAAGAGATGGATTTCTATTCTAACTACAAGAATGGAAACATTATTCTACTTACAAAAATGAAAATGTTACTCATCCAAATGTAAAGGATACCTCTAGTTGTAGGAATGTAAATACTGTATTAATTGCAGAAATGAAACACACTAATCTACTTGCATAAAACCCTGTGGAATTTGCAAGAATGTGATTCATTATTCTGATTGCAGAATGTGAAAAGTTGCTTTGAAAAGGAAGTTAAACTATTCAACACCAATGCTTGTCACTGAAACCCTGAAAGAGCATAAACTAAATTAAATAGGCCTAATTTAATTTGCATCGATAAATCACCATTTTGACCACAATTTTCAAATAAACATAGCTTTAGTGACAACGTCCATGTGCATTTCATAAGAAAAAAATGATTACTATTTAAATTTCGAAATCTTCCCTCTAACCCTAATTTCAAAATTGTATTTGTTGTGAATAAAAAGTAGTGCTAATGTTGTATTTGGTCCTCCTTAATCATGGATTCATAGCCTATGGATCTATTGATGTTCCAAAATGACTTTATCAACATTGGGGAAAACCACCCAGTGAGGGTCCCAAACTCTACCTTTTCCATTTGGAATAGTGGCTCCGATTGGAATTATGGGATCGATTTCCCTTTAACAAAATTATATGGAGTGGGATGGATGGTGGTAATTTATTGTAATTTGTATTATTAAATAAAATAATAACTAATATAATCTACTCTTATACCCAAGTAATATTATTACTTATGTGTTATAAAGATGTCATAATTAACACAACAATATTGATCATTATGCAATTATGATACTAACTGGATTAAAGAAAACTACTTTAATTAAATATTTAATTTAATTAATTTATTATAACATCAAATTTCAATCAAGAATATGAGTAGTGATCATGAAATATTGACCAACACACATATATGTGAACAAAAACATAAAATAATTCCTTTCAAAGAAAATAGATAGAAAAATAGGATAGTAGTACCCGATACATTGTAGATCTACTCATCATGGAAATGCACATGGTTCATCTTAATATTAAGAAAAACTTAAATATAGTAGTGAAATTTAAATCTTTTCTTGCATAAAATTAGGACCCCTTCTCCATCTTAGAGATTGAATTTATAGTCTGAATATAAAGGACAAAAATAAATTCATGTAACAAACCTGTAACAAAAACAACAATAATGGACTAGTTAGCAAATAGTTGCAATAACTTTGAAATTCACGAAGAGGACTATCCAACAGTAAGTTTCCATAAGTTGTGAATATTTAAAAAAATAGAAAGATTCGATGGATGTTTGGGCTTAATTCTTATCTTCCCTGTAAAAATATCATTCTTCTGTGATGGCAACATATGCATGGTGACACTGGACAGACATCAGAGGACTAGACATTGAATGTGATGTTTTACTAGAAACTACCAATGATGTTCGAGACTAACTTTGGAAAGTCAATCAGTCCTCTCGGCCATTTTCTTGGTGTGATCATGGCACGTGTTATATAACATCCCAGAGTCTAGTAGAGTATATTCGGGGCAGTTAAGAATGAGATTGGATTGTAGGAAAATATAATTAACTAATTCAACCATGGAGCTAGCTAGATTTCGGGCCTCGTTTACAGCGACTTCATCCTTCTTCATTCTGATTTCCAATTCTCTAAAAACTATGATATTTTGAGCCTCATCGATCTATGGTATATTAACAGATCTACTTTGTTTACTTTCTTACCAATTGAGAAAATAAATCATTTGTTTCTTTAAAATAATTTTTCATATTAGAAAATTGATCCACAAGGTAATCCATATTTTTATATTGATCCTGAATTATCACAAGTATATTGGAGAAGAGCTTTTGTTGATGCACGAGGAGAATATTCAATTCTTTAGCCTTTTTTTTGAATTTGTGAGTTGAGGATTGACATGCAATTGTTCCATCTTCTTCTGAATTTCCTTAATATGATCATCTCTAGTATACAACTCTTTATCATATTGTTCCTTCAATGAATCAAAATTATTGTAATTTTTTTAGTTGTGTATGCCATTTTTCATTGATTTTTTGTTTCTCAACCGAAAGAGTCTTCTCCAACAAGATGATTATTTCCACTTTTTCTTTTAGAAGTTCTTGAACTTCTACAACCTTACTAATATTTTTTGAAGCATAGGTGCCTCTAAATTGAGCTAACTTCCCTAACTCTTCTATTGGTTTTGCAGTAGACCCTTTCCATAGGACTTCAAAATAGGACAAATTGATGGAAAATAATGCCTATGATTGATCCAATTTTCTTTTCATTCTTTCCCTTTTTACAATGTCCTTATGTTGAGGACTGTAGAAAATGTCCAAGGGAGGAATCCCTTCAATATTCAGAACAAGTTCTGACGTAGGAAAAGTTGGAATAATCTCAATGTTTTTCTAACGCTAAGTGTGAGATTTATCAATAACCTCCTTTGTTCTAACACTCTGCTCATTATTCTTAGAAGTATCCTGAACATTACTTTGTTGTGAGTTATTTTCAGTCTGAGAAACTCTATTCGGTTCATCAGTATTTGAATTAAAAGTTTGACTAAACTCTTTCCAGAATTCATCCAATTTAGGATTAAAAACTAATTCTTCTATCTGAGATGTAGAAGAAATCACAAAAACCTCTGATTTATTAGGTAATATCGATTGTGAAGAACCGACAATACGAACATTAGAAAACAAGGCTCTGTCCTAAGTTAGCTATAATAAATTAAGAGGAAGATTGGCTATCCTAGAAGCTATGCACTGTGCAAAATAATTCTTCTTCTTTGAGGTCAGTTTTTCTTTTGCTCACCTTAACAATAATGTATAACAGGAGGATTTTTCAAACAAGTCATCTAGTTTATCAATCTCGTGAAAATATTGTCTTAGATTCTTAGAAGCAGTGAAATTTTTAACCACTGCAATAGGATCATATTGTCTATTCGGAATGGTAGACAACTTGACAGCTTGTATGGCTGGAATCTTTTTCTCTGCATGGAGATAATTAGCCAATAGAAATATTCCAAACATAGTAGGTGTTGGCTCGTTTGGGCTTGAACTAGGTTAGATCTATGCTGCACACCATTTAAGCCCTTGATCATAGGCCCTTTTGGCAATAACCCACAAGAAGATCGCAGTCTCACCTCAAGGTGACTATGGGAAGTTGTAGAACTAGGTTTCTACAACCTTGAGGGGCTATGCGATGTGGTCAATCTACTATGCAGCTATTATATTTTATCATACTTAAAATGAATTCACTATATAAAAACTTTTACTTACTTTGCCACATTAAATAGAACATATTATACAACATTAGAAATTGCACTGTTATAATGCACAACTGTAAAACTACTTCAAAACAACTGATATTAAGAAAATAGACAAGAAACATATAAGAACACATAATATATTCACAAAAATTATTCTTTATTATGATGGGTCTTTTCAATACAATCATTTCTCTGACCTACGCATAAAACTATAGATGGTCTGTGCACTAAGATGTATACTCTTCCATGGTCTCTCCACACTCAAATGCAAAGCCTTTCCTTCACTACAAAATAAAAATACAAACAAGCTATAATATTCCCATCTAGCTGAAGCTAATGGGAATATCTTATTTTTCCTTATTTTATCTTGCATTTCATGTTTATGAAAAAAATATGAAGAAGGACATGTAAAAATCCTAAAAACCATAAATAAATCAATGCCTATGTAAAAAAATATATATCTGGGACATATAAATAATCTCTTGTAGGTGTGAATGGGCTTAAATCACAAGACTGGGTCAACCTTGACCAAATCAACAGCACATTCTAGGTGTAATGAACCTCATGCATACACGACGCAGTTCTAGATGGAGGCTCCACATGTGAAAGGAGTTAACTCATTGAGGTGGTTTAGGGTTTGAAAAGGCTTTCATCCTATAAAATAAGGAGGAGGACAACAAGAGAAGTTTGTTGATGTTATTATTTTCTGAAGGTTTTGTATGTTGAGACACACCTCAGTTGGGGTTTCCTGTTTAGGAACTCCCACCTCCTTCCTTAAGTATCTCTTGGAGGAGCCTTGTTTGTCTAGTCCACTATCCGGAATTTGGCCAAGCCACATCTTGCATCTACAACACAGTTTTGCTTAGGATTGGGTTTTCGATGTGAGTTACAGCAAGTGGAACTCTAGATCTGCAAAGATCTAGCTTATAGTTGAACCTCTTCTCACTGAGTGTGTCTTTTAACCTTCTAGAAGAGTGCATCCACAGTTTGAGCTTCAGATCCATACATTGGAAGCAGGCCAAAGAATTTCTAGGGCCTACATCACAGTCCCTCTTCCATGACTGTGTTATTTTCAAAATCAGAGTTGCAAGGCGTCTTGGCATCATTTTAGAGGAGGAAGATCTTTGGTGATTGGATCCTTCCTTTCACTGTGGTGATCCGTGGATTGGCCAAACAATCCATGTTAGTTCATATATGATATGTTGTATATGTTATGATTCATAATTTTCTGAATACTTCTACAAATCTGTGACTTAGATCTCAGATCTACTCTTGTACCTTCATGTTTTGCTGAGATCCCCAAGCGAAGTGTATAAAGGAGAATTTCTTGTTTAAAAATATGATATAGATATAAAATTTTATGTACATATCTGTTGTAGATCTGATTTTTAATCTACTGTATGCTTCATCCATGAAAATTACGTTGTCAAGCTCTTTCTGCACTTTCTTGTGTTGTAGTGTCTCATTCTGAAGCCTGGATCTATGTAAAACTTCTGTCTTTCTCTGAGATATTGCATAAATAACATCATAGGTATGATTTTATAATTTTTATACTTATTTTCACCTAATTCCTTTAGACTTTATGCTGCATATGCTTCAGTCACATTATGCATACTCTAGGTCATGGGAAATCAACAATTTTAAGCCTAGTCGGGATTGGAGGAACTGTTTAATATTACTAGGATCATTTTTTTGACCTGAAATTTGTTATAGGAGTTTCAAATGACCTAATATGGAATATCCCACCATCATCCCTCCTTATTTTTATGCGCGTCCTTGAAATTATTCTTTTTAGGGCCTAAATCACTTCTTTTCCCCACCCCTTTGAGTCTAGAAGTGAAGTAAAGCTGTTGTTGTTGCTAAGAATTAAGGATATACCATATAGCATTATTTAAAGCTGATTTCTTACTACTATTAAACTTTGGGATAACTTAGGGTATTCTTACTGTTATAGAAAATCCCTATATTGCTACATTTCCACACTTGGGAAGGAGAATATAGGTCATATACTTGCTGAGGTTATTTTATCTACTGGTGATATGTTGTTTTAAATATAATGAGTTGTTTTACATTGTCATGCTCATGATTTTATGAAGCTCCACATTGGTAATAACTCAAAATATTCCCAATAGTGTAGCTGTTCCCATTTCCGAATATCACAGTGGTATCAAAGCAAGATCTTTGGCATAGCCTATGAATTCTTGGAGCCAATATGTATTTAGATGGAGGAGAACCTTTAAATGATAGAGAGCAGAGGTATCATGGAAGAAGACATAAGAAAAATGACTACACCATTGAAACCCCATTGTATGGAAGAATAAAAGGAGTAGAGTTCTTTAACATTCTTTCTCAAGCTTTGCATGAGCTGGAGGGAGAAATTATGGGAGTGAGGAATGGAATATCAGCATATATCTTGATGATTTTTTCACAATAGGGTAGCCCCACTACTTCATCTAATGTGTGTGAGCATGCAACCACACAATCTGATCTACAATGTTGCGGCATGCCTGCATTCTTTGAAAGAGGAGAAGAGGAGGGAAAGACACCAGAGGAGGAGACCCTTGGTAACTACCTCTGAGAATATGAATCTCGGTCTAAAATATTCAAGGAGCATTTAGGCTTCTATGATTTTTGTTAGCTTAAATAAGGGAGAAGATCCATGAAGATAACTCCATTTCAGAAAATTGCTTGGGGGGGGTAAAGATCTGCTACATGATTTGCCAAGGGAAAAGGCCTTACTTCAGCAAGATCATTCTTCTCAAGATGAAGACATGAATGTCCTTTCCTCAATGAGAGATCAAGGAAAATGATCTCTTATTGATGGGGCATACTCCATTTTTGAGGAGGAAGAAATAGAATTGAAAGGTTCCTCCAGCACTGTGACAACAGGAGGGAATCTAACCTTGTTGAAAGATGGAGTTGAAGCTATTTCTTCCACTATGAGGACCCTTGTATCTCTGGAAGGAGGTCCCCAGGATCTTATTCATGGGAAAGATGCGCATCATGTGTCTATGATGATATATAAGGAGACAAAACAAAGAAACACCTTGGACGGCGAGATATTACAGAAGGTGGACAATGAAGAAGAAGATTGGGGAGTTTCTCCAACCTCTCCTTATCCTAGTACTTCCACACAAAAATTGGAGATGGATCTGCGCAGTGGAAGTAGTCACATTATGTTCCCATCGGTATTTCACATTGGAATGAGCCATGAGACATATTTATCTTGTGGTGTACCCCCTGGAAGACCACCTGATTCAGATTTGATGAGAGATGTTTCATGAATTGATGCTCCTTCTATAGATCCTAGAAGGAAGAGAGAATTAGGAGACCATGCTATAGAACTAAGAGTATGGGGGAGGTACAAAGGAAGGGAGAAATTTTTTCCTTTGAATTCACTATTTATCCCCACCTCTCAAATTGCATTGAGGAGATATGCTGCAAGGAGAGAAAATGATGCCATCATGAAGCATGAAAGGCAATATTTGAATCAAAAGACAAAATTGTTTGAAGAACACTCTTCCTTGCTGGAAGAGAGATGGTGGTCTCACATGCATGCTTTGGCTAAAACAGAGAGGCCTTGGATAGATGATAGCCTTCCATGGAAGACTAACTCCCAAGAGCTTCTTTCTTCTCTGAAGCATGTGCATGAGCAGGGAGGGCAACAAGGAAGGAATAGTAACCTTCCATCTCATAACTTTGGCATGGGAGGTGACTAGAAGGATAAAAGTGGGAGGTATGGCCTTCCAACATACACCATGGACATGGAGGATGTCAAGGAGAAGGGCAGCAACATGGCAGCCACTTCTGTTGTCACATTTACAATGTTGTCATTGTTGGACACATTAGATCCCTATTCGAAATCCCAGCTGCTGGTAGGATATTCCAAGGATCTTCATACTTGCATGATTCTCAATGACTGGTTGCATGAGGGTAGTTGTTCAATCCTTGAGGGAGTCATCTATAATCATGGTAATATCTTCTTATCTAGATCCTCCAAGCTCAAGAAGAAGTTACTACAATGGGCCTATGAGGAGTTATGTTTCAGCCAAAAGTATCTTATGAAGCTCAACAACACCATCTTGAAGAGCTACTATTGGGAGGGTTTTGAAGAAGAACTCTATCAGCATTGTCAAAGATGCATGAACCATGTGGAGATGGGGTAGAAACATAGCTCTGTTGGAGATTTAATTTAGCCTTCTCTTTCCCCTCTTGAGGGAGGAGATAGATCTATGCACCACTCCAAATTGATGGGGAGGACTATTGGTGAAGAATATGCTCAGGTGAAACAAGTTTATTTTTCTGATTATATGCATTCTTCCACCTTGTTTATGCAGGCCATGATTCTAGGGAGGAGATTTTTATCTTGCTAATATCATGGTAGATTTTTGGCCACAACACTTGTTGTACCTGGCCACTCCCTTCGTGGACAAAGGGAGATCTTGTTTCATGATGGGTGCTTTCCTAAGGCAGCAAACATATCTCACACATTCAGTTACAGTGAGATGGCACGGGCTGCAAGTAAGTGGTGGGAAGACCACTTACCACACCTTGGTTTAATGCAGGTAGGAGATGCATTACACTGGTTCCACATGTAGGACTATGACCCATCTCCATATGTGCACCTTTCTATTTTTTTGTACATTATTTTGCTCCCATACATTGATGACATGCTTGTACCTTTTGTGGGAATTTATGGAGGGAGGATGGGAAGTATGCATATGCCTAATGAGCTGAAAAATCTCCATGTGTCTTGTGTCATATATTTCAGAGAGGACATTAGGCAACCAATGGGTGTTTCACATGAGATCTTGTTTCCTTGTGGGATGAATTTTGCACATCTCATATTGACTTCAGGGAAATAATTCATGGGGGTTTGGCTTGGTGAGCATATAGCTTATGATGGGAGCTTGATATTTGATGATGTCACCAATGGAGGAGAAGTCTTACAGCACTCACCTTATCAGTTGCTTGAGGACAAGCAACATTATGGAGGGGAGGACTGTAATATTCCCATCTAACTGAAGCTAATGGGAATATCTTATTTTACCTTATTTTATCTTGCATTTCATGTTTATGAATAAAATATGAAGGAGGACATGTAAAAATCCTAAAAACCATGAATAAATCAATGTATATGTAAACAGAGATATATATGGGACATATAAATGATCTCTTACAGGTGAGACTGGGCTTAAATCACAAGACTGGGTCAACCTTGACCAAATCAACAACGCAGTCTAAGTGTAATGAACCTCATGGATACACAACACAATTCTAGATGGAGGCTCCACATGTGAAAGGGGTTAACTCATTGAGGTGGTTTAGGGTTTCAAAACGATTTCATTCTATAAAATAAGGAGGAGGAAAACAAGAGAAGGTTGTTGATGTTATTATTTTTTGAAGGTTTTGTATGTTGAGACACACCTCAATTGGGGTTTCCTGTTTAGGAAGTCCCACCTCCTTCCTTGAGCAACTCTTGGAGGAGCCTTGTTTGTCTAGTCCACTATCTGGCATTTGGCCAAGCCACATATTGCATCTACAATACAGTTCTGCTTAGGATTTGGTTGTCCATGTGAGCTGCAACAAGTGGAACTCTAGATCTGCAAAGATCTAGCTTATAGTGGAACCTATTCTCAGTAAGTGTATCTTTTAACCTCCTGGAAGAGTGCATCCATAGTTTGAGCTTCGGATCCATACATTGGAAGTAGGCCAAAGAATTTCTAGGGCCTACAGCTTAGTCCCTCTTCCATGACTGCATTATTTGCAAAAGTAGAGTTGCAAGGTGACTTGGCATCAATGTAGAGGAGGAAGATCTCTGGTGATTGGATCCTTCCTTTCACTGTGGTGATCCGTGGATTGGCCAAAAAATCCATGTTAGTTCAGATATGATCTGTTTTATATGTTATGATTAAGAATTTTCTGAATACTTCTACAAATCTATGACTTAGATCTCAGATCTACTCTTGTACCTTCATGTTTTGCTGAGATCCCCAAGCAGAGTGTATAAAGGATAATTTATTGTATACATATGTGATATAGATCTAAAATTTTATGTAAAAATATGCTGTAGATATGATTTGTAATATAATTTATGTTTCATCCATGAAAATTACGCTGTGAAGATTTTTCTGCACTTTCTTGTGTTGTAGTGTCTCATTCTGAAGCCTGGATCTACGTAAAACTTCTGTCTTTCTATGATATATTTAATAAATTACATCATAGGTATGATTTAATGAAATTTATACTTATTTTCACCTAATTCCTTCTAAATTTATGCTGCATATTCTTTAGTCACATTCTGCATACTCTAGGTCATGGGAAATCAACAATTTTAAGCCTAGTCGAGATTGGAGGAACTGTTTAATATAGCTAGGATCATTTTTTTAACCTAAAATTTGATAAAGGAGTTGAAAATTACCTAATATATAATATCCAACCTTAATCCCTCCTTATTTTTACGCACATCCTTGAAATTATTCATTTTAGGGCCTAAATCATTGCTTTTCCCCACCCCTTTGAGTCAAGAAGTGAAGTAAAGTTGTTTTTGTTGCTTAGAATGAAGGATCTGCCATATAGAATCAATTAAAGCTGATTTATTGCTTCTATACAACTTTGGGATACCTTAGGATATTCTTGCTGTTGTAGAAAATCCCTATATTGCTGCATTTCCCCACTTGGGAAGGAGAATATAGGCCATATACTTGCTAAGGTTATTTTATCTACTGGTAAGATGTTGTTTTACATCTAATGAGATGTTTTAAATTTTCATGCTCATGATTTTGTAAAGTTCCACATTGGTAATAACTCAAAATATTTCCAATAGTGCAGCTGTTCCCATTTCGGGATATTACACTAGCCCTTAACCATTGAACTTATAATGATGATCTCTTCCTATATTGCATTACATATATTTTTATAGTATTTGTTACACCATTTTTTTGGTCATCTAACCTATTATCATTAGATGAACCCAAGTACACCATGTAAGACCAATTTTACCCTAAGTAAAATTTCTTTCACCATGTGAAATAACATTTGTCTATATTTCCTGGTCATATTTAACCCAAAACAAGGAAATTAATTAAATAAATCATTATTTATTTGATTATTTCCTAAGAATAAGTTATTTAAATCACTATTTAAATGCTATTCCTAGTTAAATTTGACTAAATCATTTTTAAATAATTAAATAAACCATTATTTATTTAATTATATTCCCATCATTTCCCTAAAATAATAAATAAATCACTTATTTATTTGTTATTTATAAATAAAGGAATTGACCCAAGTCAAAAATCCTTTTCCCTCCAACAAATATAATAAAATATTCCTAAAGGGTGATTCTAGAATTCGATTAATAATATTTTATTCATGCACTGAGTTCTAGAACACCCCAATATTTTGTTATAAATAGAAGGGTTTTCCTCATTCATTAGTCACCTCCATTGCATTAGATCACTCTGGATCTACTCTTGGTCACCATTTTCCATTTTTTCCTTGTGAGATCCCATTGAGTTCTATGTTTGTTTGGGTTTTCAACCACAATAAGAGAGATGAATTTTAGATCTGAAACACTGAGGACTTTCAAGAACCCATCCCATTGAGGAGAACCGGAAAACACCTTTGTTGTTTTCCTCTTAGGTGCCCCCTTTTAATATAATACAAAAATTCTTTCAAATACACTGTTCTTGTCTTGTCGATTGGATGCATGGAGCCATATTCTATTTTATCTGCTTAATGTTTTTTGTGCTTAGATCTGGATTTGTGCAGCACTATTTCAGAGCCTAGGGTTTCTCTTCCATTTTCTGTTTTTCCTATTTTTATGGTGCTTTCCACCTGTAAAACCCTCAAACAGTCAAAGTTTTAACTTCTGTGTGTTTCTGGCCTTATTGCGCAAGTGGCAGACATCAGCCGCAACTGAGACGACAATTTTTTTCTGAAATTTGCCGCCGAGAGACCCGGATCTGCAGGTCGCACTTATCAGTCCAAAACCTGTGACCTAGCCTTGAGGTTGCACTTTTTTACCCAAAATCTGCGACCTGGACTACAAACAGGTCAGAACCTGTGACCTGCACTTTTTTTTGCATTTTTCTAGCACTTTTTATGGGTTTGTCTGAAGCTTCTGTCAGGGTTTTCCAGCCTCTGTCTCTGCCCATTTAGACCTGTTTCTGATCTATTTCACTCAAATAAGTGGGAATCTTGCCCCTTCGGGCTCTAGTACCCTCCAATTTTTGTGGGAAAGTTTTTGCTGTTTCAGACGTCTGAATTTCCAGAGTTTCAGCCTTATTTCTTTCAGATCTGATACCTCATTTTCAGATCCCTTTAGATCAGCTCTTATCCCTTTCAAATCACCTCATATAGTTTTGTTTGGGTTCATTTCTAGGACAACCTCATTGTATTTTCTATGTTTAGCTGATCTCCTCCTTTTTAGCAGCAACCTTTCCTCTGCCTCTTTGTTGTTCTCTACACCTCTTTTCAGCAGATTTCTCCTTTAGATCCCCATCCCTCCCGACCTTAGATCTATTGGCCTCTTTTTCGCGTGCTTTGCTTAGTTTTTTTTTCCCTCTTTTAGACTAGTTTTGAGAGACCTGCCTTCTTGGGTTAGATTGATGCATTGTTAGCTATTAATTTTCTGTTCTTTCACTCTTAATTCCTGCAGATTTATTTTTAGTTAAGTAGCACACTTTTTCTTTTACTCTCAAAACGTCTGGGTTTAAACAATTAAATTTAATGCACGCCACACACTGACCCTAATTGAAGAAGAGTCTGGTTAACACCACCTGGAAAAGACTTTAAAATCAATTGACACTGCACCTCTCTACCCTTGTCTCGACATTTCCCTCACTTGATTTTGCCTCTCCCTGCCCTTGTCAGTCTTTCTTCTTCCCGTCATCATTGTGCCCCCAAGGCGTTTGTCCCGGAGACTTCTTGGCCTTCACCCTCAGTTTCCGGTTAGTCGACTTCCTCCTTCCTGCCATCATCAAGTAAGTCCTCCCCCGAGTCCGCACTCCGACTCTTCTTCAGATTGTTCGAGTTCTCCCCCTACTCCTGGTTCTCCCCCTATTACTTTCACCATGTCTACTTCAGGGCCTAATACCAACAGCAACCTCAGTTCTACTACTGGGTCTGTTTCTGGTGGAACCACTACGGGACCTACCTCGACTGCCCCGTTGCTCCCTTATATGGTTGGTCTCGGTCTCCCCGACTTTAATTAGCTGATCAATGATCCTATTCGCCATGATGTCAATTGGCCTGCTATGCCAACCAAGCTCCCCTCTGACATTCCCAAGTTCGAAGGCCTTACTAGTGAAGATCCCTCCAACCATATCCAATCTTTTCACATGTGGTGTTCCTCCAATTCCATTACCGATGTTTCCATCCGTCGTCAGTTGTTCCAACGCACGCTTACTGGTGAAGCTTCTAAGTGGTATGTTGACCAGCCAGCCTCTTCCCATACCACCTTTGCGACCTTTGCCCATGCCTTCTTATATTATTTCCAGCTCCCCTCTCGTTATGACACCGGTATCGAAATTTTGACTTATTTCTGTCAATCGTCTGCGACCCGCCTATTCAATCATGTTAAAGAATGGCGGAGAAGAAAGATCTTATGTCAAGCCCCTACCTTCAAAGATCGTGTCTATATGGACTAGTTCCTTCACTCTCTCCTACCTCCCATTGGAAAAGATGTCTCATTCCACTTCCCTCAAACCGAAGAAGCCTCCCTCCAAATAGCCTTGAAATATGACCTGATCTATGCTCAATATGGTTATGACTATACTGTCCTTCCTGACCTCCCCAAACCCCATGGAATTAACGCACCAGGGGCACCTTCATGCCGCTGATGGTATTGTTGGAGCTCTCTCTCATCCATCTTCTCAACCTCCCATGAACTATGGTTTTCCTGGGGGAGGGGGCACCTCCCCCTGCACTTCTCCCCCTCCCGGTAGCAAACATCCAGGATCCAGCATGCCTCCTCTTTCTGCCTAGCCTCCGATTTACCACACTGTTACCCAACCTCATTCTCGTCATTATCCATAGCCTAGTGCTCCAGCTCCTCTAGCATTAGCACCCTCACCTCCCTTGTCTTCTCAACCCCCGGAATAGCAGCCACCACCCCCTCAGGGGCAGGTGTATGCACAACAAAGCGTGACCAATCCTTTCCCGCAGAAAAGCTTTGTGGCTACCCAACCACCTCATGGACCAGTAACCACTCAACCTCATACATCTGGTACCTCTGATTACCAGATCCTCATGATTAACTCTAACCAACCTATAACCACCGACCTTAACCTTCACACTCAGTCCCATTTGTACCCCCAACCTCCTGCTCCATCTGTCCCCGAGTTACCTTCTTCAGGTTCTACAGAGCCTCTTTCGACAACTTATGGTCCCTTGCATATCCCTCCGCCCAAAGCCGAGGTTCATACCAAGACTCCTAAGGGACCATTACACCGAAATGCTGCTTCTGACTGAGCTACCCATTCGTTTAGCATAGTAGATGAGCTGGCCCAATCTTCTGTTGTCATTTCAATGCTGGAACTCCTCCAGTCATGCCCCTCCCAAAGAAAAGCTCTACTATCTGCCTTGGGCACTGTAGATCTAGCAGATGACCAATTGATTGTTTTTGATGCCCATCAGGCGGAGTCTCCTCCTCTTCCTACTTCCGTAGCTTTCCAAATCTCAGTCAAAATCTAGAATGCTAACATTTCCCAGTGCATCATTGATGAGGGGGAATCCACCTGTGTGATGTTCGCTTCAGTTTGGAAACAACTCGGATCTCCTGAGTTGGCCCCTTCCATGATCACTCTTCGAGCGTGGGATGGCCACACCTCCCAACCCATTGGCCTTTTCCGTAATTGTCCCATCACTCTTGCGGGCAAGACTATTTGCATTGACGTTGAATTCATCGACGCCCCTATTGATTATAACATTCTTTTGGGGTGTAGCTACACCTATGCCATGTCTGTTGTCCCATCCGCGGTCCACCGCAAGATGTTTTTCCCTCATAATGGAAAGATAGTCACCATCAACCAGTTGACGTATAATGAGCCAAAATCTCAAACCTCCCCTGAGTCAACCCTCTCTTCTGTAACCAATAAACAAACCATTGATTCCTTTACCAGTGTTTCCCTTGACGTCTACAAAGACTCCTCCTTGCTTGGAACCTTCCTCGGTCTTCCTCCTCCTCCTGTATCTAATCCCAACTTAGTGAATGTTTGCATGATGCAATCGTCTCAAGCTGACCTTAAACAACCCGCTTCGGCTAGTCAGTAACCTCAACCTCTCCTGCAGCAATCTACTCCTAGCCCTTCGCCTCAGCTACCAAAACTTCTTCTGCCTGGACCTTCCCATCCAGCTAGTAATCATGAGTCTCTTTAACCTCCTAGAACGGTTCCCCCAAGCCTTAGCCATTTAGGAGTCGTCCCACCTGGCCATTACCTCTTTGGTCAGATACCTTTCTTTCTCCCCTTCCTGGAGTTTATTCGGTCCCTATCTTGGCCACCCTCTCCCTCCCTAACTTGACCTTGGGTATACCCGTCTGGTACCTTGACCCTCCAACCACTACCTTGCCTGGTCAACCCAAACCTTATCTTGCTTTGACCCCGTTTCAACCGGTCCCCATGACTTCTCCCATTGTAACAGTGCCTCATCCACCTCAACAGGAAACACCTCCCATTGCGACCGCTTCGGGTAAGACTGGAAAAGCTTGCAGGGGAGCATCAACTGACAAGACTGCCCCGACAAACCCTGCCCCTCCTCGGCCTCCAAATCATACCGTCCAGTGTGCTTTGTGTGATGTTGTCGGTCACGCCACCCATACCTATCCTGAACTGCCTCATCTCAAGTCCATGGTAATGTCATGTTCCCTGAGTCAGCGGTCCTAGAAGCCTTTGTTTCTTCCACGACCGTGGCCAAGAACCCCAAGAATCTTCACACCAACCACCCCTATGCTTTGTGTGATCTCCATGGCCATTAAACCCACCTTTTTCCCCGACTCGACGACTTCCGCACCTCTCTCGCCGCGATCTGCCAATTTGCAGCCAAGCGCAACAAGTCCACCTCTCCCCTATTTGCGCGTTTTGCTCTGGTAGAACTACCCAACATGATTTCTCCCATTGACATTCCCCCTCCTGATGTCAAGATGACAGAGCCTTCATCCACCATTTTATACCTATCATCATCCATGAGACCCTCGGGGAAAATTCCCTCTGAATTCTCCCCTATTGTTTCACTTGACCTTCCTTCAGCAATCACCTTGGGCTCAAGATCGGTAGATCCTTTATCTACTTACTCTTCTGTCACCCCTTGTGATGTTGCGCATGTGAACCTCTCTTCTCAGGATGATGAGTCAGATAGCCTCGCCATGTTAGGTGGTATTTCTTCCAAACGTCACCCCATCTTCTATCCCGATGACGACATTATGAAAGGAATCATCTCCCCTGACTTTATTTATTCCCCCTTACATCGAAACCACGCGTTCAAACCACATACACCTTGTGACCATTACATTGCAACACAATGTTTGGGTAAGGGGGCACCGATATTTAAGAGACCCGAAGAAATAATTCTCCATAACTCTCCTAGTGTTTCTAGTCATGTCGACTCTAATAACATTATTCTTCCACATTTAGAAGAACCTTTAGAGTCCCATACCACTTCAAATCATTCTCGGGATGATACCCCTTATTGTTGCTTCATTTTACATCCGCAACCCAGTCTCTTAGACATTGTTGTTGACCAACCTATGTGTTTTCTAGGAGAACATCAGTTCATTATCTCCAAATCCTCTCTTTGGGATAGTGACACCTGGAATCCCAACCCGGAAACTTAAAGTCCATTAGATTTATATATGCAGTACTAAAATAGATTAGTAATCCTCCATTTCCTTTCTCACACTGCATAACCATAAGGAAAACAAATGGCGCACCACATCATTAAACTATGTTTAGATTCCCCTTTATACATTTTGGCATGACCATAACATGCTTGGGGGCACCTATGCCCCTCAACCATAACCCTCCTCCAAATTTAATTTCCTCACTTACGACACTTGTACTTGGGGCACCAATTTGCCTCCTTACTTGTCCTTGTTTGTGTTGATTTTCGTCATGAGATACCCTATTGTACTCATGTTGTTATGGTCCCCCATTTGACCTTTACTGTGTGGCAGCACCATTGAGTCGCCCTTGTTTAGAGCATCCGAATTGAGTCATCATCACATTCATGGAGCCTATCTCGAGTCCCTTTGTATCCCGCTATAGTCCTCCATCCTTCATTGCTCGGTCCCTCTCTCGTGTTGCACATTATGGCCTTCAGTACCATTGTCCCCTATCCCTCATGATATTGTGTCAGTTGCTACCAAGCCATTCATGCCCTTTATGCTCTAATAAGGGAAGTCATCCATCCACTACTCAGTATCCCTCATTTCATTATCATCATTAGTTTCCGTCTGTTCGTCACTCTACTATTTTCTCCCGTGCCTTCATTGGGGTTCCCTTATTTCTCGAGCTATGGTGGACCTACTTTTGTCAACATCAGCTCATTTAATCCAGAAGCCAGGTCTAGGGGGCAGTGTACCTTGGTTCGAGCTCTTTTCAGCATGATCATGATCTATACACTTCATGGTCCAGTGATGCAGTAGCAGCTATTGGTGATTCCTGGGCATGTGTGAGATGTCTCAACCCTCATGAGTGGGTGGCCCTGCAGGTATCCCCCCACATGCCGGGATGACTTCTTCATTTCAGCCCTTCATGCAGCTCCTCTCATTTGATGATATCGGCCTCTGCCGCTTGTAGCACCTCTTCAATTTGCATGTATCAGTCAAATTTTGCGAGCCCTTCCCCATGTGTAGGGGGCATTTGGGTGTGTTTGTATCTCATGTACTAAAATATTATTATATAAGTCCTGACAGTTATTCCAGGCATCACATGTATGTGGGATTCATCATTTTATTTATCTGGCTCATGTTTAGACTAGAACATGCTTCATTATTGCATTCCGTGGTTTTTTGGGCACCTTATTCTTTGTACTATTGTCTCGGCGGGCATAGGTATGCCTCCCCTGCCGCCTTTAACACAGGTACCACTTCATCAACTAGAGACTTGTTGCACCTGTAAGTCTCGTCTCCTCAGGGTCTAGTCCTTTAGCACATTAGACTACCTTACATTTCTCTCTCTCACTCCCCTCTTGATATCTAGTGATTGAGTTCTTACAACGTACTTCGGTCATACGATTTGCTCCTAACACTCGTACGTTGGGGGGCAATCTGTTACACCATTTTTTTGGTCATCTAACCTATTATCATTAGATGAACCCAAGTACACCATGTAATACCAATTTTACCCTAAGTAAAATTGTTTTCACCATGTGAAATAACATTTGTCTATATTTCCTAGTCATATTTAACCCAAAACAAGGAAATTAATTAAATAAATCATTATTTATTTGATTATTTCCTAGGAATAAGTTATTTAAATCATTATTTAAATAATATTCCTAGTTAAATTTGACTAAATCATTTTTAAATAATGAAATAAACCATTATTTATTTAATTATATTCCCATAATTTCCCTAAAATAATAAATAAATCATTTATTTATTTGTTATTTATAAAGAAAGGAATTGACCCAAGTCAAAAATCATTTTCCCTCCAACAAATATAATAAAATATTCCTAAAGGGTGATTCTAGAATTCGATTAATAATATTTTATTCATGCACCGGGTTCTAGAACACCCCAATATTTTGTTATAAATAGAAGGGTTTTCCTCATTCATTAGTCACCTCCATTGCATTAGATTACTCTGGATCTACTCTTGGTCACCATTTTCCATTTTTGCCTTGTGAGCTCCCATTGAGTTCTAAGTTTGTTTGGGTTTTCTACCACAATAAGAGAGAGGAATTTTAGATCTGAAACGCTGAGGACTTTCAAGAACCCATCCCATTGAGAAGAACCAGAAAACATCTTTCTTGTTTTCCTCTTAGGTGCCCCCTTTTAATATAATACAAAAATTATTTCAAATACATTGTTCTTGTCTTGTCTATTGGATGCATGGAGCCATATTATATTTTATCTGCTTAATGTCTTTTGTGCTTAGATCTGGATTTGTGCAGCACTATTTGGATCACCTCATTGCAGACTTAAAGATATTTTTCAGCCATAATCGATGTTAGGGCTATTTGTTATGCATAGCTAAAGTGATCTTTTATGAAAAAAGATTCATACTAACAGTATTACATCATTACAAAGCTATGGTCAAAATATCATGGGATATATAAAAGAATCAAATCTAACCCAAAATCGTTACAAAAAGGAGGGTCTTCCACCGACCCCAAAGCCCCTAAAATACCGATAGTGATCAGAATTTGGATCAGGGGCAAAAATTAGCTCAAAATGAAAGTGCTCAGAATTATAAGAAACTAGAACTAAAATGACTAGTCTGTCGCTAGGAATCGAACACAACTCATTTCGTCAAAAACTTAGTTTGGATGAGGACGTTATGGTCTGTTGATCGCCATTAAGAACTGGTTAGTTTAAAAAAATATTATTGCAAAACAGGTACAACTAATGACATGGAAATCCAG
The DNA here is from genome assembly GCA_034641835.2 of Pinus albicaulis. Lineage (NCBI taxonomy): Eukaryota > Viridiplantae > Streptophyta > Pinopsida > Pinales > Pinaceae > Pinus > Pinus albicaulis. The sequence continues at coordinate 1,218,298,385 of CM076577.1, forward strand.
TCAACATGCAGAAAATATCCTTCAGTTTGTGTCCAATGTGACTATGACAAGTGTCACTACGGTATTCGTCAATTTTGTTTGTGAAGGTGAGATTTGTCCAATGACCTCCTAAGGTTGAATGTGGGTTCATGAAAATTTATGTGCTGGAAATTATTTTTTTAAATATATTAAAGATGGTTTATATATATATATATATATATATATATATATATATATATATGGCTTTATTTAATCATATATTATATTAAATTATTATATATATTAATACATATATTTAATTACAAACTTTATTATATTAAAAAATCCACATATATTATTTTTTATAACCCAAATTCCAAACATATATGGTTGAGGCTTATATTTATTGGTGGCATATATTTTAATGTGGAAACCATACGTTGGAGGCAGATATTGGTTGGTTGGAAAAGGGCTATTAAAACCATATGATTGCATACATAATATGCCAAAGTCACATTACAAAGTGTAGTGGAGTGTAAGGTTTATGGTAGCACGAGGGCAACGGTTGAATGTGTTATTTTTCATATGAAAAAACAATGTATGAGGGGCGAGGTAGGGGTTTGAATCTATGACCTCCCCCTCTCCACTCCCATGACTTACCATTGGGCTATGCCCATATTCCTTGAAAATGAAGATGCACAAACTCTAATTAAAATGTAGTTCGATTCCCAATGGAGGAGTGCAGAGGGCCAGCCCGCGGGCCAGCCTGCCTCCTCATGTGACCTTGCCATGAGACCTTGCTTAAGCACCTAGCTAAGTGTGGATTAGTCCAGTTAAACATGCTTATACATTAATTAAAAATGCAGTTAAGTTGGCAGGAATTTAGACATATTCCCCAAATTTAGCACCACTTACAGATTTGGTGGAGCTAACTGGCAATTTTCCAAATTTAGAGGCAGAATCTAGGGGAAAATTTAATGAGGCCTATAATGGTCAATTTTTGACCAATTGTTTCTCAAGGATAGTCATTCTTAGTAGGTTGGAATGCTCTAAATCCATGGGAACAACTTGCAGAGGCAATGAAGCTCATCTACAAGTGGTTTTTGTCACTTGAATAATTTTGAAGCCTGGGGCCACCATGAGGGAAGGCCATGCCCAGATCAGCTGAGGGCCAATTTAATTGAGTAAATAGTAAATTTTTGATTTATTTGATGCTATGAACACATTTTTACAGTTTATATATGCGTTGGAGTACATCTGAAGGTGATTTTGTCACTTTTGAGATGAAATAAACCCATGGACACCAGTGTTGGAGGTCAATCCTAGAGGAGATGTGAACCAAATTCAGAGATTGAATAGTCATTTTTGGGGTATTTGAGTGTTATGAAGCCAATGGAATGACCATAAAATACATTGGAGCACTATTAGTGCTTTTAATCAGACATTTTACTCATAATCCCAAGAGGGCCTAGCTAGTTAAAGCAGGTCCATGGAGATGTAACCCAAGAGGGGTGAACTCAGTTATCATCCATTTTGTTATGTGATTGTTGTGAGTTGTATTTCTACATTTCATTTCTTTTTCATGATTTTTTTTTACTGTTAATTAACTCATAATTTGATCATGAGAAACACATGAAACTACACACATAAATCCCTTCACAAATGGTTATGATGAGATGATCCTAATCATATTTTTAATACTGATGAGGGAGCTTGCATAGAAATAACAAGTTTTCCCACATTTAGATCAATTTTTTTATCAAAGAAAAAGTTTAAATCATTTTATCGAAGGTTAGATACTGGTTATATAGCTATTGGTTGTTGAATTTGTGCAAGGAGAATTTAACAATTTTCCAAGTTTATGTGTGAATGAAAAGAAGTTAAGATTGAGAATTCAAATCTCAAATCACAGGAAAGAAGTTTTGTTAGGATTGCAGTTGTGATGGAATCTTCATTAAGTTATGATTCTAGTCTATCTTCCTTACAAAAAATATTTGATAAAGAGATGTTGCAAAAAGTATACATCATGATTGATAAGATGCAAGAGAAGTATGAAGATAAGAGGGAGAGCATTAAACTTCAAGAGAAATTGATTTCCATGAAGGAGGAGAAGAAAGAACTTCTTGAAAAGAGTCATGAGATGAAGACTCATCTCCATGTTGCAAATGTGAACCTTGTAAGGATGCAGGAGAAGGAGACTCAACTCCATGATGACAAGGAAGCCTTAGCCAAGCATGTCCTTGAAAAAAAGGTATGCAATTCAAGTTTATCTTCAATTTCCTCTCAAGAAAAATGTGTAGGTGCTTTTGAAAGACACACTAGAGGAAAAGGGTCCATATTATTGATGAAAATGGGCTATGAAGGTAAAGGATTGGGAAAACCTCGATAAGGCATAATTGATCCAATTTTTGTTGAGGAAAGGCCTAAGTATTTGGGTCTTGGTTATGGAAAACATGATGGAGAAAGCTATAAAGCCAAGGAGGCACATGAAGGTGTCCCAAGAAAGAATTTCATTTCATGTTCATTACCTCAAGCTTGTGAATATTTTTTTCATGAGGAATGCAAAATTTTAACACCCACTTTGCAAGAAGGTGCTCATAATAATGCAACTAAAGAGAATGGAAAGAATTGGAAAGAAGATTCCATAATTGATGTGGGTCAAGATGATTCACATGATGATGATGTGCAGCTGAAAGAAGCACTATTGAAATGGTTTGGTAAGAAATGGTTAGATTTCTTATCCAATTAAGTTTTTTGATGCCTTTTGATGTTGATGCATTTATTTTCCAATGCAATGCATGTTGCATGTTTACACCAAGAAGGTGATTGAAAGTGGAGTATGTAGAATCAATTTATTGCAAAAAAAAAAAATTCATTATAGCTTTAAGTACATGTACATATGAATGGGATTCTTATACTTATGATTGTACTTGTGAGAGAGTTGAATAATTGTGTACATGCATGAGATTTTGTGTCTATGGACAATGGATTTTTGATGATTTCATTGTGCTTGAACATGCATGAGTAATTGACTTCTGGTGGTTGATTTCTTTGTTTAACATGTATGTTGTCAACTTGAGAGTATTATGTGTTGCATGCATGGAATATCGACTTGGAAGAGCGGATTTTGTCTCGAAATATGAAAAAGAGATGTTGATGAAGTGTTTCATGATGTGAAATTCTTTTTGTTTTGGGAAAAGAATCGTCAAGTTCTTATACATGCTTATGCTTGACTTGAGAGTCATTTTTTTGAAGAGGCGTGTTTCTGTTGGCTTGTGTTTGGTCGATAAGTTTGACACCAAGATGTCAGAGTACATGGCGAAGTTCACATGATGTGAAATTAGATGCTTTGAAGGAGCAAAAGGATATGTCGTCAAGTTGTTCCTTGCATGATGTGTTTGTGACAAGATGTCAAGAAAGTTTGCAGCCATTGTAGACCATGTTATGTGTTGATTCCAAAAAGATAAGGAGATAGAAAATGAGTTCTTCTAGATGAGGAATTTGGAACCATGGAGGTAAAAGAATGGCCATTTCATTTCTTATTTTTACTAATGTTGGAAGTTATTTGTTGTAGTTCACTCATTGTTCAAAGGAGGAAAATGATTCTTGGCGGGAAGGCACTGAAGAATCGATTTGGTGCAATAAAAGTGTTATTTCAGCAAGCAACCAGCAAGTGTTGGTTTGGGTCAACAGAAAAAGAAGAACAATGGTCGAAGAGCCAAGCCATTTGCAAGGCAAGGCAAGGCATGTCAGTGACCATGTGGCTGTCATGGTGAAGTTACCAAGTAGAATCAAGATGATAAAACTTGAGAAATAGAAGAGTGCTTAGCACTCATGAGATAACCAGCTTTTGGAGGTCCAAAAGCATATCAGTGGGAATGAGTGATCATAATCTAGAACATGGGAAAAAATTAGCTAAAAAATGAAAGTGCTTAGAATTGCACCAAACTATAAATAAAATTACCAGCCAGTGGCAAGGAATCCAACACAACTCGTTTCATCGAAAACCAAGTTCGGATGAGGAAATTATGGTCTGCTAATCTCTGTTTAGAACATGCAAATTTTAAAAAAAATATTGCAGAACAGGTATAGTTGATGACATGGTAGTCCAGTCAGCATGCAATTTTTTTTTTTTTTTTTGTGTCCAATGGGACTATGACAAGTGTCACTGTTCTTCGGTTTTGTTTGTGAAGGTGAAATTTTTCCAATGACCTCCTAAGATTGAATGTGGGTTCATGAAATTTTATGTGCTGAATATTATTTATATATATATATATATTAAATTTGGTTAATATATATATATATGGTTTTATTTAATCATATATTATATTAAATTATTATATATATTAATATATATATATTTAATTACAAAATTTATTATATTAAAAAATCCACATATATTATTTTGTATAACCCAAATTCCAAACGTATATGGTGGAGGCTTATATTTATTGGTGGAATATATTTTAATGTGGCAACCATACATTTCACGAATACATTAGTTGGAAAAGGGCTATTAAAACCATATGATGGAATACATAATATGCCAAATTCACATTACAAACTATCGTGGAGCGTAAGGTTTATGGTAGCGCGAAGTCAAAGGTTGAATGTGTTACATTTCATATGCAAGAACAATGTATGAGGGGCAAGGACATGGTTCGACTCCATGACCTCCCCTCTACACTCCCATGAATTACCATTGGGCTATGCTCATTTCCTCAAAAATGAATGTGCACAAACTCCAATTAAAGTGCATTTCGATTCCCAACGGAGGGGCGGAGGGGGTCAGCCCGCCTCCTCATGTGACCTTGCCATGAGACCTTGTTTAAGCACCAAAATAAGTGCGGATTAGTGAAGTTAAGAATTTTTATCCATTAATTAAAAATTCAGTTAAGTTGGCAGGAATTTCAGCGGATTCTCCAAATTTAGCTCCACTTCCAAATTTGGTGGAGCTAACTGGTAGTTTTCCAAATTTAGAGGTATAATCTAGGGGAAACTTTAATGAGGCCTATCTTGGTCAATTTTCAACCAATTTTTTTAAAGGATTGTCATTATTAGCATATTGGCATGCTATGAATCAACTGGAACATCTTGCAGAGATAATGGAGCTCATCTACAAGTGTTCACTTGAAGAATTTTAAAGCTGAAGGCCACTAGGAGGGAAGGCCATGCCCAGATCAGCTGAAGGCCAATTTTAGTGAGTTAATAATAAATTTTTGTTGTATTTATTGCTATGAACACTTTTTTATAGTTTATAGAGGCGTTGGAGCACATATGAAAGTACATTTGTCACTTTGGAGATTAAACAAGCCTATAGCCACGAGTGTTGGAGGTCAAGCCTAGAGGAGTTGTGAACCAAATTCAGAGATTGAATAGTAATTTTTGGGGTCTTTGAGTGTTCTGAAGCCAATGAAATAGTCAGAAGATCAATTGGAGCACTACTAGTGCTTGTAATCAAGCATTTTACTCATAATCAAAAGAGGGCCTAGCTATTTAAAGGAGGTACATGGCCCAAGAGGGCTAAACTCCATTATCATCCATTGTGTTATGTGATTGATGTGAGTTGAATTTATTTGTTTCATTTGATATTCATGAGTTTTTAATTGTTAATTAATTCATAACTTGATTATGAGAGACACATGAAACTACACACATAAATCCCTTCACAAATGGTTATGATGAGACGATCATAACCATATTCTTAATACTAATGAGGGAACTTGCATAGAAATAACAAGTGTTCCCATATTAATATCAGCATGGTATATCCAAAATTTTGTGCTATGCGTAATAATTTGCGTTCAGCTCCTCAAAATGCAGAGACTTAACCAAAATCGAGGCCAAGTTGGGCTGCCCCCAATAGGTCCCCAACACTCAAATGTGACTTTTTCGTAGTCACTAAACTTATTTTACCTTTAATATTTGCCACTATGCTATTGTAGGCACTGTTGAAATTCTACAGCACCTCAATGACCTGCTTCTCCTGATTGCAGACTTCTTTCAAAACTGTCTCTATGATTGGTCTTGCAGTCTTCTTCAATGCTGCCTCTTCCTATTGTTGACGGTTCTGGAGCTTCCCATCCACCTGTTGTGATAGCTAGAGAGCCTCATCCTGCAATGGTTGAGTTATCTCTGCTAAAATTTACTCTTCCTTCCTGAGTTATTCTATGTGATTTTGAAGGAACGTTCCTTCACTGATCCTTGCAAGCTTTTGTGAAACTGGACAGTTCTTCAATGTTTTCTTTATTTCCTCAAACTGCTTCTTATTTTGGTGGATATCTTCCTCTATATTATATATAGTTGGGTCTTGCTCCGTTGAAGTCCAAATATGCAAGGTCTCTTCTAGTAATTTTTCGCACTCTCCCGCTTTCCCAAAGATGCCTTCCACTACATTCTTTCAGTCGATCTACCTCTGCTAATGTACTTTTGGTGGCACAGTTGGATAAAGCTTCATTTGTATCTCATTGATATTGATATCATACTCAAATTTTACTTTGTATCCTTCTTCTTGGATCCCTTAACTTCAAGACCGAGCTTCACGACCTTGTCTTATACTGGTTCCTCCTCATGGACATCCATGTCCAAAAATTCTCTATAAGTGGCTTCAACCACTTCTTTCAACCTCTATTGTTGGTTTTTTTCCTGATACTTCTCCTTTATTTCCTGGTCGAGTTGTTTCTTCAACACAACTCGCTATGTTTCTACATGAATATTTAGTTTTGATGTGCGCTTCTCCCGCTCCTTTAGCTAATATATAATGCCTTGATGCAGGTCATGCAATACCAAATTTGACAAAGATACAATGTTCATATTGACCTTGTCCCAATTTTTTTCTTTATTGTTTTTTTATTTGTGTCTAACTGCAGAGATCCGATAGGTATATGCATGATCCTCATCCAAAATGTTGTTTCTATCAATATTTCTGGCTGGAGTGCTTGGCTTATCAGTTCTAGTTTTGTAGTTGTATGCGATAAAAGCTTTGGCACTGCAATGCTCTACTAAACACCTGTCAGGAGTGCATCGTAGCGGCCCTCTATTCTTCCCCATGATTCTTCCGCTACTTCTTGAAAATTTTCCTTGATTTCATATATGTTACCATCAGTAAGGATCAATGGTATAATGCCCCTCGACTTATCATCCTTCTGCTTCTTCTTACTCCTCAGGGAAACTTCACTATGCATATTTATTTTTCCTTTATATGTTGTTGTCTTTTGCTTGTCCTATTTGACACTTCCAAGAGGACCAACGCCTCCAAGAGGATCTACATGACCCTCATTATGCTATTGCGCCTAATATTTCTCCTTCTCATATTTTTCCTTGTATTTTCTACTTGGGCCTCCATGCTCTAATCTTTCCTCATCCGTATGACTACCCTTTGCCTCTTCCTCCGCCATATTCATCCATTCTATGGGCCACTGTTGTGTCAATGTTGCAAGATCATATTTGGTGACTAATTATGTACATATATTCTATGGAAGTCTGCCTTGAATTTCGCAATTGCATTATATTGCTGGTACATGCTTGGTGATAGCTGAGGATGCTAACTGACAAAAATATGTAGATCCATGTGGTATAACATAAATAATACTCTGTTCAACTTCACTGTTGACTGCTCGTTGGTATACCACAATGAGGAATATTGCGTTGCTTCACACACATATTCTTCTACCAGAGGGAACTGTGTGTCCTCTGACTCTTTCCATGCCAAAAATGCGATGATAAAAATAAGACATGCATAGTGAAAGGTTGAACCTTTCTCCTAGGCTTCCCAACAATATTCTAGAAACACCCTACACAAAAACCTATTCCAGCTGTAATGGAACGCATTTTTTCACTCCAGCTAGTGAAATTATTTCTACGGGGACTTCATTGCCTTGGAATTTTCGCATAATCTTCCCGACCAAGATATGCGTGGTGAAGCTTACTCCTTGGTCCTTAATCAAATTTATGTCATAACATCGCTTTCCCTTCACCAATTAAAACTTATCCTTCATGCTCTGCACTATTTATTTTTCTTTATCCGTAGCCACAAATTCTTTATCGAGATCCCTTCCTTGGTATGGTAATCTGGTAATCCTTTATATTAGCATTTCGTCAATGGGGATCCTCTTCCACATCCATAGGCATCCATCATGCAAAATTATGAGAAATTGTCTTACACATGTATTATTTGAGATAATTGTGCCAAATTGCAGCACATTCAACATGTTCATCAATTCGAAGTGCTCCAACCCTCTCACCCACTTATGTGGCTCTGATTTTTTCACTCGGCTCTCTGAATAGTGGACTAGTTTTAGGTATCTACTTGACACGAACTACATATACTTGGTCCAGCCATTGATGTCTAAATCTGCAAACTTCAGTTGTGGGATTCTTCCTAGCATCTCTCCCTCAAATGGTCTTTTCTCTAGCAGCAATGGTGTGAATGTGCCATACTCTGCATCTTTGGAGTCCTTCATGAGTTTAGCATTTGGTTTCCTAGGTGGCAAGTATAGTGGTAGTGGCAATGGATTTATTTTTCCCTCTATCTCCATAGATTTTTTTTCTATTTCGTCTTTGTTATCTTAGATAGGTTGGGGTTCTGGTTGTGGCTTGGCGAGTTTTTTATCTTGTTTCTTCTTTGTTCCTGCTTCCTTATTTTTCTTCTTTTGCGGCAATCTTCAGTTCGAGAGAGGTGATGACGTGGTTGATGGAGATTTTGTGGGTGCAATGGAAGGTGCAGTGGCTTCCATAAGTCCTACTAGACCTTTCTTTTCAAAAATGCAGTTGAATTCTTCGATGTTCATACGGTCATGCAACTTTTGCAACTTCAAAATATTTAGCGATTTATGAGCTCTCAGACAATAAAGTTCGAAAATCTTGGTGGGACGCGTCTTTTTATAGCACTACTAATCTTCTAACCCATCATTAGATTAGATCTTGTTCGTATTTTTTTCATTAAATGCATATCTCTTCATATATATCTACCAACCTGTCTCCATAAATAAAAAAATTTGTCATCCAACAACAAATTTCTCATTGAACAGTCATATTCTCCCGATGAACTTTGATGCACCCTATAATGTGGCAAAAAACTCTTCTTACATCATGGATCCTATGAACTTTGACATAATTCAGATTGTAGTTAATAAACTTACTTCGTCGAAGCTCTCTTTCTGTAGATTAGTTTATAGTCTAGTGCACACTTTCAACTACAGGTGGAACTAAGACTTTCCTCCTTTTTCTTCTTCAGTGCGAAGCTGTAGGGGTAGGGTCTTTCATATAAAAATTCAACCTACTACCATTTACCCTTCCCTGAATCAATTATCCATTCAAATTCAAGAATTCAAATATGTCGCTATTAGTAATATGCTTTATAATATATGGGCCCAACCAAATCATTTTGAATTTTCCTAGAAAATTTAAAAGCTTACTATCATAGACGAGAATAAGGTATCCTACCTTGAAATTATTTTGTTTGATATATCTTTCATGCCAATCCTTCCCACTTTCTTTCTGCAACTGCTGATGGAATGTTTCTATAAATATTTGTTCTTCCAAGGAAACAAACTGTGACATTATTTCATCCATTGTCTCAGGGTCATCCATATATGTGAAGGCTACAATTCTCAAGCTAGGCATAATATACTCCATGGGAATCACAAATTATTTTCTATATACTACCCTGAAGGGTGTATGTCCTATCATCTTCTTGCATGTGGTCCTATAAGCCCATAATACAGCTGGAATTCTGAGGTTCCAATCATATCTATTCACATTGCATACTTTGGTGAGTGAAGTCTCCAAAATATTATTAAATGCCTCCACTGTCCCATTGGCCCGAGGGAGATAAGGATAATTTTTCTGATGATAGTATTGGAACTCCTCAGTCGATGCTTCGATAGTATTATTCAGGAAATGTGAGCCTTGGTCACATATCAATATCTTCAGACACCCAAATCTAATATATACTAAAAAATAAATTGTGTTGCAATTTCTGCATTGTAGTTCCTTACTAGTTGTGCTTCGACCCATCTTATCAAATTATCAGTTACAATTATTATGTACCTTGCACTAGTATTCTTTCCAGGGGGGTTGATAGGACCAAAAAAATCAATAGCCCATTTTTTAAAATCCTCCAATATTAATTTTGGAACTTATGACATCTCATCTCTTTTATATGGCTTCCATGTTCTTTGGCATACATCACATGCTCTATAATAATCCTTTGCATACTTATGTAGTGTGTGCCAACATAGTCTTGCCCTTAAGATATTTTGTGCAATAGCCTTTCCTGCATAATGTCCACCAGCTGCGCCCCCATGATATTTTGCTAGAATCATCTATATTTCATGTTGAGGGACATATCAACACAGTATCTCATCTGGTCCCATCTTATATAATTGTCTTGTTATCAATGAAAATTCAGTTGCCTTAACCTAAGAATATTTATTCTAATGTGTAGCATATTTCGTAGGATCCATCCCTCTGGTCAAAAGGAGAATACTATCTGCAAAGTGATAATATTCTACTCCTATTGCAATTAACTGCGTATAAGTGAGATTATATTCTATGCTAGTTGGATTTTCTCCTATTTCCAATCTTGATAGATGGTCAAGTCCTACATTCATCCTTCCTAGTTTAACAACAAATTTAAAGTCATACTCCTGAAATAATAATAACCATCTGTAAATCTTCCCTCCTAGGACTAACTTATTAACCAAGTACTTCAATGCAGAATGATCTTTAATCATCTTTAAATGTGATCCAAGAAAATAATGTATGAATTTTTGTAGAGCATACACCATAGCTAGACCATCCCTTTCCATGGTTGTATAATTCTTCTCAGCTTTAGACAACTTCCTACTTGTAAAATCTATAGGACAATCAATTTCTCCTTCACTAGGCTATGCCAATACTACTCCCAAAGCTATGCAATAAGCATCGAGATGGACATGGAATTCCTTATTCTAGTGAGGGAATACTAGAATAGGCATAGTTACCATCTTCTCTTTTAGTATCTCAAGGCTCTTCTGGCATTATTCATCTCACTGAAAAATCACATATTTCTTCAGCAATTTCTCCATTGGCCCAGTGATCTGGTCATACCCCTTAATGATTTTTATGTAGTATCTTATATATCCCAATGTAGGGTGTAGTTTTCTTACTATCTTAGGTGGGTCCAAGTTTACAATTACAAAAATCTTCGTAGGGTCCACCATGAGTCCTTGCTTTAAAAAAAAATGTCCCAACAATAAACCAAAATACAAAAAAAATGTGCACTTTTTTAGATTCAAAGAGATCTAATGTTCTCTACAAGTGTCAATCATAAGCCTTAAGCTCCCAACATGTTTTCTCAATAGTCCAAATACTATCCAATCATAAAAGTATACCTCAAAAAACTTGTCAATGTACTCCTTAAAATCTGTGACCAACACTCTGGAAAATATAGTGGGGGAATTATTCAACCCAAAAGGCATCAATGTATACTTATAGGAGCCCCATTTTGTAGTAAATGTGGTCTTGTGTTGATCTTGAGGTGCATTTCTGATCTGATTATATCCTGAAAATCCATCGATAAATGAATAGGCTTCCTGACCTCCTACATTATCCAATACTTCATCTGTGAAAGGGGTGGGAAAAGGTTCATGTAAGCATGCATTGTTAACTTCCTTTGGTCTACACATGTCTTGATCTCTCTTTTTGTCTTATTTTCCAGCACCACCATAGGACATACCCATTCTGACTCTTCGACATGTTCAATAATCTATGCTATTATCATCTTATCAATTTTTGGCTTCACTTTCTCCTTGTACTTTGGGTTAAAACCTATAAGGTCTTTGCTTGGCTGGCTTTGCATCAGTTTTTATGGGAATCTTCATGAATCAAAAATATCCTAATATTCACCTCATATCTAAAATATTAGTGAGAAACTATTCTCGATATTCATGCAATAATTTTGTGACTTTGTTGAATATTTACTGTCCTAGTAATCTCCTACTATTTTAAACTTGGGCTCCTCTTTTGATCCAATGTTCACCTTCTTGGTCTTCAATGTGTGTGTGATATTTGGCATCTTTATCTTTTCTCCATGCACTTCGTGCTTCCCTTATAATTATACTATGTTGATGTTTCGAGGGTCTTCTTCTTCTATAGTAATATTATGGCATTCTAGTGCATACTCTATCTACGTGGCCCAATTAGATTGCTTCCATGCTAGTGTGGCGACACCTTCAAATATCTTCCCCTTTACTACATGAAGGGACAAATATATGTCTGGAAATTCATCCTAAAAGCTAAATGTTAGTAGAAACCCATCAACCAAGTGTGCCCAATTCATAGTTCCATGTCACAACTCTATTTCCAGATTCCAATTCATAGGAATTGTCTCCAATGTGTGAGTAAATACATGTACCCATTCCTGTTGTAGAATCTCCTTCCATGTTGTAGTGAACAATGGATATTCTCTCTAGGGTAATTTTCACCATCATATTTATTCTGCATCTCTATTTCCACTTGTCCAAACCTGATCCACATTAATCTTCGACACACCTTCCAATATCTTATATCCTTCTTATATGTGCCCCACCATCTAGCAGGGGTAGATCTTAGGGATGTATCCAAAGATAAAAATATTTGATCTTATGGTAACTTCTCTTCATAATCATTAAGAAAAGTTTCTACATTATCCAAACCATAATAATAAGGAAGGTTACATCACTCAGATGTCATACAATGAACTAATTTCATTATTATTGCACAATGCTTTGTGGATATCTCATGCAATCCGTTCTGCCAATTCTCCAGTTCTCCTTATGAATATGATGTGTAGGTACTATCATGATCATAACTCAACTTTCCATATGCAATATGGTTAATATAGTCTTGTTCATTGGCTGTCAATTGATAGATGGTATCTATGTCAACTGCATTGTATTCTTCTCTGATCAACTTTGTATATCTTACTCCTTGATATGGATCTAAAGGAACAATCACCCTCATATTATCCATAAAATATCAATTGTCTCTTCTTCAGATTGAGTATGTCCATATTTTCCATTGCCAAATCAGTTTCCAAGAAAAGTAGGATAAGTATTATTGTCATCTACAATTTCTACTACTTCAAAATCAGCAAGAGTACTAACTCCATCAATATCTAATGTGACACCTGATAGTATTCCAATAGGAAAGATATTTTGCTGATTTTACAATATTAATTAAATATTTAACCATTTTAGCTTTGGATTTCCCATTAATTCCCATGCCTCCTTTGTCAATACATTAAAATCAAAGCCCAACTCTAGAATAACCTGATACATTCCATATTCTCCTATTTATGCACTAATTCTCATCTCTTTTTTAGTTCTCTTATGTCGATGTACATTATCAACTGTGCACATCTATCTTCGTGGTTCTTATTTTGATGTGTAGGAATCTATCAATTCCTGAAGCCCTTCTACAACCCTCTAATCTCTTAATAACTTCATACAAGTCTACAAAAAATATTTCAACATACTTTCTTGATCTTTTGAATTCTATTTCAAAGCTTTATCCTACGTCGCTGCTTGGTTCTGTGTCGGAACTAATGACATGTGATAGTTACTAGGCCTTGACTATGCATTAGAATTTGAAGCTCTCATATCCATTAAAATTTGCTTCACTTATATAAACAATTTTTTTTTTTTTATGAGTAGCAAAAACAAGAAATTTCTTTGCATTATTTCTAATCCATGCCCCTAGATTTTCAAATTCCTTGTTTACATCTTCTTTATAACTTCCAGTCGCAACTCCAATTCTAGTAACAATATTAACACAAGGTTCATCGGTCCTTCTTTCAACCTTCATCTTTTGGATGTTCTGTGTGTGCTGTTATTTTCTTTTCTCTTGCATTTTTTCCATAAGTGTAGGGCAGTATTCAATTACATGATCAAAATATTTTCAGTAGTTACATGTCATAGTAGGAACATGGAAATATCTTGCAAACTGACCTATTTGGACACAATTATAGAAAATGATATGTCCTCTTCCTCGACCAAATCCACCTCCTCAACCTCTTCCTTGATAAACTCCTCAACCACTGATTTTTCCATTGGCCTCATGTGTGCACTCCTCTGCTTGCATTATAAAAGAATTAGCATCGATATCCATCATTTGATCATAACTTCAACAATTATTCTCATCATGTCCTACTGACTTAAAAAAGTTTCAAAATAGATTCCTTGCGGTACACACATATTTCTACAACAAATAACATTATTCTGGTCAACGTTCACCTCTAGTCCTACATATATTACACCACAGGCTAGATCCTATATTCAAAGGATTAGGTTCTCCACTAGCCGTGTAATATTGAAAAACATGCAATTGTTCCTTAGATTGGCCCTCTGATTTTGATTTTGGACACCACACCTCTTCTCTAACTTCTTTACCTTTCTTAATATCTTGAAATTGCAAGGTCAAGTTGGCCAGTTGACTCTCAATCTACTTCATACCTACGTTAGTGTCTCATATAGGTGAGGCTTCCAACTTCATCGCAATTTCAAAAGCTTCAGCTAGAGTTGCGATCTTCTGTTGCATTAATGGAAACCTGATATTCAGTAACAACACAGCTATAAACCATTCTTTATGCCACTCTGGAGGTATGTTGAAGCTCACTTGATCCAATAAAACCTTAAACCTTTGATCAAGCTCCCAAAAAAAATCATTAACCTTTTGTTTGATCTCATTTAACTCAGTAATGCACTCTGATGGAGACTTTGACTTCTTAATCTCATGTATGAGTGCTTGCTTAATATCTACAAATGTACCATTGTGAGTTGTTGAATAATTCATATACCATGTCAGTGCTCTATCTCACAGCGTCGTAATGAGTTTCTCCATCTTTATATATTCATCATTGATCTTCTTTGTTTTCCATACAACTTTGGCTAGAAACCAAAACTACTTTGGCTCCTATGATCCAATTCCTCCAAAAATATGTAGCTTAATGTCATCAACCATACCTATTTTTTGGGTGTCATGGGGAGGGGGAGGGGGAGTGGGTTGGGGTGTAGGAGGCATAGGGGGAGAAGAGAGACCACCAACACCCTGATTACTACTAGATTCTAGCTTCGATGAACTTTTAGGCTAGAACGAGGTATACTGCAGAGTTTCTTGGGAGTTTTCTGGGTAGTTTTCTTATTTTTCACCTTCAGATCCTCTTATCAGAGGGATATAATCTGTCTATATGCAGGTCCTTGGATCTTCTTTGCGATATCTATTTCTGGAATCTACTCTATACCTTTTTCCATTTCGCTTTGTACCGACTTCTTGTTCATATTTACTTCTTCCTCCAAACTTAAGTAAACTAGAAATGTGATTGCATCTATAAAAATCCCTTATGACACAAAATCATCTTAATCTAGAGTTTCAAATATTTTAAGTACTTACCTCATGGTACTTAAATAATCTTCGGTCTGCTTCATTGTAGGACATAGTCAAGTCTATTTCGAACTCAGTAATGAAACCTCCTAGGATGATATCAATCTAGAAATCAACATCCCTTGATATATTATTGTTAGTGCCTTTGACTCATTGTATCAACTCAGGATTCCATGTTGTAGGTTCATCATTCTTAAATAAATCTGTCCTTTCAGTCAACCTCGACACCCACTTATATAATTCACTAGGAAAAGATTCGAAGAAAATTTGGTACTTTTCTGTAAAAATATACCTTTGCAACCAAGCTTCATATGTCAAACAAGGGTTTATCTTATCTTGATCTACAATATATCACTCCTTCTGGACTATCAAATCTTGAATTTCCTTCTTTGATGGATGCCACATCCACATATCCTTCAAACATATCTCGGTCCCGAAAATAAAACCATTTGTTGGCTCGTTTGGACTTGACCCAAGTTCTATCTATGTTGTGCACCAAAAAAACCCTTGATCACCCATTCTTTTGGCAATGACCTACAAGTAGATCATAGTCTCAATCGAGGTGATTATGGGTGGTCACAGAACCAAGTTTCTACACCCTTGAGGGACTGCATGATGTGGTCAATCTATTTTGATGCTATTATATTTTATCAAACATAAAATGATTACATTGTATAAATAATTTTACTTACTTTAACACATTCAATATAACATATTATACAACATCATAAACTTCATTATTATAATGCACAACTATAACAACTACTTCGCAACAACTGATATTAAAAAAATAGACAAGAAACATATAAGAACACATAATATATTCACAAAAATTCTTTTTAATTATGATGGATATTTTAAGTACAATCATATCTCTGAATTGTGCACACAAATGTAGGTGGTCTACACACTAAGTTGTAGACTCTTCCAAGGTCTCAGTGCACTCAAATGTAGATCCTCTCCTTTGCAACAAAATTGAAATACAAACTAGCCCTTAACCATAGAGCTTATAATGATGATCTCTTTTGATATATAATTAAATACCTTTTTACAATATTACATCATTACAAAACTAGGGTCCAAATACAATGGACTCCATAAAACAAGAAAATATAACCCAAACCCGTTACAAGAAGGAGGGGCTTTGACCCACCCCAAAGCCCAAAGATATAATGCAGTATATAAAAAACATTGTGTTGTGTGGTATAATTCATGCTATGCTCCTCAAAATGAGGAGACTTAGCAAAAATTGAGGCCAATTAGGGTTGCGACCAACAGTAAGGAAAATATACCAGCCATTTTTCCTAGATTCTTTCATTACCTTAGTGATTCCATAACCCACAGTTTGATATTTAACCTCTTTTCTTATCAACTTATCTGGAATATATAGGGGTAAGACATGAGGATGAGTCAAACTTCCATAAACACTAATATAAGTAAATGAATCTTCCCCGAACCAATTTTTGACCTTTTGAATGTCATCCATGGATTCCTAAGACATTCAAGATGGATGAGATTAGAAAATTAATTGATAAATTGGAAGCATCACTAGTGACAAATCTAATAGAAATACTCATAGTACTTGGACTACCATAATATATATAGGTAGATATGAATGTGTTGCAGGTCCTGAATAGTTCATTTCCACCCTATAGATGGGAAATACATGGTAAAATATAGGGCATCCATGTTATATGTAAACATATATAAAGGAGGAATCTTGTTTTCATAAATATTTCTACACTTCCTAAATGATAAAAAATGAGAAGCCAAATTATCAAAGAGTATGCTAGTCCAATCAAAGATATATTCTTCTATAGCACCATCCATTAAATGGACTTAAGTGTCTAGGAATTTTGACACACATTTGGAAATGCATGAAATAGGCACATCATAGAAACAACTTGGAAAAATGGAGCATCAAGGGAATCAATTGAGTACTTACCAAACTCCTCAACTTTATTTTTATTAGGTTATTTTCACCACTATCTAATTTTCTCTAACGAGTGTCAGTGTTCCTTTACAAAAGGCTCGGTGAACTCTTTTTTGTAAGTATACTAAGGATTGGGTAAATGGTGCATTATTTGCAAATCCTTGATGGAAAAAGAAGCAATTATTGTTCCCTTAAAATTTTTTATGTGTCTTTCTAAGATATCCATATTTTCAACCACCCAATAAACCATATCTGTATAAAGAATTAGCCTTGGTCTCGCTGCAGTGCTGTGAAGAAAATAATTGGCTACATCTTTTGGAGTATTATCATATACAAGTGTCCATTCATCAGCTGTAATAGTTATTTGAGTGACCTCTAGTCTTTTCTCTTCAAAATAATTATAAATCGCTTCCCAGGAGAAAATCCCAACATCTCTAGTGCATATAGTCTCTGAAACTAATCCTAATACTGGATTCTTCTCATCTACTTCTTTGACAAATGGGTTGGTGGGCTGCTACAATAGAGCCTTTTTCTTAGGTTTCTCTCCCTTCTTCATCTCTTCATAATGACGAAAATTAGAGTTTACTTGTAAAGGACATGCGCAGGAACTTAGCATAAACACTAATTATCAAAAAATTAGTGATGGCGTAAAATAAAACTTTACAACAAAAATACCTTTTTGGAACAAATTGATAAAACCAAAATGAAATAAATGTGAACATTTATATTTTCAAGACCACAAATATCACATTAAAGGAAATTAAGTGAAATCAAGGGAAGCCATGTGAATAATTTCACATGGGACTTCAGGAGTTAAATATCAGAGAGAAATTTAAATTGAACATATGAAATTTCGATCCTTCGATGTGGAAATATCACAAATATGAGATGCCAAAATGCAAAGGCTCTGATAACTTAGTCCTTGTGAAACAAAAATCCCACGATAGATAAAGAATATGAGATATGAGAGGTTTTTTGAAAATTTATTTTTTCGTAAGTATTGTAGAATATCGGTTCTGAAATGCATAGTCCCAAGATAGAATCACCCAAAATACAATACTTTAAATAAAAAGAGCTCCAGGAGTTGCAATTTCGGAGGTAGTTTATTGTAAAATATTTTTAAAAGGCTCCAATAGAAGGTACCAATATAAATAAGTATTTTAAACATTAAAGGAAAGCATCGGGAATTCTAATGTTAGAGAAAAATTGCTTCATAACATTTTATAAATAGAACTTCTGAAATAAAAAGTTCTGATAAGAATAACCCGATGGAATAACTTTAAGTATAAACAAAACTTTGGAGAGTAGGTCCATCGAGGATTCACCATTTGTAAAAATTTTAAAATTAGCTCTCATAATGGAACTTTGATGATATCCGTTCCACTAAGGAAATAATTAAGTTTTTTTTAAATGGTTTTCATTGCACTTACTTACTTATTTCCCTATTGATCTTTTATTAAAAATAGGAAAAATAATTTAATAAAAAACATAAGAAAAATGAAAAGAGTCCCCATTATTTATTAAAAACTAAGTAAAAATGGGTCTTATTGTTTTCTACAACAATTCGTGATGCATTAGGCGAAATCAATTTTTTTTTTTTGTTAGTCAGAGGGATCGGCAACATCAAGTAGCTTTCACATGTGCGGCGTGGGGTCCAACTCCCCGGCTACCACTATAACATCTCAGGGAACTGCCCAACCTGCAAGAGCGGTACCCAGATAAGACGAGACTTGAACTCGTGACCTACTTAACATCACGAATGCCTTAACAGTGTGTCCACTGGCCACTAGACCATGCCCCTGCGGGCGCATTGGGTGAAATAGTTATCTTTGAATAGATTAATATAATTTTAAAAAGAAAATAATAAAAGTTGAAAATATTATAATATTTAAATTCATATTTCTGATAAATATTTCTATGAATAAATTAAAATTCATTACTTTCAAACTTCACAACCTGTTATTATGAAAGACTTAATTTATCTATGACAACCATTTATAATATCAACTATAATGATGAAATAAAGACTATTTGAATTTTTTCATTAAGATAGACTCTGTTGTCACAATTAATGCCACTGCTTCCAATAGGCATCCATAGCCTCAACAGGGTTACCATTTAATGAAGAAATACTAGTATCTCATCCATTAGAAAATATTTTAGAGACATTTAATTCAAAATTTTAATTTTTTTCTTTTCCTTGAAAATCATTTTTGTGGCTTGATGACCACATGTCAACATTTCCATTCATAAGTATTAATCATATTGAAAAAGTCGGATCGCGATGAGACCTCTTGTCTTACAGATTTTGGCTATAAGCCATTACCCTAGCTTGGTGACTAGATTTGATAATGTCAATACCATTAGTTCCCCATGATCATGGTAAGTTGGATCTTAATGAGACCCCTCATATTTCAAGTTTAATATTTCTGAATTACACTCTAAAAATATTTGATTAATGGATGTGGAGGTAGATCTTCTCCTTAATAGTTGTTGATGACAACTACAGTAATAAGATGCTAAAAATTTTTCACAGTATTTATCTATTTCATTAGCTATTATAAAATATGACTACTCATGAGACAAAGTAGTCTTTAAGAGATTCAGGTTATGACTAGTTCACAAAATAAATTATAGATATAAATTAATTTATATCAGAGATAACAATATTTACGAAACTATGAAAAATAACACAATAATCATTTTCTTAATAATTTTCCTTTTAAATTAATTTCATAAAAATGTTTAGAGAATATTAATATACAACCCCAAGTACAAAGTAAAGAGAGTAACACTCAACAGGAATAATATAAATAAAAACCAGTATATGCATATTATTATTTACATATTTACAAAATAGCATGAGTTTTCAGGTAAAATATATTTTAAGGATTAGCCCATTTATGGGGAGGGGTTATTTTCTACTGTGTAAGTATTGAAGAATAAAATTAGATGGGCCAAGGTTTTCCATATTCTAAAATGGTCCAAGATAATTTTTTTGGAACTTTGTATGTTTACCCTTCTCCTCATGGAATTTTCCCCATTTCAGAACAAGATCTCCAATTTCAAAAGCTTTATTCCCAATTAAAATTACATCGAACCATGAATTAATAGTGTTTTTATGTTTGGAATGAGTGTTATTTTATTTATCTCTTCCCTCTTTTAATTTTAATAATTAAGACAATCTTAATTGAAGGGAAAATAAAGGTTTGTCTTCGATTGATTGCACTAGGGAAAATGAAGGAAAATAAAAATTAGGGGGAAACATAACTTCTTTTCCATAGACTAGATGTTAAGGTAAAGTACATGTTGGACATGGGATCCCTTTATGAGAGAAGTTAGAAAATACTCTGCAGATCAAAAAGAAAAGCGTGCATCGCAGAGTGCATTTTGAGTCTTAGGGGCTTTGGGGTGGGTCAAAGCCCCTTATTATGTAATGGGATGGGATTATTTTGTGAACGTTAAAATTTTCCCATGGTTTTTGGACCATGGTATTCTAAATGAAAAATCTATATGAGGCTAGATAGAAGTCATAGAGAGAACAAAAAATGATAGAATTGATGAAATTCATTTGGGTGTAAGACTATTTTGAGTCAGAGTCTACGGTTTTGGGTTAGAAGAAAGGCTCTTGTAGTTGAGTGTGAGGAGACCTTAAGAAGTATGTGACTGAGTGCGCAGACCCATGCAGTTGAGTGTGCATGGTGGAAGTGAAAGTATGAGAAGGATCTAAGCATTAATGAAAGACTTGTTGGGATAGATCTACGTTTCTGTTGATGTGTTTTACTTTATTTTTTTTTTATTAATATCTGTGCTAAGTAAGGGTTTCGATATGTAATTTCATAGTGTAGTTCTGTTTATGCTTATTTACAGTGTTTTATGCATGATTGATTAAGATCACTACAAGGGAAACACCCTCTAGCAGATTTTTTTGAGGAACCCATTACAGAATAGCCCAGATATTTTTTTTCAGTGGATGTTACTAGAGGAGGTTGGTGGGTGGAGGTTTTTACGGATTTTTTTTTTCTGGTGTGTTTCTCATCCTACACCGCACTGATGCATTCCACTAGAAAATCACTGATGCGTACTACAAATTAGCACACCGGGACACAATGCTCTCCATACAAACCCACTCGGTGCATATAATTACTATAGTGCACCGGTGCTCTACATATATTCAACTCTTGTGCTTCCTGAAAGCCCACGCCAAAACTAAAATAGCCTAAATCAATTGGAAGAAACTGCCCGATGCGCCTAAAAAACACGCCCACTGGAACAGGGTTAAATTTAAAAAAAAAAATATGGCCAAAAATCTTCATTTTCCACTTTTCAGTGCTCCATATCTCTCAAGTATTGATGAAAATTTACCTTGTGTGAGGCGCCTTGCCATTGGTGCTCCCATTGCACAGACTACTGCCATCCATTGCCTGCCATCTCCATTTTTAATTTTGTAAAATGGTGGGCAAATTTAGTTTTTCAAATTCTACAACAAATATGCCTCCTGGATGCCCAAATCTACTTGTATTTTACTTGTTTCTCCATAATTAAAGTTTTTAGCAGATTAGTTTTGTAAAATAACTTAAAATTCACCATTTAAAAAAAAAAAAAATCCTGTGTGGTGCGCTCGAGCCATTTAGCTTGCACTGATTCATGGTGTTGCCTGTAAATTTATAGGCTGCACTGCGATCGATGATAATGGTATCTACACCAGTTTCAGTGTGGTACCAAAATGAAACATAGTGCTATTTTAAAATTTACATAAATTGCGGTGTTGTCGGTTACCTGGCCGCACTATTGACCATGCCTTTAGAAATTTGATAAATGATATTTTATACTCCGAGATTCTCCTGATCACACACTATTTTAACTTCATGCACAATACAGAATCTCTTCTACCATTGATAATTAATTGCATAAATAAAAACAATCACATGCACACATTAAAACCATAAACAATCACACATATGAAGACAATATTTTTATGGGAAAGATTAAAGCTGAAAACTCCTAACTATATGTATATCATATGTCATATATATCATGTAACAATCATCATACAAAGCTCCTTGCAAGCTCTCAGTACAATCTCCAATTGCTACACACTAATCAAGCCCGATCTAGCAAATCACATGCTCCAATCTCTACAACCTGATAGCCTGCCTCTACTGCGCAATCACTGCTGAAGAATGGCTCATAATGAACTTCGAACCACCTGGCTTGTAGGACGCAGTCCTTATTGGCATCTCCATCAATGTGTGGTGCAAACTAATGCACCATTATAGTCACAACTGATAGTGACACTGCTCTTTCACCTACCTCTTCACTGGTCTACACTGAAACTGTCCATGCACTGAAGTAAACTGATGTATTATTTAGTTGATTAATGAGTTTATAATTAGTGAATTAATTAATAATTAATTCACACCACTCTTACTAGTGTATCAATCAGTTAGACTAGATACAACTAGCTCAACTATGTTTAACTCAGTTAAACTGAACACAACTCCATTAACTTCCTCAATCAACTCCACCAAACTCTCTCACATGAGTTCTAACTCAAGTCTCCATGCAATAGCTCCACTTAACCCTAAGGAATAGCGTAATTCCTTCTGTCAGCTCCTGTGCCACATCTGTGCACTTAACTAAAGTGCTCCAAGAGAATAAGATAATGTTTATAGTCCAAATATTATTAAGAGCTAATATTATTCGACATATCTATTTTTAGACTGGCAATCTAAAAAAAGATTCCGCCCAATATTTATAAAAATATAATTCCATCTATTTTTCCAACTTGACCAACCATCCACAAATAACATACTGCAACTCATAGAATATGAGTGACATGTCTAAAAATAGACATAGTCTAAAAATAGACTTTGCGCCAAAAATAGCCTACTGGCCCACTTAGTGAAAGCGACTTCTTTCCACTAAGCTCATCATCTTGTTGCAATCTCAATACTCCCTCTCAACAAGATAGGGATTATCTGCCACCCCAATCCTGCCTCTGTGGTATTCAAATTTTCTCCTGGTGAGCACCTTCGTCAAGATATCAACATCCTGATCCTCTGTGGGAATGTATGAAAGTAACATGATCTTACGCTACACACAATCTCTGATATGATGATACCGGATGTCAATGTGTTTAGATATATCATGAAATACTGGTTTAACTAAGAGTTTAATGCAACTCTGATTATCACAATATATCACAGTAGGATCTAAGTGTGAACTGAACAACCTGACCAGGATCTTCCTCATCCATATAGCCTCGCATGCAGCCAAAATCGCTGCCATATACTTGGCCTCTACTGAAATGAGTGCCACGGATCTATGCTTCCTGCTATACCAAGAAAATGTTGTCGACCTGATATTGAAAATCCCTCCAGATGTGCTCTTTCTATCCGTTGGGCTCCCTACCCAATCTGCATCTGTGAAGCCACACAGCTTCACCTCATCCGACTGTCTGTACCATAATCCATATCCCAATGTGCCTCTGAGATATCTCAATACATGCTTGCCTGTCTTCCAAAAGAGCTTGGTAGGCTTAACCATAGCCTCTGAAAGTTGGTTAACAGCATAGCATATGTTGGGTCGTGTATTGACCAGATACATAAGTGACCCCACAAACTATCGATAAATAGTGGTATTCACTACCTCTGCTGATGTAGCATCCTCTTTCCTCCAAGCACCAGGAAGAGGAGGCACTGGGTCAGGGGTGGGGGCCCTGCAGCCATGCATGTTGAATCCTCTCCCAGTAAGTATACCCTTGAGACAAAATACCCATCATTGTTTCGCCAAATTTCCAATCCTACCAGAAATAAATGAAGGAGGCTCAAGTCCTTCATCTCAAACTTTCAAAGATCAGCCTCGCATGAGAGTGTATCAACATTTCATCATCACCCACAAAATCAGATCATCTACATACAGTACGATGATCAACAGCTTCCCCTCCACCACAATCTGGTATAGGTTTGGATCCGCCTCACTCTTAGAGAATCCAAGCCCGGTGAAGTAGCTGTCTATCCGAGTGTACCAAGCACGAGGTGCTTGCTTCAGCCCGTACAGTGCTCTCTTGAGTCGGCACACATGCGACTCACTGCTGAAGATCTCAAAACCTTCAGGCTGCTCTATGTACACCTCGTCCTCAATGACTCCGTTGAGGAACGCAGTCTTCACATCCATCTGATGAATGTGCCACCCCATCTGCACTGAGAGAGCAAGAATCATCTATATGGAAGAATACCTTGCGACAAGTGCAAAGGTCTCCTCATAATCGATCCCCTCAATCTGTGAAAAGCCTCGGGCAACAAATCTTGCCTTGTACTTCTCCACACTCCCGTCAGCTGCCTGCTTCACTTTGTAGATCCATATCGAACCCACCACTGATTTCCCCTCCGGTCTCGGGACAATCTCCCATGCACTGTTTCTGACAATCGAATCATACTCTTCCACCATGGCATCTACCCATGCGGGATCCTCCACAGCTTCCTCGAAAGAGGATGGCTCCGTCACGATACACTTGCTCATAAGAGCCATGTATCCAGTATACCAGTCAGGTGACTGTCTCTGTCTGCGCTGTGATGTAGGTGCTCCTACAACCTTCTCTGCATCTTGAGCCAGTCGCTCAGCTTCTGTAGTGCGCTTCCGCCCTCTGATGGTTGGCGCTGCATGAGTGGTTTCTTCCACTCCATGAACCTCCTCTTGTGGCTTATCCACATCCTGAGGCTCATCCTTAGGAACTAATAGCTCCTCATCTGCATGCAAGTGTGGCTCCCTCTCAAGCGAACACTTCATGGCTTTCTCCTCATGAAATTTGATATCCCGTCACACAACAGTCTTGCAACTGTCTGGAAAATACACATGATAGTTGTAAGGAATATTAGTGTACCCCACAAATATCCCAACCTCTGCAGTCAGCTCTAGCTTCTTCCTGGAATCCTTTTTCACATGAATGTAAACAGGTGAACCAAAAATCCTCAAATGGGAAATATCAGGCTTCTTACCAGAAAACGCCTCCTCGGGTGTACTCATGCCAAGTATCTTGTGAGGACAACGGTTTTGCACATAAACCACAGTATTGCATGCCTCAGCCCACAAGTGTATGCAAAGGCCCCGATCATGAAACATCGCCCATGTAGCACCCAAAAATGTTCTGTTCTTCCACTCCATGACCCCATTATGTTGTCGGTTATGAGGTGCTATGATCTCTCTTCAAATTCCTTCTGCGCTGCAAAAGTCCTTAAATTCATCAAAGATGAATTCACTACCATTGTCGCTCCTAAAAGCCTTCACTTGCTTCCCCGATTCTTTCTCAACCACTACCTTGAACTCATAGAAATTTGAGTATGTCTCGCTCTGCTTCTACATGAAGAAGATCCATCACTTCTGAGAAAAATCATCAACAAATATCACATAGTACCTGTGCTTTGCTGTTGAAGCTACTGAGAAAGGTCCACACACGTCTGTGTGAATTCTCTCAAGGATCGTCGGGGCATGAATATCCTTCTTGTGAAAGGTGGCTTTCATAAATTTTCTCAAAGTACATCCCTTGCACTAATCTGACTGCGCAAGTGTACCTTTGGGAAGCCCAATAGAAATTTGCTGCAAAATTTTCAAAGCTCCATGGTGAAGGTGGCCCAATCTCCTGTGCCATAGCTCGCCATCATCTCGGCTCACCACTCCTTCTGCCTTGCCTGTCATTGCTGCGTAGACATCTACCTACAATTGATAAAGGTTCTTAACTCGAACCCCTATCCTCCGAGTTTCACCAATTTCCTTACTACGCAGGAAAGCCTTTCCCTCGCTAAAAACAACATCATATCCCTTGTCTTCTAACATCTCCACAGAGATCAGATTATTCTTCAATCCTGGAACATGCATCACTTCCTTCAATATGAAGGGTTTACCAGACTCCCTCTCAAAGGAAATGGTATCGATACCGGTCGCACTATATCTACCATCATCACCCATCTCAATGTGCACTCCAAGATCTTTCTCATCCATATCAGTAAACAAATCTTTGTCTCCGGTCATGTGAAAAGACAAACCACTATCAAGAAACCACACTGAATCCATCATACTTTAGACCAATCATGTGATCAGTGAAAAATATAGCTCAAAATGCTAGGCTAAGGCCTCTCCAGCTATAGATCCAGCAGCCTGCTTATTTTTCTTCTTTTGTGGACAATTAGTGGCGTAATGTCCGTGCTGGTAACAGTGAAAATACTTCACCTTGGACATGTCCTTCTTCCTGCCTTTCACACCAGATTGAGAAGAATTTTTCTTGCTCTTCCCATTCCTTTCTTTGGCAGCCAAAGCACAATTTTCTTCATCTGAGTTATTTGATGAAGATCCATCCCTGGTACTTCGCCTTATCTCCTCTTGCACAATATCCAACCAAAGTCGCTCCCATCCTGGAAATTTCTCCCGACCATTGACGGAGTCTTGATAGGAATGCCAACTCTTCGAAAGCCTAAGGAGAGCCAAGATCAACCAGTCCTCATCATCTATAGTCACCCCCACACTTCCCAGCTCATCCCTGCATTGGATGAACTTCATGAGGTACTTGGGCATATTGTCGCCTTCCTCCATTTTTATGTTCCTGAGTTTATCCTTGAGCGCCAACTTCCTCTCGTCACTCTTGCTTTGGAATAAGTTTGTCAATGCTTTCAGCATCAAGAATGGAGAAGCCTTACCATGAAGGTTGGAAACTATGTGATCCTTCACACCTTCCAACAGAATCCTTCAGCATTTTGCTGTCTTCTTTTGCCATGCGTCAAGTGCGACAACATTGCTAGAAGCAGGTTTTGGAATTTCTGCATCTATGAACTCCTTCAAACCATTGTCATCCAGCACCACCTCCATTCTGTCCTTCCATGAAATATAATTCAGGCTTCCCTCAAGGGCATACTCCAATCACAATCTGCTGAAAGACATCTCAACTTTGACACCAAGAAAACACTGCTGCAAATTCGAATTCCACCAGCTCAAAAATCAACTGCTTCAATTTTTTGCAATTGCTCCAATGATCAATATCGCTCTAATACCATGTAGAAATTTTATAATTGATATGCTATACACCGATATTCTCCTGATCAAAAACTATTTTAACTTCATGCACAATACATAATCTCTTCTACCATTGATCATTAATTGCGGAAATAAAAACAATCGCATGCACACATTAAAACCATAAACAATCACACATATGAACACTGTATTTTTATGGGAAAGCTTAAAGCTGAAAACCCCCAACTATATGTATATTATATTTCATATATATCATGTAACAATCATCATACAAAGCTCCTCGCAAGCTCTCAGTACAATCTCTAATTGCTACACACTAATCAAGCCTGATCTAGCAAATCACATGCTCTAATCTCTACCACCTGATAACCTGCCTCTTTTGTGCAATAACTACTGAAGAATGGCTCATAATGAACTTCAAACCACTTGGATTGTACTGTGAAATCCTCATTGGCATCTCCATCAATGTGTGGTGCAAAATCATGCACCAATATAATCACAACCGATAGTGACACTGCTCTTTCACCTACCTCTTCACTGGTCTCCACTGAAACTGTCCATGCACTGTATTTAACTGATGTATTCTTTAGTTGATTAATGAGTTTATAATTAGTGAATTAATTAATAATTAATTCACACCACTCTCACTAGTGTATCAATCAATTATACTAGAAACAACTAGCTCAACTATGTTTAACTCAGTTAAACTGAACACAACTCCATTAACTTCCTCAATAAACTCCACCAAACTCTCTCACATGAGTTCTAACTCAAGTCTCCATGCAATAGCTCCACTTAACCCTCAGGAATAGTGTAATTCCTTCCGTCAGCTCCTGTGCCACATCTGTGCACTTAACTCAAGTGCTCCAAGAGAATAAGATAATGTTTATAGTCCAAATATTATTAAGAGCTAATAAAATTCGACATATATATTTTTAGACTAGCAATCTAAAAATAGATTCCGCCCAATATGTCTAAAAATAGAATTCCATATATTTTTCCAACTTCACCAACCATCCACAAATAGCATCTTGCAACTCATAGAATATGATTGACATTTCTAAAAATAGACATAGTCTAAAAGTAGACTTTGCGCCAAAAATATCCTGTTGGCCCACTTAGTGAAGGCGACTTATTTCCACTAAGCTCATCATCTTTTAGCAATATCTACAATGCCCAAGTTTGGGAGGGCAGTGTGTTGACCAAAATATGCGCTCCAGAGTGGATATTTTGGTAAGCACACCGCCCTCCCGAAATTGGACATAGTCAACGGTGCGGTCATGTAAACGACCACAACGTTGACCATGTAGTGATGTTAGGAGGGCGGTGCGCTACCCAAACTATACGCCCCAGGGCACATAATTTTGTCACTGCACCACCCTCCCGATACTGGTACATAGTCAACAGTGTGATCGGTTATATCACCACACTGTTGACCGTGCAATGTGTTGTGGTTCCTGTTTTTTGGCCAGATTGGCAAGACGAAAAGACAAGACAACATCAAACCACTTTGTGATCTTAGGATCTAGCCCTCCTGGATCCAGAGAGGGATCTCTATATAAAGGTAAAGAATAATATATCTTTAAGGTTGGTTTATGGTATTAGGCTAGGTATGAAGCACAAGGGTTTTCTGATCTGTTTGTTTGGTTGGAGATCCTTAACTGAGAAGGTTATGGAAGGGAAAAAGGAACAAATTAGCAGGAGGTTTCAGCGTGGGAAAATAGGTCAAGATAAGTGCCAATCCATTGGGCTATGTAGTCATAAAAAGGTTTACTTGCGTAACAACTATCCAAGGGTTCCCATAGGGAAAGTCATCTATACCGAAGGATCCTTTGAGATAGATGGTGAGATGGAACGTTAAGGAGTGGGGTGAAAGAAATAAACTAGAGTGCAGCCTAAGATCAGGTAAGGACTTTGAACCTATCCTGCTTTTGACATACTTCAAAGGAAACTCCCATTAAAGAAATAAAGGGTAACTTAAGATCAGGTAAAGACTTTGAACTTAGCCTACTTTCAGCATACTCTCAAGGGAGACAATCCAGCAGTCCTCATAACTGCCCTCAGACAGTAGAAAACATTTAATATTAAACACAGAGTAAGGCCTAAGATCAGAGAAAGACTTTTAACCTTAACTTCTTTTGACACCAACTCACAGCGATCTTAGAAAGGCTAAATGTTGGAAAAGGAACCTAGGGGACAGGGCTAACTCTAAATCTCCTTGATTCCTAATTCTTTCAGCTGAACCAAACAATAACATCTAAGAAAAAAACTCTAAACTCATACATCACTAAGCATGGGCAAGACAACTTCTTTGACGAGTTAAATTATATTGAATTTGTTCTTAGATACACAATTAGAGGAAAACATAAAGATACATATTAACAATGAAACTTAGGGTACTTCCAAAAGTATGTCCTAATCTATGCTTATTGTTCTTTATCAAAGAATAACAGACAGTATGGAAAGACATGAAAGGAGACAATTACAGTAAGGAAAACATCACCAATAATATAGACCAGGATCCTGTCAATCTGCTTGCTCAATTGTTGTGCAAAACTAGTCACATACTTTGAGTCCAATGGCTCTTTATAGTCTAGAATTTTCTTCCCAGCCTACTATATTACAAACTGCTCAGCTACTTCCTCTCAACAATAGTTCTAACAATCAATAAAATCCCAAAAACCAACCCTTTACGATGTATTTTCGATGAACAGTTATAGGTGAATGAGTGAGGTGGAGTAGTAGATATGAACTTAAATGATCCATTAATATAGAAGGGAGAAAGTATTCCAATGCCCACTCTTCATAATGGCTCTGCATTAACATGTTGGTACCCTTTAGGCTGGTTTAGAAGTCTTTGTCAGGTTGAAAATAACTTTAGGTATGTTCTTTGAAGTACTCTCTGGCTGCTAGTACTCTGTTCTGTTTTCTGAGATAAGTAAGGTGACTGAAGGTCTCTCAGGTCTTCCATTCCTTCATAACTAATGCACTGACAGTTTTAAGGACTTCTGATAGAGTAATAACTGTTCTGGTGCTTGATGGAGAATAGAGTAGGACATGTGGCTTGTTCTCTCTTAGGAAAAAGAACATTCTGCTGATATTAAATCACTGATATGGATTGATGTGTGCTTTAGGATTCATTAAGCTTCCTTGATAATCTTCGGCTCTTTATCTGTGTCCTTTATCCTTTTAAAAATTGGATTATAAGCATTAAGTCTTCAACATTAGGCACTAATCCTTCAATTTTTCTTCTGATGCTCTTCGCTGCTTCTTCTGACCTGTGTTTGTGAACATATAGGCTACAGAGGTGCTAGAGGGTTTATATCAGGGTTTAACAACCATGATCTTCAATAAAACATGTTTAAACCCTCTCAGGGATGTCTTCTTCAGTGACCTTCGGGTCTGCGATGGTATTTTTGCGCTCTAAATCACCATGACTGTGACTGTGGAGACAGAATGAATTCACCACTCTGTAAACCCTGCAAAACACGATAAAAACATTATAAAAACCTGCGGGAGTGAGGATGGCTGATTCAGAGGCTCGTGAGGATGGAAGAGAATTAAGGAAAAAAGATGGATGCAGTGGAAAAATGGGGGAAAATCCTAGCAGAGCAGCTAACCAGGGTCTTTGGGGTATTGGGCGCAAGGATAAATGTGGACCGTTAGATTAGGATGATCAACGGTGGGGTTTGGTTAATGAATTCATTTGGGGGGCTGGTGAAATGGAAAAAATATGGGGGCGAGATTAAACGTGGGCCATTAGATTAGAGCAACCAACGACGGGGATTGCCCGATGGAATCATTCAGGAGGTTAGATGGTGGGCAAAAAAATGGGGGTGAGATTAAGTCTTGACTGTCAGATCTCAAAGATTTATGGTTAGGATAAAATCAGGAGCTACATTGCGGAGGAGGGAGTGGTATAGCAGAAAACCATTAGTGGTCTTAGCGCAACGTTCGAGCGGTTTAAGATTTTGGCCAAAAAAACACGATTCCATACATCGCACAACATTTGTCTTTTCGAAAATTCCCATATTGTGTAAATTTGATACATTAACTCTCTGGAATAAAAATTACACGACATGCATTTCTGTCCGTCAGATTTGGAGCACCAGATCGGACGGTTGAGGGAAAGCGCGATAAGCAGCGATGTGTGCGGGCGGAACATATGATGGGGTTGATGGTGGTTTAAATCCTGACCATTGGATTAGGGGAATGGATGGCAGAGGTCTGTCAATGGGGGAAAATGAGAATGGTGGGGTTCGAAGAGCGGAAGGAATGTGGGCCGTCCGATCAAACTTAATCAATGGTGGAGATCTAATCAAAGGTTGGGATGGTGAAGGGTTATGGGCGGAGCGCGATGAGATATTGGCCGTTGGTTCTTGTGGATTCAACTGCTAAGATTAAATCGATGGATTGGCATCAGAGGAGGAAAAGTGAATGGGACTTTTGATTTGCGATGTGTGATTAAGCGTTGGCCCTTGGATCGGGAGAGATCAATGGTCAGGATTGAATCGACGGGCGCAGGTGATGGGCTCATCGCGTTCAATTTTCTGAGTTTGCAATGTGTGATGTAGCGCGGGCCGTCGGATCGAGAGAGATCGATGGTCAGGATTAAATCGAAAGGGAAATGATGGAGGGCAGTGAGCGGAGCGCGATTGAATCTGGACCATCAGTTCTTCTGGATTCGACGGCTGAGATTAAATCAGAGGATCAGAATCAGAAGAGGAAAAGGGAAAGGATAATGGAATTTGTGCTTGTCGATTGCGATTAGGACTAAGCGCTTGGTCGTAGCGCGGGTTATATGGAGAATAGGGGCTAGGGCTAAGGCTGAAAGGGGCTTAAGGTCTTAATGTAAAAATGGTTGTTTTAGTCCCAAAATTAGTGCTTTTTAAGCCAAACTGAAGGTTCCGGTAGGCAAAAGAAGGGATTTTAAAACCAAATAAAGGGAAATTATAAGGTTTAAAGGGGTTTTAGGAAGATCTAGAGGTCAAATGAAGGGTTATAGAGGAATTTTGTGAAGGGAATAAGGGTGATAAATGGGAAATGTTGTGGGAGTAAAATGGAGAAAATGGAGGCCTTTTTTTAGAACAGCTTCTCTCACAAAAAACAGGGTTCATTAATGGAAACAACAGTGAAAATTATTTAAAGGATAGAAGACACATTGGAGGCTTCAAGAATTATATATTTACAGAGGAAATGTTTCTCTTGAAAGCTCAGAAACATATTTAGCCACTTGTTTGCTTTGAAATTTTTTTATAGGTGGCTAACAGTGGCTCCACATGGGGATGGCATCTTCTTGAAGGTGCCAAGAATCTAAGATATGATCTTTGGTAGTAGGGCAGATGCCTGGTACTTGACCATATTTTTCTTCTTTGATCAGCTGCTACAAACATGATGGACACTATATCAGCAGAAAACGCTTTCCCAAACATTTACCTACCCATCCTACTGTCCTAACATTTTTTCTTCCAAGTGCACTTAGACTTGCAGACCTTTCACATCATCATTTTTTTTCAAATAGGAAAATAAACCTATCTACTGCCACCCTTATCTCTCCATGAGAGCAGATTAAATAGTTGGACTCATAGCATCTCTACCTAAACTACTATCTGTCAGGATTAAACTGTCGGACAGATCTTCATTCTCTACATTCTAAAATAGAAATTGAAACACAACCAAACCAGGATTAGACTGTCTGATTTGCTGTGGATCCATGGCATAAAGACAATCTGCACATGGACTGAATTTTGCAGAAATTAAAAACAACTAACTAGATGCTCATAGGCTAAGCTTTATTGAGATTTCCTACCTACCCAACTCTAACTTGAAATATTTACATGTCTAGCTGAGAAACTCTCTTTTCCAATACAATCAAATGATCCCATGACTGGTCTTTTCTTCTCATCTCTTTGAGTGTGTTAGATAGGCAGGGCCACTCCCATTCTCTTTGTTTATTAACAACAGCTTCTAAAATGTTTCTTGTTGTCTGCAACAAGCTACTCTTGATGACCCTTAGTCCTTCTCTAAATGTCTGCAGGAAATGAGCATAAGGGTCTTGAAATAATACCTGGTTGTGAGTATTTTCCAAGCAGGCTTCAACCAGGATTACTTCCTCTTCCACTGGATCAAGGAGACAATTCTTCTGAGAAAGAAACTCTTCCTCATATTCACCATTTTTTGTACTGGAGGACTCATCATATATTGTAGTGTTGTCCTCTTGAAGCTCTGAGATATTCTGATTTGAGGGGCTGAGCTCTGTGAAAAGATCAATGTATTCTTAAGTAGGGGTCTGTTCCATTGCTTCCTCCTTTTCAAGAAAAGGCTCCTTGGTTTCAACTTGCTCAAAAATTTCTTCATGGCTTTCTTCTTCATCCTTTGAGATGAAAGGCTGTTGATTTACAATCACACGAAAACTGTTACTAATGATTTGAGGTAAAACAGAGTGAAGATTCAACGTATCTTCATCTGCTACTAGACTTTCATAACTTTCTTCATCAGTATCATAAATAGCTTGACTTGCCTCATTACATTCTTGGAGTTGATGGACATGATCCTCCTTCCACAAATCTATTGATGATGACCCTGCAAGATCAAATTCTGTTTGGGGAACATCATCATTAGATAGATCAAACTTAGGAAAATCATGAATGTAAGTAATTCTACCAATAAGACATACTAGATTATCATCAAGTATTTCTTCATTCTGATTTACAGGGGAGCTTTCTAAATCTGTACAACCAAACTCATTAGATGAATGGGCAACAGCATGTGTTCTGCAAAAAAAATTAGAGGCTGGCTGTCTATTGATGATCTGATCTATCTCTTCTTCTATCAAAGGGGAATATGTTCCTGTGTTTCTTTGAGCAGAAGGGCAGCAGCTCTCTGTTTCTTGTGAAGACTGAGTTTGAGGCAGGATGTCTTCTAAGGCCTCAGCTACAAGGGATGATGAATCATCATTTGAGCTTGCAGGTGTATCTTGAGGAATGTCCTTTATTTCTTGACTGATTTCTTCCTCAATTGATTTATCTAGGTTCTTGTGATAATCAGGATGCATATGAAATTATTGAATGGCTGTTAACAGATCTTCAGGATGCATACTTACCAAATCCTCATCAATATCTAATAGATATCGTATGAGGTTCTGAGATTTATGACAACAGTTTGCAATCCATGGTATGGATGAGGGGTTTTCTTTGTATCTCTCATAAAATACTTGGTGCATGTCTTTCAAAAAAAACAAACTCCTAGGTTCTAGCCATTCATACTAGTCCCTTGCCTTACCTTCTAATGTTGCCATGAAATTTTTCATAAGACAGTCTTCATGCCATTCAACTTTTAACCTCCACACATGTATATGGAACTTGATGAGGTGTAACAAGGGGTCATCAAAGTTTTCACCCTGAAAGATAGGTAGGTTTTTCAACCAATTTATTTCAGGCATTTTGTGTGGGAATCCAGGGATATGATCCCTACTCATTGGGGCATATCTTCGTTATATCTGTGGAATCATGCTTGTAGATCAGAAAAGAGGTCACTTTGTCTATTCAACCAATTCAGGGTCTTCTACCAGTGGAGTCATTTGGTCTTTTGGGAGTTGTGGAGTCACCAGGTGGAGGATTTCAAAGATTTGAGATGAGTTGTTGTCCACCATCAACAATTGAATACCAATCTAAGGAGATTATGGGTATTCTAAGTTCCTAAAGGTATCTAAGATGAAATTCACTCAGAACATCCCTAGTGGAGTCGACCTTATGTTGTGGTTCCTGTGGTTTGGCTAGATTGGAAAGACCAAAAGACAAGACAACATCAAACCACTTAGGGATCCTAGGATCTAGCCCTCCTGGATCCAGAGAGGGATCTCTCTATAAAGGTAAAGAATGATATATCTTTAAGGTTGGTTTATGGTATTAGGCTAGGTATGAAGCACAAGGGTTTTTTGATATGTTTGTTTGGTTGGAGATCCTTAACTGAGAAGGTTATGGAAGGGAAAAAGCAACAAAGTAGCAGGAGGTTTCAGCATGGGAAAATAGGTCAAGAGAAGTGTCAATCCATTGAGCTATGGAGTCATAAAAGGATTTACTCACATAAAAACTATCCAAGGTTTTCCATAGGGCAAGTCATCTATACCAAAGGATCTTTTGAGATAGATGGTGAGATGGAACATTAAGGAGTGGGGTGAAAGAAAGCAACCAGAGTGTAGCATGAGATTAGGTAACGAATTTGAACCTATCCAACTTTTGACATACTTCAAAGGAAACTCCCATTAAATACACAAAGGGTAGCTTAAGATCAAGTAAAGACTTTGAACTTAGCCTGATTCCAGCATACTCTCAAGGGAGACAATCCAACAGTCCTCATAACCGCTTTCAGACAGTATAAAACATTTAAGATTAAACATAGAGTAAGGCCTAAGATCAAAGAAATAATTTTAACCTTCAATTCTTTTGACACCAACTCACAGGGATCTTAGAAAGGCTAAATGTTGGAAAAGGAACCTAGGGGACAGGGCTGAATCTAAATCTCCCTGATTACTAATTCTTTCAGCTGAACCAAAAAAAGAACATCTAAGAAAAAAACTCTAAACTTATACATCAGTAAGCATGGGCAAGTCAACTTCTTTCTCTAGTTAAATTATATTGAATTTTTTCTTAGATACACAATTACAGGAAAACATAAAGATAAATATTAACAGTGAGACTTAGGGTACTTCCAACAGTATGTCCTAATCTATGCTTCCTGTTATTTATCATACAATAACAGATAGTATGGAAAGACATGGAAGGAGACAATTACAGTAAGGAAAACATCACCAATAACATAGACCAGCATCCTGTGAATCTTCTTGTTCAATTGATGTGCAAAACCAATCACATAATTTGAGTCCAATGGCTCTTTACAGTCTAGAATTTTCTTCCCAGCCTACTATATTACAAACTACTTAGCTACTTCCCCTCAATAACAGTTCTAACAATCAATAAAATCCCAACAACCAACCCTTTACAATGTATTTTTGATGAATACTAATAGGTGAATGAGTGAGGTGGAGTAGTAGATATGAACTTAAATGATCCATTAAGAAAGAGGAGAGGAAGTATTGGAATTCCCACTCTGCATAATGGCTTTGGATTAAAATGTTGGTACCCTTTAGGCTGGTTTAGAAGTCTTTGTCAGGTTGACAATAACTTTAGGTATGTTCTTTGAAGTACTCTCTGGCTGCTGGTACTTTGTTCTATATTTTGAGATAAGTAAGGTGACTGAAGGTCTCTCAGGTCTTCCATGCCTTCATAACTATTGCACTGATAGTTTTAAGGACTTCTGACAGAGTAATAACTGTTCTAGTGCTTGATGGAGATTAGAGTAGGACGTGTGGCTTGTTCTGTCTTAGGAAAAAGAACATTCTGCTGATATTAAATCACTGATATGGATTGATGTGTGCTTTAGGCTTCATTAAGCCTCCTTTATCATCTTTGGCTCTTTATCTGTGTCATTTACCTTTTTAAACATTGGATTATAAGCATTAATTCTTCAACATTAGGCACTAATCCTTCAATTTTTCTTCTGATGCTCTTCGCTACTTCTTTTGACTTGTGTTTGTGAACATAAAAGCTACAGAGGCACTGGAGGATTTATGTCGGGGTTTAATAACCATTATCTTCAATAAATCATGTTTAAACCCTCTAAGGGATGTCTTCTTCAATGATCTTCGGCTCTGCAATGGTCTTTTTGCGCTCTAAATCACCATGACTGTGACTGTGGAGACAGAATGAATTCACCACTATGTAAAACCTGAAAAATAATATAAAAACATTATAAAAACCTATGGGAGTGAGGATGGTTGCTTTGGAGGCTCATGAGAATGGGGGAGAATTAAGGGAAAAAGATGGATGCAATGGAAAAATGGGGAAGAATCCTGGCAGAGCAGCTAACCAGGTGCTTTGGAGTTTAGGGCACGAGGATAAATGTGGACCATTAGATCAGGATGATCAATGGTGGGGATTGGTTAATGAAGTCATTTGGGAGATCGGGTGAAATGGAAAAAATATGGGGGCGAGATTAAACGTGGGCCGTTAGATTAGAGCAAACAACAGCGAGGATCGTCGGATGGAATCATTCAGGAGGTTAGATGGTGGGAAAAAAAATGGGGGTGAAATTAATTCCTGACCATCAGATCTCAGAGATCGACGATTAGGATCAAATCAGGAGCTACATTGTGGAGGGGGGAGCAGTATAGTGGAAAACCATTAGTGGTATTCGCACAACGTTCGAGCAGTTTAAGATTTTGGCCAAAAAAAACGCGATTCCATAGATCGCACGACACCTGCCTTTTCAAAACCTCCCATATCACGTAAATTTGAAACATTAACTCTCGGGCACAAAAATTACGTGACGTGGATTTATGTTCGTCGGATGTGGAGCGCCAGATCGAACGGTTGTGGGAAAGCAGATAGGCAGCAATGTGCGCGGGTAGAACATATGGTGGGGTTGATGGCAGTTTAAATCCTAATTATCGGATCAGGGGAATGGATGGCATAGGTCTATCGATGGGGGAGAATTATAAGGGTGGGGTTCAAAGAGTGGAAGGAATGTGGGCCGTCCGATGAAACTTAATCAACGGTGTTGATCTAATCGAAGGTTGGGATGGTGAAGGGTTATGGGCGGAGCACGATGAGATCCTTGCCATTGGTTCTTGTGGATTCAATGACTGAGATTAAATTGGAGGATTGGAATCAGAGGAGGAAAAGTGAACAGGACTTTGGATTCGTGATGTGCGATTAAGTGTTGGCCGTTGGATCAGGAGAGATCAACGATCAGGTTTGAATCGGCGGGCGTGGGTGATGGGTTCATTGCATTGGAGTTTTTGAGTTTGTGATGTGCAATGCAGTGCGGGCTGTCGGATTGAGAGAGATCAAAGGTCAGGATTAAATCGAAAGGGAAATGATGAAGGGATGTGAGCGGAGCACGATTGAATCTCGATCATTGGTTCTTGTGGATTCGATGGCTGAGATTAAATCGGAGGATTAGAATCAAAAGAGGAAAAGTGAAAGGATAAGGGAATTTAAAATTGGCGATTGCGATTAGGACTAAGCGCTTGGTCGTAGTTCAGGTTATATGGAGAACATGGGCTAGGGCTAAGGTTGAAAGGGGCTTAAGGCCTTAATGTAAAAATGGTTGTTTTAGGCCCAAAATTAGTTCTTTTTAAGCTAAACTAAAGGTTATGGTAGGAAAAAGAAAGGATTTTTAAACCAAATAAAGGGGAATTATAAGGTTTAAAGGGGTTTTAGGAAGATCAAGAGGTCAAATGAAGGGTTATAGATAAATTTTGTGAAGGTAATAAGGGTGATAAATGGGGAATGTTGTGGGAGTAAAATGGAGAAAATGGAGGCCTTTTTTGAGAACAACTTCTCTCACAAATAGCAGGGTTCATTAATGGAAATAGCAGTGAAGATTATTTAAAGGATAGAAGACACATTGGAGGCTTCAAGAATGATAGATTTACAAAGGAAATGATTCTCTTGAAGCCTCAAAAACATATTTAGCCACTTGTTTTCTTTGACAAAATTTTATAGGTGGCTAACATAATGATGCTAGTAGGGCAGTGTGTTGACGAAACAATCTACCCTTGGGCGAGTAGTTTGGTCAGTGTACTGCCCTCGTGAATTTTTACATAGTCAATGGTGTGATCAGTTAAACGACCGTACAGTTGACAATTAACTGATGTTTGGCAGTGCGTTGATTGGATTCTCCACCCCAGGCTGGATACTTTAGTCGACACACTGCTTGAGAATGTACAGGTCATGATGTGCGATGTGCTAAAAATTTCCAGGTGCACCACAGCTAGTGCGCGATAAGAAAAAGACGCACCAGTACCAGTACATGCCTGTTTTTTTGGGCACACCGGCTGATCTCTTTTTTTCAAAAAGAAATTATGTATATATATATATATATATATTTGTGAATACATGTCTCTTTTAATAAAAAAATTGTATATAATATGTCAATCATTCAACGATGTCAAAGGAGAGAAGAGAGGGAACACCAGGAACATATGGCAGACCAGTATAATGTGGTTTTCCTATGGGAAGCATGAGAGAGGGAGAGAGATATGTACCCTCAGCCTATTACAGCAGCCACCCAGGTGCTCCTAAGGGAGGTAGGCCTCCTAAAGTTATATGAGGAGGCTAAATCCCTAAAGAGCCATGGTGGGTTATTGCGACAAGTTATCTTCAGGTGGAATGCCCACCGACAAGATTTCTGGGTTGGTCCTAACTAGTGGTACGCACCCACTAAGGAGGATATACAATTTGTTACTAGCATATCAAGGAGAGGGCAGGATTTTCCCTCTTTCCCAGAGGTCTGCATCAGCTATGAAACATGGATTCAGTTGGTGTACTCCCAAAGATACATTAGCACCGATATCCTATCTCCTAGAGATTTTCATGTCTCTGGTGGTGAGTTACATATTGCATCATTTGGTGGAGAGGAGGTGAAGTGCCTCTCACTACTGATTTTGTTGGGTGTGGAGCCCGATTATCTTGTTTATTTTGTATCAAAGCATTGGACCCCTTGTACCTTACCATAAAAAAACGCTTCCTGGGGGGTTTAGGGGGGGCGACTGCGACTTTATGGAGGCCCCCCCCTGGTGGGGGGTTTTGGGGGCAACGCCCCCGAAGCTAAAAACAGATGTAAAATTGCCTTGTAGAAGTATAGTAATTTCTATTCAATCTAGGTCGTTCATTACGCAGATGATCTGATAGTAGAAGTTATGTTTAGTTGAGGGTTTTTTGCCCTAGAAGGAAACCCCTCACTTTTATGAGGGTATTTTATTGCGGCTGTGTATTGTGTGTGTATTATTGGAATGAGAAACAGAGAGGGAGACTGTGAGAGAGAATAGAGGATATTACAATGGATCTGTTATAGGTTGTGTCTCTTCATTTTGATGGATAATAGAAAGCAAGGATTGGCTGTTTGGGGTGGATGTAGCCCAAACTAGGTGAACCATGTATATCTATGTCTCTCTGGTTTTATGTGTTTTGTGTGCTTTTGTTTTCCTCATATTTTATGTGTTTTCATTTCTCTGTAATATTTAATTTTATAACAACTGGTATCAGAGCCAAATGTCTATTTGGCTGATAAAATCGTAGGAAAGAAGGGTTCCTAGTTCGAGTTGGAGCAATGGTGGAAGATGGTAAGTTTAGGGTCGAGAAATTTAATAGCCAAAACTTCCCGCTGTGGAAGATGAAGATGGAAGATTATTTTTATCAAAAAGATTTGTACCTATGATTGAGCGGAAAAACAAAGAAGCCGACTACTATGACAGATGCAGAATGGGATATTCTCGATAGAAAGGCACTCAAAATAGTACGGTTGTTCCTCGTAGTGTCGGTAGCCTTTAATATTTCAAAGGAAACAACAACAGAGGGTTTTATTAAGGCGTTGGTGAAACTATATGAAAAACCCTCGGCCTCAAACAAGGTATTTCTTATGAAACGTTTATTTAATATGAAGATGTCGAAACGTGGATCTGTTGCAGACCATTTAAATGATTTTAATACAGTTACCAGTCAGTTAAGTTTTGTAGGGGTAAACTTTGATGATGAATTTAGAGCTCTGTTATTTCTGTGCTCATTGCCAGAAATATGGAATGCTTTAGTTATGGCCATTAGTAACTATGTCTCTGGATCTAGTACTTTAAATTTTGATGATGTTTTCGGTGCTATCCTTAGCGAGGAAATGCGACAGAAAAGCTCCTGTGAGACATTGGGTAATTATTTGAGTGCAGAGTTTAGGGGAAGAAGAATGGAAATAGGAAAGAGCTCAAGATATCACAGTAAATCAAGGAAAGGCAGATCCAAGTCTATATCGGGGATAGTGTGTTGGAAATGCAGAAAGAAATGACACCTAAAGAAAGACTGTAGATCTCAGAAGGGAAAAGAAGGAGAAACACAGCAAGAAAACAGTCATGAAGCAAATGTGACATGTGATATGTTACAATATGCATTGATTCTTTCTTTCGAAAATGTTACTGATTCTTGGGTTGTAGATTAAGGGGCTTCATTCCATGCCAAACCTGATAAGAAATATTTTCATGACTATGTTCAAGGAGATTTTGGACAAGTTTGTTTGGGTGATGATAAACCCTATAAAATTGTTGGAATGGGTAAATTTCTTGTAAAACAATAGAATGGAAACCAATGGCTACTAAAGGAGGTAAGGCATGTTCAAGATCTGAAGAAAAATATAGTGGTGAAGGTTGTGTGACAAATTTCACGAATAAAACTTGGAAGGTCACCAAAGGAGCCCTGGTAATAGAAAAATGTGAAAAGGTTGGTACATTGTATTTATGCAATGGTATTTCTAACTATGTTAATGCTTTAACTTCCAAAGAAGTAGATGTAGCATTATGGAATCATAGGCTTGGACACATGAGTGATAAGGGGATGAAGATTCTTCACTCAAGAAATTTGTTGCCAAGTTTGAAGAATGTTGATTTGGATTTCTGTGAGAATTGCATTTATGGAAAATAGAAGAGAGTCGGATTTCTCAGAGTTGGGAAAGAAAATAAGAGTGAAAAATTAGAGCTTGTGCATACAAATGTATGGGGACTTGCTCAGGTATCATCTCTTGGTGGCTATCATTATTATGTTACTTTTATTGATGATGCAACTAGAAAAACTTGGATTTATTGCATTCAGAATAAATCAGATGTATTTGATACTTTCAAGAAATGGAAATCTTTGGTTGAGATTGAGAAGGGAAGGAAGTTGAAGTGTCTTAAATTAGACAATGGAGGTGAATATTGCAGCAAAGAGTTTGATAAGTACTATTCAGAGCATGGAATTTGAAGAGAGAAGACAGTTCCAAGAACACCAGAAGAAAATGGTGTGTCAGAAAGGATGAACAAAACAATCATGGGGCGTGCAAGGTGCATGAGATATCATGCAAGATTTCCTTTACAATTTTGGGCAGATGCTGTAGATAATGCTACTTATCTAATAAATAGAGGGCCTTCAATTTCCTTGGATGGTGGTATTCCAGAGGAAGCATGGATAGGTAAAAAGATAAACTACTCTTTTTTAAAGCCTTTTGGTTGTGAGGCCTTTGTCCATATTAATAAAGAAAATAGAACCAAGCTTGAGGAAAAATCAAAGAAATGTACCTTTATTGGATATGGTGTTAATGATTTTGGTTATCGCTTATATGATTATGAAAATCAAAAAATCATTAGGAGCAGAGATGTAATATTCAATGAAAAGGTCTTGTATAAGAATCAGTTGCAGGAAAAGAAACAGGAAAAAGAAAGCAAGGAATACATAGTTCTTGATGAGATAACTGAAAAAGTAAAGGTGCCTGAAAATAATAATAATCAACAACCACAGCAGCAACAACCACCACAACAACAATAGGCACCTCAAACACCTGAAAGTGGTGTTAGAAGATCTACCAGGATAAGTAGACCCCCTGAACGATACTCTCCTTCATTATATTATTTATTGTTGACTGATTCTGGTGAACCTGAATGTTATAAAGAAGCAATGCAGGTTGAAAGCAGGAAGAAGTGGGAGCTAGCCATGGAAGAAGAGATGGACTCCTTAATGCATAACCAGACTTGGGACTTAGTCAGGTTGCCTGCAGGTAAAACTACATTGCAGAATAAATGGGTTTACAGGCTGAAGGAAGAAGATGGAGGAAAACAAAGGTACAAAGCTAGACTTGTGGTGAAGGGGTTTACACAGAAGAAAGGTATTGATTTTGATGAAATATTTTCTCCTGTTGTTAAGATGACTTCAATCAGAACTATTTTAAGTCTTGTAGCAGCGGAAGATTTACATCTTGAACAGTTAGATGTAAAGACAACATTTCTCCATGGAGATTTGGAGGAAGATATCTATATGGAGCAACTAGAAGGATATGAGGTCAAAGGGAAAGAAAAATTAGTGTGCAGGTTAAAGAAGAGCTTGTATGGCTTAAAACAGGCTCCAAGGCAGTGGTATCTAAAATTTGACAAGTTTATGTCTAAACAAGGTTATACTAGATGTCACTCTGATCATTGTGTTTATCTGAAAAGGAAAAATGATGGCAGCTATATTATATTGTTATTGTATGTAGATGACATGCTTGTTGCAGGGTCTGACATGCAAGAAATAAATGTGCTCAAAAGAAAATTGGCAAATTCATTTGCAAT
Source organism: Pinus albicaulis (assembly GCA_034641835.2). NCBI lineage: Eukaryota > Viridiplantae > Streptophyta > Pinopsida > Pinales > Pinaceae > Pinus > Pinus albicaulis. The sequence goes on from CM076577.1 coordinate 1,218,341,887, forward strand.
GAAGGATTTGGGAGCTACAAAACAAATCCTTGGTCTGAGAATAACTAGAGACAGGAAAAATCCCAAATTAACACTCTCTCAGAATGAGTACATACAAAAGGTGTTGAAAAGATTTAATATGCAGAATGAAAAACCATTTAGTACACCTTTTGCTAGCTATTTCCAACTTAGTAAGGAGATGTGCCCCAAGACCCACGAAGAAATGGAATATATGTCTAAATTTCCATATGCATCAACAGTTGGAAGCTTAATGTATGCAATGATCTCCACAAGGCCTGATATTGCACATGCAGTGGGAGTTGTAAGCAAGTACATGAACAATCCAGGAAAAGAAAATTGGATGGAAGTAAAATGGATTCTTAGATATTTGAGAGGTACCACAAATGAAGAATTATTCTTTGGTCATTCAAACATTGCTCTACAGGGATATGTTGATGCAGATATGGTGGGTGACAGAGATAACAGGAGGAGCACTACAGAATATGTATTTACTGTAGGTGGAACAACTGTTAGTTTGGTTTCAAAAATCCAGAGTGGTGTTGCACTTTCAACAACAGAAGTAGAGTATCTTTCTGCTACAGAGGCTACTAAAGAAATGATTTGGTTATAAAGGTTTATGGATGAATTGGGTAGAAGCATGATATGGCCACATTATACAGTGATAGCCAAAGTGCCATTCATCTTGCAAAGAACTCAGCATTTCATTCTAGGACTAAACACATACATCTCAAGTACCATTTCATATGCTTAGTATTGGAAGATGGACAGTTGAAGCTGGAAAAGATACACACTAGCTAGAATCCTGCAGATATGCTAACAAAAGTTGTAACCTGGGAGAAAATGAGAACATGCTCAGTTTCAATTGGTCTTCAAGGATGACGATGAAGATGAGAAATAGCTAGGTCCAAAGAGGAGTCATTGTCCAACAAATTAAGCAACGGTGGAGTTGCTACAATTAGTCTCCAAATGGGATATTTTTGGGTGTGGAGCTTGATTATCTTGTTTATTTTGTATCACAGCGTTGGACCCCTTGTACCTTAATGGGGGCGGAAACGCCTCCCGTAAAAAAATGTTGCCTGGGGAGTCCAGGGGGGCGTGGTTGTGACTTTATGGAGCCCCCCTCGATGGGGGGTTTCAGGGGCAGCGCCCCCGAACCTAAAAATAGATGTAAAATTTCCTTGTAAAAGTATAGTAATTTCCAGTCAATCTGGGTTATTCATTAGGAAGATGATCTGATGGTAGAAGTTATGTTTATTTTAGGGTCTTTTGCCCTAGAAGGCAACCCCTCTCTTTTATGAGGGTATTGTATTGCGGCTGTGTATTGTGTGTGTTTTCTCGGAGCGAGAAAAAGAGAGGGAGACTGTGAGAGAGAACATAGGATATTCTAGTAGATCTGCTGTAGGTTGTGTCTCTTCATTTTGCTGGATAATAGAAAGGAAGGACTGGCTGTTTGGGGTGGTTGTAGCCCAAACTGGGTGAACCACGTATATTTGTGTCTCTCTGGTTTATGTGTTTTGTGTGCTTGTGTTTTCCACATTTTTTATGTGTTTTCATTTCTATATAATATTTAATTTTCTAACAGATTTTGACCATTGCACACCATACCAGTGATGGGAAATGAATTAGTTGCTCGATTTTATTTTGTGTTGATTATTTACCATAGGAGTCACGACTTGTGAGGTGGTCTGCAATTTTCTTGACAGTTCTGTACAACTTTAGAAAGATTTTGTGCTCATGAACAAGGGAGGGGTAACTTACCTTTTGCTTCAGAGCTATTTTGTTTTTTTTAGAGGTTTCCATATATAAGGCCTACTTTTTTCCGATAGCCTCATAGGTCAATGCCACATGTACGGATGCAAATGTGGAGACAAATGATGCCCAAGAGGGGCGAGCCAGACTTTTCCACGAAGATATCACATGATGCACTAGAGTTACTAGCCAATATTGATGATCATGCCTTCGTTCTGGTCCCCTATCCATATGTTGGTTTGGATTGGTGAGGGTGTGCCAACATCCTCTTCACAGATGATGAGCCATTGAATGATAGAGGTAATATTAGTGTTTTCTTTAAATTTATTCTAACATGTTCTTTAACTTATTTTTATTAAATTGTTTAATGAAATTATATAATTATTGTTGTGTACTTATAAATATATTTTGTATATATTGGGTCATTTGATGGCAATGAGATGTCGCCGCCACCAAATGATCCAGGTGTATATCCTGATGACGATCAGGAGATGGAAAATGCTGAGGATCAGGTCGATGTGGATAGACATGGTCCTCATGTTGCGAAGGTATCGACTGGTGTGAGGCGTAGGCCTGACACTAGATTTAGGATGGAGTTGGGTGACCAACTTTCTCGACTGCGTGTAGTGGAGGGAGTCAGGCTGTCCACTATATGATAGATACAGGTCGATGATAGGTTGACAACGATGTGGAGGGGCATGCCACGTGATATGTTGACCCTGATGTGGCATGTCGTAGTAACTACTAGCTTAGGGGCATGGTTGAGGAGGGCCCTTCGATGTAGGAATGGTCGAGGTGCAATACAACAATAGTCAAGCAACAATACATCATCTAATGATCACGATCAGGAGAGTGATCATCATTCACCTAGCACCAGATATGGGTATCTTTTAGCATCGACTAGTAGTCATGATCATGAGCAGGCTAGACCATCCACATCGAGTCGTCATGACAATATTGCAACATCCAACAGTCATGATCATGATCAACAAGCTGGACCATCCACGTTTAGTCATCATGGGTAGCTTACAGCATCCAGCAGTCATGTCGATCATGAGCAGGCTGGACCATCCATGCCCTGTCATCATGAGCAGGCAGTACTTGATCCTAATCAACATGCCTCGACTAGTACTACTATTGATGTACCACCAACTGATATTTGACATTTATATTACAGTTGTATATTTTTGACATTATACAATTATATATCTATATATATGGTCCATGTATTTTATGTTCATGTTGCAGTTGTACTTAATTTACATGTTGGTGATCATCATGATCATCAGCTTGCAGATAGATGTGTATATGATAGCAGTGATTTGACATGATATGGATATTTGATGTTTGTGTTCTGATGATGTTATACAATGCTTGTGTTTTGTTATATGATCATGATCACGATGATTAGATGATGTTAGCGAACTTTAATGTGTTTTTTAGTCTAATGTGATGTTTGTACGATGGTTATCATGATCGTGATGTTTATTTTTAATATTAAATCATGATATTTATTAAATATTATGTTGTGATTGTAATTGAAATTTTAATTTTAATTGTATGTAAAATTGTAAAATTGTAATTGTATTTGTAATTTTAATTTTAATTGTAATTGTATATATGTAAAATTGTAAAATTATAATTGTAATATGTAAAATTCTAAAATTGTAATTGTAAATATTGTAATTTTAATTTTAATTACTCCGTAAGGCATTCGTATTTGAAAACAACTTCCCTAGCTACCAATGTGTCCATGTTTGAGCCATTGGATCAAATGTCAAATTATTGAAATTTTTTAGGCCATTAGATCCACAAGTAAATAGTTTTATATTTTTTTATAATGTTAGTTTTTTTTCTTTTTTTCTTTTAATAAGTTCTATTGATTTTAGGTGTATAATAGAAATGTTGTAATGTCATGTTTAACATTTTGACTATGCCAAATTACACAAAAATAAAAATAAAAGTAAATTAAATAAAAAGATTGACATAATGTAATGAACATTTAACTAGGTAAAAATACAATAAAAAAAAATAATAATAAAATAAAATAATAATAAACTATAAAAACAACCCATGGTATTGACCCATGGTATTCATGTGGAATATAGTTTATTAAATTATTTCACAGTACATGATTTATCTTTAGCAATAATGATGAATGTTCATAATTATCATTCCTTAAATAACACTAAATTTACCTTTAATTTCTTAATTGTAATAGTTTGTAACTACATAAAGGTTTGTAACCACATACATACTCTTTCAGATTTTTTTTTGTTAATGAATATCAAATTTCTTCTATTAAATAAAAAGCTATATACATATATTTATTTACTGAATTGTAGTTAAAAAATATTACCTGTTTTTTTCTTTATAATCATAAACAAATTTCATATTATATCATGTCAAACTTACTCAACTTTTTATTCTGAAATTTTAAACAAAGTTTTTCACTACATGTAATGTCCCAAAATTTTGTGGGACATTAAAAACTTTTTTTTTTCTTTAGGAGAAGAATAAATGGGTAGGAAAACCCATTGATAATAAAAATCTGAATAAGGAACCCTTTTAATGTGAAAGGGGGTCAATAAAGAGTTGGATTTCACACCCCATGTGTGAAAAGAGACAATTTGCAGGTGGATAATTCTAGAAGAATCAAAGTACTGCATAGATAGAGAAGATAAGATTCCCTTGGTGGGCCAGTGTAGTTTGCATGAGGAGGAGATCATTCTAGAGAGGAAACCCTAAGGTGTGGGGCCCATGGCAAAGCACCTTTCACTTGTTTAAAAGAAGAATGAAGCAGGCATTCTCATTCTTGCTTTTGATTATCATTTTTCTTGTCTTCTCAGACAAGAGCATTCTCTAGCTGTTTAGCTAAGATGCAGTGCTGCTAGCACTGGGTGTTCCTGGGCGGGAATCCCATCTCTTCCATTGAGTAGCTCTTGGAAGGGCTTGTTATTCATTTTCACCAGATTCTGTCTTGAGGCAAAAACATTCCATTCAGCTCCAGCACAGTCTCCATTGGTGGTTGGGTTGTGTTGCTGGGTGTTGCAAGGGAGGGTTTCTCAACACCACCTCTGGCATTGTATTTCACAGGAGGGAGTCTCCATTCCTTTGGGAGATTAGTGGAGGGAGTTCTGATCTTGATTCCATCATATTTTGCATTAGGCAAATCATTCTCCATCAACAGAAGAACATCCCTCTTAGTTGACTGCGTAGTTCATAGAGAGCCTTTGCAGTGAGGGTTGCATTATTTCAGTGGGTGATGAAATCTTCTATGAAAGGATCAGCCTTTCATCTAGAAGATTGAATAAAGGATTTGTTTCAACAAAGGCATCACATTCAGTAAGCTCCTTTCATTTCTAGTTTCTAGTGAGTTGCAGCAGCTGCCTAGCAACTCTGGCATTTTGGTAAAAATGCCATTTTGTCTAGTTTTCATCTAATCCCCTAAAAGTATTTTTGTATTGTATTTTCAGGGGTTGAAGCCTTGCCCCCCTTCTTTATTTGAGCTGCATTTTTGTATCATTCATGTTAAGGTATTTACTACTGGAGTACCTCCAAAGACTACGTCGTCTTATTTGAGAATAAGATTATGCAAGCAGTGTTTTCTCCATTTCTATGCACATGTCTCATTGAGGCTCTTTACTTGTTTTGAGTAAGAGATTCCTTAAGATTTTGTCTACATTTTCTGCTTCATATGTATTTTAAGGCTGATTTCATCTTCTTATGACATGGCTCATTAGAAATAACGCAATCATTTCCTTTGTTGAGCAAAGTGTTGTTGCAGCCCTTTTCATTGGGCCTTTTTTTGAAGATACAGGTGAAGGAGGTTTCTCTCAAGCAACTAGAAAGATTTTTTTTTAGTCCACTTCAGGATTTCAGCTCCAAAAATATATATTTAAAGGATTTGAGACCAAGGATCAAATCCTGCTGCCTCGACTTCTGGAAAATGCGTTTTCCAGGCTTGGATTGATATCCATTCCTACAAGGGAATTTCACATATCTATAGACAGAGTTTGCAAAGGGCCATAAAGCCTCCATATCTCACCCTTCTTTAGAAGGTGACATATCTGGTAAATTCCCCCCAGTCTATCTCTAGAACAAACTTGTGATATTTCTGAAAAAGGGACATCATAGTGGTATCAAAGCATCTTTCTTGGCTCAGCCTGTGGCCTTCAAGCCCAAGAAAGAGAATAGAAGATGAAGCGGATGAGATTTATCTCATCCATTTTTTAGAAGAAGATGAACCTCCCCAAGGAGGAAGAGAAAAAAAAAAAGGAAGACCCCTACACTTCCTATTCTCATCTAGGAAGAAATAAAGAGTTGAGAAGGAGAGAGACTCCATCTCTTGGAAGAAAGGAGAAGAAAATACTCACAATTCTTCTTCCCAGATCTATGCAAGGTACACATGAATATTTTAGAAAGGGTAGGAGGAAGATTGATGGATAATCTCAAAGAGGGTTCGAAACTAAAGGAAGCCCTAGATTTGCACATGGTGCGGGTAAGCATGTAGCCACACACCATGATGAACAACGCAATCAAAGGCCCAAAATTCCTTTGAGGAGGATGAAAGAAGGAGGAAATGTGACTAAGGAGGAAACCCTTAGTTATTTCTTGAAGGTATATGAGTCTCACACTCATAGATTCAGAAATTAGCCCACTTTTTCTGAGTTTTGCAAGAGCAAGGTGAAGGGGAAGTAGTAGCAGGATAGATTTCATCTGTCTACTTTTGGAGGTTCACCTTCAAATTCAGCCACAGATTGGGTGGAAGAGCCAAGCACCTTCCAACAACAGCACCACATTTCAGAACAAGAAATCATAAAATTTGCAGCGCTGCATTTGAGAGGGAAGGTTCATGCATGGTGGGAAGTTGAGTCCATTTTTTTTTAGAATGATAAAGCCTCATCTTATGTGGATTTCACTAAGTCATTGGTGAAAGGATTTGATCAAAACATTCTTGGAACTCATGAGATGGAGTTAACCCAAGGGACTCAAACAAAAACCTTGCATAGAAACACAGAACCACCTCAAGAAATCATTGGAGGGGCTGAAAACTTGCATCAAGCCTTGTTAGAGGCCAAACTTTCATCCGAAACATTTGAGCAACAAACCAAAGAGCTCTCTTTTCCAAAGGTGGATTAGATTATTGGGATTTTTCCCAATTTCATTGAAGAAACAAAGGGCAACAACACTGCTATAGAGATCATCTAGTGCCTCATGCAGAGGAAGAAGTATCTTTTGCTCCAAATAGAGGGATTCTTGTGTCTTTGCAAGAAGGTCCCCAGGATCTCATGCATGGAGATAAAGGCACAATTCATGATTCAACTGTGCCATGGAAGATGAGGTGTAAAACCATGAAGATTTAGGAAGAAGATAGAGGAGAGACCCAACACCATGTGATGAGGAGGTCCCATCTCTATCCATTTTTGGAGCTCATTACACCTAGGAAGGTGATTGAGCTACGCAAGGGAAGCATGGATAGGATTGTTCATCCATGTATATAGTCATCCTCAAATGAGAATGTCTCATGGAGTGGACACATCACACCAAGGAGGCCACTGGTTCATATGAGGAGGAGAGATGCTTCAAATAGTGAGGCATCAACCAGCAGTGTGGAGGCCTTGGGACAGCTTGTTGCAGTGCTAGGGGTTTTGGGTAAAACCAAGGCAAAGGGTGGCATTCCATCACTATCACTCTTACCCACTCTCCTTTCAGTACCTTCAATGTGGCAAGAGAAGCAAGGGAGGGGAAGTAGCCTTCCCACTTGTACAGTTGGCATGGGAGTAGTATATGCACACCACTCTTTGGAAGAGTAGGCACAATCACTTATTTTCCTTGGAAGGAAGAGGAGAGATTCATCTACGAGTTGCTCCCTTTTCTTGAGTAGAAAACATGGTAAGAAAATTGTTCATTTCTATGATTTACATGTTGATTCTGTTAGCCACCTATAAAATTCTGACATGTCAGGTGATGGCTAAATCATTTTTTGGACAGCCTTCAAGAAAAAAATTTATTGCCAAAATTTTTTATGCTTAAACTCTTCTGAATATATTCTATCCTTAGTTTAATCGTTACTGTTGTTTCCCTTTCAAATCTGAAAATCTGCTATTTTCATAAGGAAAAAGACTGCCGCAAAATCCCATTTTCCCCCCTCATTCATTCAAAACTAACCTTCATTTTTTACCCCTTTATTCCCCATATAATTCCTCTATTTTTTATGATTTCCCTTCTTCCCTTTGTGAAAATCCCTTTTACAAAGTCTAGAACTCATTTTTTAGACTTTACCGAAACCCCCAAATCCATCAAAAAACTCTGAAAAAATCATAAAAATACGCCTTTTTGTATTACAGACTTAAGCCCCCTTGGGTTAAGTCCTAAAACACTTCCCCCCCATATGCCTCGATTCTAGAACCAAGCGCTAATCCCTTTAGACACTTATCACATTAGAAAAATCAGAGTACACAAGTCTGTTTTCCCATGTCGAAAATCTCGATGTGATTAAGCCCTTTGTTCATTACCCCCAATCATATTGTTATTTCATATAACATGTAGGCCCGCATTTGGTGCTTAAAACCTCGGAATAGTCCTTTCCTGATTAATATTTTCCTTTGTAAACTTCATAATATTACTTTTTCTGAGTTTGGTCTAAACGAGCCCATGCGATGTTTTTAAATTTAAATGGGTAGATTAAAAAGCACCACATCAAAACTTCCAATGCAATTGAAGCTCCTTTGTATAAACTCCACCCCCTCCGCTTTTACTGCATATAACTTGCACCCGGGACCAAGAGTTTAAGTCTCGAAGCACCAATTGCATCGCAAAATCCAAATGGGTAGATTGAAAGACCAGGCCCGACCCCCAATTGCGATTGGCAATCATACATAAGTCCCGGACCTTTTTCCTTCATATAATCAAAGGCCCCACAATCGAGCACTAGCATTTTCATATATATACATTCCGCCCCGAAAAAACCTTTATTTTATTTAAAAAATTTGGTTTTTCATAAATATTAAAGGGTTTCTGCCATGTATGATGTAAAACAATCTTCGCCGTTAATCTCAAGCCAATCAAACGGCCCGCACATGATCACATCACAATTTTTTTGTCAAGCACGATAAACATAAAGCCACCCCTGATTGGTCAACCCCCGATGAGTTCTCCGCCATCGATCTAATCTCCAGATCGATGGTCCATGATCAATCACTCCATCGCATTCCAAGCCTTTGCCCCCTTGATTCCTCTGCCTCCGATTGCATCTAGACTATCCATGTGTCCAGATCGGATGGTCCAGGATGATTGTCCCAAATTTGGTTAAATTTTATACATCCTTGCTCATAATGTTTTTCGACCCACAATCATCCAGAACCCTCAGCTTTACCTTTTATCATATTTCCTCCAAACAAAGGTTTTAACCTTGTTCTTTCGCATTTTCTTCTAAAAATCTGAATAATTTGACTCTTTCAAATTATTAATCCACCGCTTATCCTGACCGTTGATCTTCTTTATCGGTCATGGATCAATGGCTCTAATCTAATTCTTCCTCTGCTTCCTTTTAACCTCCCGCAAACAGATCTCTACCGTTGGATGCTGCCATCCAACGGCCACGCTCCTCCCCACAACCTATAAAGGAGTTTTACCCAAAAAACGCAAGATTTATTAAATATTTATTGTTTTATGTAGGTTTTTATGGTTTTCTCCTTATATTAAAGGAAAACCAAAGGCCAGGGATGACGATTCCCATGCCTTCGATTCATAAAAGGAAGTCATTCGCAGGGTTTCACCTCCACGTCTCATCAATGCTTCATGGGAATTGATGCCATACAAGCCTTGTGCAGCCCTGCACATCAACAAGACACATAGGACTAAAATTAAACAAATATTATTAGTTTCGAAGGTCCAAACACAGCAGAATTGAAGGATTAAACATTAATTTTATGGATTATGGTTAAAAGTCGATTATCAAAGGCTTAATCCATTGAATTAAACACAGTTAAAAACAAATCAAGGATATTTATCAGGCAGAGGATGCCTCCACCGCCACATCAGGGGAAAATTGATTCCTCTCAGCTACCAGATTGCCACCTGTGACTTCACAGCATTCAAACAAAGGCCGAATATTGACTAGAACAGAGCATATCTGTCCCTTGCAACTAATAAGTTATTTGAAATCAAAAGGCTAATATAATATATCAACAGAGTTATTGCAAAATATGACATAGAGCCTTAAAGTCAACTTAAGCTTCCAGCAAGCTTAAGTTACTTAATGCAAACCAATTAATACAGGAAAATATCTATAAACTTCTCCCTAGAGGCCCTCAAAGGCCAAGAAGCATTAACTGTATTAATTGAACTCAGAAGATCTTTTCCCTCTTTCGACCTCCTCATTCCTCTATAAAAACTTGTTGAGGAATCCATTGTAGGGGGTTGGTTGGTTTTTTGATTACTAGTTGTAATACTAAAACTCTCTGAAATAATACATAGTCTGTTGAAGTTGAAGAAGAAATTGAAGTCTTGGAAGCCCTAATGATGTCGCTGCATGCTTGTTCTTGAGAAGGCTCTATCATTGGATCCATGAGCTTGGCTGTTGGTGAAGTATTCTGAACTATTTAATGTTTTTCCCCTGTTTTCATTTTGTTCCATAAATTCTCACTACAGTAGGATGAAAATTTTAGGCTAAGAAATGACTCTTGGAAGCACCTTAGACCTGTTTATCCTTCACTGTTTCATGTTTTCTTCTGCTGAAGTATTTAAGAGTCTGTAATCTCTCTCTTGAGTCTGTGTTCTTGTTTATTTCCTTAATAGTTAGAAATAGTTGTTTTGAACATGATTTATGTTCTCCCTGCTTGTCTGTTACCACTTAAAGGCTGTTATCGAAGTCTCCCTTTGAAGTTCCTTTGTTTATAGTGAGCCAAGGAGGCCTGTTGTGATCTTGCCCCTTGTTCTTGCTTGAATAGTTGGCTTAAAGGTCTTTATAGTTGTGATCATAGATGTATTTAGGTGTTCCCTCTTCTATGACCATAATTATCAGTGAATCTTTTATGTTTTATAAGTCATTTGAAATAAAATCTTTGAGGAAATAGGGTGTTCCCCGAATCTTAGATTTCATTTTAAAAAGTTGTTTTGAAGTCATTATTTTCTTAAAGTGTGATTTGTAGAATTCATGGTTAGCCCTGTCTATCAAATAGTTATTTATTGTTCAAGTTGTGTTTTCAAATTCCCTTCGTTGAGAATTAAACTTCTCTTTCCAAATCATTGATTTCCATCTCATTCCAAAACCAAAGGATCCTGCGGCCAAGTTAGATTTTCCCTTTGATATCCCATATCCATTGATACGTTTTTCATGACCTTAATTTGACTCCATTTCCCAATGAAGCTGACATTTCCCCTTTCTACCTATCTTTCCTATACCTTTAGGTTCTGCTGTATCAATTCCAACCAAACAAACAAACAAACCCTTGCACTTAATAACTAGTCTAAAACCTATACTCAAAGCACACAAGATAAACCTTTGCAAAAAAAATAATGTGAGAGATCCCTCTCTGAGAGAAGGAGGGGTAGATCCTGTAACTCTAAATATTGGTTCTAATGTTGCCTTGTCTTTTGATTTTCCAAACTATCAAAACACGGGACACCAACATAATGGCGACCATGGTGGGACACTGAGTAAAATATTTAAAAACTAAACACTCCCTGTCCAATATAACACAAGTAGCCTTCTTCAAGCACTTCCTAAAAAAATGGTAATCATGATAGGACTTAATTGAATCAGTGACAAGATAAGTAACCCTTAGGATTCCTACAAGACCTTATCAAACCTTGAAGCAATCAGTTACCAAGCCATAAGAGTGAACTATGTATGATTAAACACCTTAGCTAAGTGTTAAATCAGGTTTAGGACACTCTCATAACCTATAATAGAAAAATAACTCAGAAAAACCCAAACAACATTTCAGTTTAGCTTCGTAATAAACATGGTGGTGGAACCATCCAATTTTTACCTTCATACAAGCTAAATAGTTTCCACCTGGCGACTCCACTAGCCCCAGTAGGCCCATTACTCATCTAAGTCCCCAGATTTCCTTAGAACTGTGTTAACTAGCCTTAAGAAATTTTGGAAGCCTAGTCCCATACTATATAAGATATTGTGAGAGGTAAAAATTGCAAAAAACAGTCCCTAAAACTTTAACATCTCTCATTTTTTGAAAAGCAGTCTGGCTTCACATAGAATCAACACTAGATCTCATCTAGACCATAATCCTCCTTTAATAGTTGAAAATCTAGAGAGAATTTTGTGGCAGACTTCCAAGTCTGGAAAATCAGCCACTAATAGGAACCTCTTAAGAACAAAATCTGTCCCTGAAAACCTTGTTGACATAGAGGATTTACTCTTTGATTTACATCATGCAAAGAACATATTTATAACTAGATCTCAAGGTGTTTTAAACCAAACTGATCTTGACATTGAATATTTGCAACAAAACTTTAGTAGAGAAGCCTCACCTTCCACTCCTCCTGATTCCCAACTTCTCCATCACTTTAGCCTTTTCCATAAAAAAACTGCTCAAAACCAGTTTTCTGGCCCAAGGGTTTCTTCCACTCCAATTTATACTACCACTGTTCAAAACACTCCTGTTCAGCCCACGTTCACTACAGTAAATCCACCTCTTCTAAATCCACCATTATTTTCAGCCATGGCAACATGGTATGCCCCATTAGTGTTACCACAACCTCTACTTCCCCTACCAAATGTCTATCGACCAAAAATTCCTCATTTCACTGCAAAAGAGTCTACAACAGCTCAGCATCATGTAGATAGGATGGAAGATGCTTTTGATTACATGGAGATAAAAGAGGAAACCATTAAGATGAGGATATTCACCCAAATTTTATATGTAAAGAAATGGTTTAAGAACCTACCTCCTAATAGCATAAAAAATCTCCCTGCTTTGCATCAAACATTCATCAACAAATGGGAACTCAAAAATAACCCTCTCCAAATACTAGCAGAATATAGCAGCCTTAAGAGAAATCAAGGGGAGAGTGTTCATGACTACTCCACTAGGTTCAATAGCGTTTACAATGCTCTTCCACCTCACATGAAACCTCCTCAAGCCATGGCCTTAGTAAGGTATCCCGAAGGCCTTGATGCTAAAATGAATTATCAGTTGAGGGAGAGAGGTTACTTAACCTTAGAAGACATGCAGAAAGGAGTTGTGAGCGTAGAAGAAAACATACTTGAGAAAAGAAATAGGTTGAGATTAGAGAAGAGGGTAACTTGTAAAGATGACATACTACCCTCAACCTCAACTTCTGACACAAAAATTGACAACCTAGTGAAGGTAATGGAGAGGATGCTTGAAAAGATAAATCTGAATGATAGAGTGCCACCAAGAGAACCCCAAAATAACCAAAACAAAAATAGAAACCAGAATTATAGAAGAGAAAACAATCAAGATAAGAAAAAATAGAATGACCAACATATTAGACCTCCCTTCCAACAGAACTATGTAGATCAATACGAGGAAGATAGGGAAATGGAAAGGTTGGGAGAATCTCATGTAAACTTGATTGGATCATACAGTGGGGATGATGTTTTACTCACTAAGGAAGAACAAGGTTTCTTCTCGGATCAAAATGAAAACACTTATGAAGACTCGAACGACTATATATTGGGGTTTGAAAATGAAATCCTGGAGGTACACAAACAATATGATCTTAGGAGCAAAGGGAACATAGATAATTCAAAAGATAAGAACACTAGTGCTTCTGTCAAGAAAAACATAGAAATTCAGCCTAAGAAGACATCAGACAAACCTATCATTTTGGCTAAAAAACTAGATTTAAACAAAGAGAAAAATAGTCAGCCAAAGGTCGAACAAATTACCCCTAGCACTTCAGCTAGTGGTTCTAACAAAACTATCCCAATTACCAGTCCAAACAAAGTTCAGCAAATCAAAACTGCTGAAAAAAATTCAACTGAAAAGACAAATGTAAATATCAGCAAATCAATTGTTCCTTTCAGCCTTGAGGGAGATATTGCCAAAATAAAAATTACCATCCCCCTAGCTGAACTAATGACCCAAGAAAGGTACAAAAACCAAGTTTTGAAAGCTTTGAACCTAGGAAGTGATACTGATACCTTAAACTTGACAGATGACAAGCCTGAGTTGTTGTTTGGTCTAGAAGTTGAAGGGAAATACCAAGAAGGAGTTGTTCCTCCTTTCTATGTTAGTTTGAATATACATGAGAAAATTTTACACAATGCCATGCTAGATTCTGGGGCTTCACACAATCTAATGCCCAAGGTGGTAATGGAAAGATTAGGCTTAAAAATTACTAAACCATACAAATATTTGTATTCCTTTGACTCAAGCAGAGTCAAATGTTTAGGTTTAATCAAAGATTTATGTGTTAACTTGGCTCAAATCCCTGCTAAGAGTCTATTAATGGACATAGTCGTAGCTAATATTCCCCCTAAGTATGGCATGCTCTTATCAAGATCATGGGGAGCCAAACTTCAGGGAAGCCTTCAAATGGACATGTCTTATGCCACCATCCTTGTTTTTAACCAAAACAGAAGATTATACAGGGAATCTCACATGAAGTACATGGTGAGAAACATAGATAAACCAAACAACTCTCCAATCTATTCTATTCAATCAAGTTTAGATTCCTTTATCTTGTACAATGAAGATGAAATCACTCAACAAGATAAGGAAAACGTAGACCCTATCAACGTATCAGAACAATCAGAACTTCCCTCAAATCATATTCAAAACATTGAAAATCAACATCAATGGGAGAATGAGAATAAGGATGACATACTTTGGACAATAAAATTTTATGGATCTTGTAATAAAACAAGTGCAAGAGCAGGTGTGTAGATTAAAAAAAAATAAGAGTTTTTCATATAAATTGGATTTCCCATGGACCAACAATATTTCTGAGTATGAAGAACTCCTCCTAGGCTTACAATTTCTTAAACAGTTAGAAGCCCAAAAGATATCAATCTTAGGAGATTCTGAACTTATTATAAGACAAATCAAAGGAGAATACTCAGCTAGAAACCCAAGGCTTAGGGAATATCGTAATGTTTCCCTTGATTTATTAAAAACTTTTGAAAAGTATGAACTTATTTTCATTCCAAGAGCATTAAATCATTTAGCAAATGAACTCACTTTCAACTCCAACAACTGCCAAATACCGGAGATAAATGAGAAGCTTAGTGTAAAGGTAAAACATAGGCCCGCAGTGCCTGATAACGAAGATCACTGGCAAGTTTTTGATTATGAGAAACAGATCAATGATTTCTTAAAATCGAAAAATGACTTTGCCATACCGATATCAGAAAGCATCCATAAAGAAAATTGTTTGTATATAGAACAAATCCCAGAGGTTGAAATAACACATCTTGCTGATATAAATCATTGTGAGAATCCTTTTGAAGCAAAATTAATTGACGACACAGACCAAGAGGACTTGGAAGTTTTATAATGTGAGAGTGATACAATTCCAAGAGGCCTCACACCTTTAGAACACCTTTTTGACTGTAATGATCTAGCCAAATAACCAAGAATGGAGCCTGCAGAAACAAATATAGAAGAACATAAAATAGGCAGCCTAACAGAACTCAATATGATTAAACTGTCCAGCACTCTCCCAGCTCACATAAAATTGCAATATATAGAGCTGTTCAAAGAGTTTAAAGATGTTTTTTCTTGGGGATACAAAGATCTGAAATCTTGTGACACTAGTATCATTCAGCACAAGATTCCTTTGAAGGAAAATCAAAAGCATTTTAAACAAAAACTAAGAAGAATAAACCTTGTTTTATTACCTTTAGTTAAGACAGAAATTGAAAAGATGCATGATGCTGGGATCATAGTACCAATTATATATTCAAAATGGGTATCAAACTTAGTTTCTATTAGGAAAAAGACAGGGGAAATCAGGCTCTGTATTGATTTCAGAGATTTAAATAGAGCCTCCCTAAAGGAAAATTACCCTTTGCCCAAGATGGACCATATACTTCAAAGGGTAGTTGGGTCAAAAAGGATATCACTCTTAGATGGGTTCTCGGGTTACAACCAGGTGTTAGTGTTCCCAAGTGATCAAATCAAAACTTCTTTTACCACACCTTGGCTCACCTTTATGTACGTCAAAATGCCTTTCGAATTAATGAATGCAGGGGCCACCTTCCAAAGAGCCATGGACATAGAATTTTCTGAAGAGATTGGCTATTTTATAATCATTTACCTTGATGACATAACCGTATTATCAGAAACTGATGAAGAACATCTTATTCACTTGAGGAAATTTTTTGAGAAGTGTAGGAAATTTGACTTGTCATTGAATCCCAAGAAAACACTCTTTGGTCTCCAAGAAGGTAAACTTATTGACCATATAATTTCATAATAGGGAATCAAAATAGACCCCACAAGGATAAATGGCATATTGCGAATCAGCCATCCAAGGAGCCTCAAAGATTTACAATCTTTCATTGGAAATATTAATTTTTTGAGGAGGTTTATCCCCAACCTTGCTGAGTTATTAAAAAACATTAAAAACATGCTTAAGAAATATGTAGGTGTAAAATGGACTTTACCAGCTAAATAATCATTTGAACTGGTCAAACAAGCTCTTACTCAAACACCAGTCCTGATTAGTCCAGCCTTTACCAAAGACTTTTATATCTTTTCTTTTTCATCTGAGCATACAATAACTATAGTATTACTTCAAAATAATGACTTGGGGAAAGAGAAAATAATATCTTTCTTTAGTAGGGCCTTAAGATTTTCTCCTCTCAAATATAGCATCATGGAGAAGCAAGCCTTAGCATTAGTGAAAGCATTAAAGGACCTTAGGGTCTATATTTTACACTCTCACATAATTACTTTTGTTCTACATAATGTTGTCAAGGACATTCTAAGTCAAGACCCTGATGGTAAAAGGGGTAAATGGATTGCAACTATTCTTGAGTATGAATTAGAAATCAGGCCCACCAAACTAGTTAAGGGGCAAGTATTAGTGAAACTTATGGCTGAGTCTAACTTCCAAGAACTAGACATGAATATGGTAGATGTGTAGGAAGAAATAGAAGAATCTACTACTCCTTTCATTGAAAAAACATTTCTGAATTCTCCTTGGTATGCTGACATTATTTATGTGCTTTTATATTTAAATTCCCCTCCTTCTTTGTCTAAAACTAAAGCTATATTTTTGAAACAAAAAGCTTTGAGTTATTGCATCTTAGATGGGGTATTATATTGGAAAAATTCTGTTGGAATTTTGCTTAAATGTTTACTTGAAGATGATGCAGGGAAAATCATGCATGAGTTGCATGATGGAGAATGTGGAGGACATCTCTACTGGAAGGCCACAACGAACAAAATTCTTAGATCCGGTTACTATTGGCCTACCCTTTTCCCAGACACTCAAAAGTTGGTCATGTCTTGCCATAAGTGTCAAATCCTTGAAGGCAAAAGAAAACTTCTTCCCTTACCCTTACATCCTATCAGAGTTGAGGCACCTTTTCAACAATGGGGTTTAGACTTCATTGGGGAAATTCACCCATCCTCCTCAACTCAACATAAGTGGATCCTCACAACCATTGAATTCTTTACCAAGTGGATAGAAGCTATACATTCCAGGAATGTTAATGAATCTTTCATTATCAAGTTCCTTGAAACAAATATCCTATCCAGATTTGGTTGTCCCAGAAAAATCATAACAGACAATGTTGCTACTTTTAAATCTAAGAAGATGGTGGATTTCTGTTACAAATACCACATAACCTTGGGCCATTCCACTGCTTACTCTCCCCAAGGAAATGGATTAGTTGAATCATCCAACAAGAGCCTCACCAATATCATCAAAAAATTGTTGGAACAGAATTAGAAATCACGGCACAGTAAGTTGGTTCATGCCTTATGGGGTGATAGGTTAACTACAAAAAAAGTCAATCAATATGTCCCCCTAACAGCTGGTCTATGACATGGATGCAGTTTTTCACACCTCATTAGGAGTTCCAGTCATGAAGCTCCTTCAATAAGTACACGTCGAAGAGAATGATATGCAGAGGAGAATCAATCAAACCATCCATTTACAGCAGACCATAGAAGAAGTCTATGAAAGAACGCAGTTAGTCCAAGAAAATTTAAAGAAACTATTTGATAAGAGGACTAAGGAAAAAAATTTCCAGGTTGGAAATGTTTTTCTTAAATGGGATTCAAGGAGAGAAGAGAAGGGAAAACATGCAAATTTGAGAACTTGTGGAAAGGTCCATATATTTTTCATGCTGAGATGGGTCACAATGCATTTTTCTTGAAACAATTGAATGGAGAAGATCTGTGCGGAGGTCCTGTCAATGGCAGGATGTTAAAGCATTACTTCTTCCAGGAATCATGAGTTTCAAAGAATTTTATTTTTCATTGTAAATATCATAGTCTGAACGTTGCATTCAAAGTTATAAAAATAAAAATACAAAAACAACAAAAGAAAGAAAAGATGGCAGATTTTAAAAAAAATAAAGGCATAGCCCCATACCGAAAAGGGAAACAAAATCCGAAAGTGTTCAAGCTCAAATGCCACTACTGAAACACTTCTGGTTAGCCATAGAACCTAATCATGGCTAATTAGTTTTAAATTGACTGCTGATAGGTTAGTGAATTCGATTTGCCAAAATAGCTTAATCTTGGCTTATTAGTAGGTAGATTAGGTTAGAAATTAAAGGTTCAAACATGCTCAAAATTTGAACCTTAGTTCTCAAATAAAAGAATGACTCCAATATGTTTCAAATTCTGAGTCAAAACAGAGGTAAAAACTAGTTCTAATTAGCTAAAAATATGAACCAGAAAACAAGAAAAGAACAACTCAAACAAAAGTAAAGAGAGAGTTGAAAAAAGATGAAGGAAGTGCTTGAACTTTCAAATCTTAAGCCTTCCATTTTGATTTAATTTCCTGCAAAATAATGTCTATGTGTAGCTTGTTATTTTATGCCATGGATCGGCAACAAGTTAGACTATACAATCCTGACTTGTCTTCTTTTAAATTTTTGTTTTAGAAATTAGTGAATAAAAATATGTTAGATTGTTTAATCCTAACAGATTAGTAGATTAGCTAGAGAAGCATATGAACTCAAATGTTTAATCTGAGTACGTGGAGAAATAAGGATATAAATAGATTAGATTTTATGCTTTCAAAAGAATAAAATGTTGAGAGAGATTTTTCCAATCCAAGTGCACTCCAAAGAAGAAAAAATGTTAGATCAGTAGGATTGGGTAGGTAGAAATCTTGTGTTGATGAAAATCCATTATGTTTCATAGTTGCTAATATTTTTTAAGAGGAAACGAATACCATCCAAATGAAGAAAGGGCGGCCCAATGGATCAGGCACTGATCAACCTCCAGAGAATGCAAGTCTAAAATTCTTGATGCCTTCAAAAAGGCACCATCCCCAAGTGGAGCCACTGTTAGCCACCTATAAAATTCTGACATGTCAGGTGGTGGCTAAATCAAATTTTGGAAAGCCTTCAAGAAACAATTTTATTGCCAAAATTGTTGATGCTTGAATTCTTTTAAAGATATTTTATCCTTAGTTTAATCGTCACTGTTGTTTCCCTTTCAAATATGAAAATTTGCTATTTTCATAAGGAAAAAGACTGCTGCAAAATCCCATTCCCCCCCCTCATTCATTCAAAACTAACCTTCATTTTTTACCCCTTTATTCCCCATAGAATTCCACTATTTTTATGATTTACCTTCTTCCCTTTGTGAAAATCCCTTTTACAAAGTCTAGAACTCATTTTTTAGACTTTACTAAAACCCCCAAATCCATCAAAAAACTCTGAAAAAATCATAAAAATACACCTTTTTGTATTATAGATTTAAGCCCCCTTGGGCTAAGTCCTAAACCACTTCCCCCCCATACGTCTCGGTGCTAGAATCTAGCGCTAAGCCCTTTCGGTGCTTATCACATTAGAAAAATTAGAGTACACAAGTCTGTTTTTCTATGTCAGAAATCCCGATACGATTAAGCCCTTTGTTCATTACCCCTGATCATATTGTTATTTCATATAACCCGTAGGCTTGCATACGGCGCTTAAAACCTTGGAATAGTCCTTTCCCGATTAATATTTTCCTTTGTAAACTTCATAATCTTACGTTTTCTAAGTTTGGTCTAGACGCGCCCATGAAATATTTTTAAATGTAAATGGGTAGATTAAAAAGCACCACATCAAAACTTCTGATGCGATTGAAGCCCCTTTGTATAAACTTCGCACCCTCCACTTTTACTCCATATAACTTGCACCCGGGACCAAGAGTTTAAGTCTTGAAGCGCCAATCGCATCTCAAAATCCAAATGGGTAGATTGAAAGACCAGGCCTGACCCCCGATTGCGACTGGCCTTCATACATAAGCCCCGAGCATTTTTCCTTCATATAATCAAAGGCCCTACAATCGGGTGCCAACCTTTTCATATATATACTTTCCACCCCAAAAAAACCTTTGCTTTATTTAAAAATTTTGGTTTTTCATAAATATTAAAGGGTTTTTGCCATGTATGATGTAAAACAATCTCCACCGTTGATCTCAAGCTGATCAAACCGCCCACGCATGATCACATCGCAAATTTCTTTTCAAGTGTGATAAACATAAAGCCACCCCGATTGGTCAACCCCTGATGAGTTCTCCTTCATTGATCTGATCTCCAAATCGACCGTCCATGCTCAATCGCTCCATTGCATTCCAAGTCTTTTCCCCGTCGATGCCTCCGCCTCCGATTGCATCTAGACTGTCCACGTGTCTAGATCAGACGGTCTATGATACCTCTCCCGACTTTGGTTAAATTTTATATAGCCTTGCTCATAATTTTTTTTGGCCCACAATCATCCCGAACCCTTAGCTTTACTTTTTATCATATTTCCTCCGAATAGAGGTTTTAACCTTGTTCTTTCACATTTTCTTCTAAAAATCCAAATAATGTGACTCTTTCACATTATTAATCCACCGCATATCCTGACCGTTGATCTCCTTGATCGATCATGGATCGACGGTTCTAATCTAGTTATTCCTTTGCTTCCTTTTAACCTCCCGCAAACAGATCTCTACCGTTGGATGCTGTCATCCAACAGCCACGCTCCTCCCCATAACCTCTAAAGCAGTTTTACCCAACAAATGCAAGATTTATTAAATATTTATTGTTTTATGCAGGTTTCTATGGTTTTCTCCTTATATTAAAGGAAAACCAAACGTCGGGGATGACGATTCCCATGCCTTTGATTCATAAAAGGAATTCATTCGTAGGGTTTCACCTCCACGTCTCATCAATGCTTCATGGGCATTGATGCTATACAAGCCCTGTGCGGCCCTGCACATCAAAAAGACACACAAGATTAAAATTAAACAAAGAGTATCAGTGTCAAAGGTCCAAACACAACAGAATTGAAGGATTAAACATTAATTTTATGGATTATGGTTAAAAGTCGATTATCAAAGGCCTAATCCATTGAATTAAACACAGTTAAAAACAAATCAAGGATATTAATCAGCCAGAGGATGCCTCCACCACCACATCAGGGGAAAATTGATTCCTCTCAGCTACCAGATTTCCACCTGTGACTTCACAGCATTCAAACAAAGGCCGAATAATGACCAGAACAGAGCATATATGCCCCTTGCAACTAAACAGTTATTTCAAATCAAAGAAGCTAATATAAACTATCAACAGAGTTATTGCAAAAGATGACACAGAGCCTTAAAGTTAACATAAGCTTCTAGAAAGCTGAAGTTACTTAATGCAAACCAATTAATACAGGAAAATATCTATAAACTTCTCCCTAGAGCACCTCAAAGGCCTAGAAGCATTAACTGTATTAACTGAACTCAAAAGATCTTTTCCCTCTTTCGACCTCTTCATTCCTCTATGAAAACTTGTTGAGGAATCCATTGTAGGTGGTTGGTTGGTTGTTTGATTACTAGTTGTAATACTGAAACTCTCTGAAATAATACATAGTTTGTTGAAGTTGAAGAAGAAATTGAAGTCTTGGAATCCCTGATGATGTCACTGCATGCTTGTTCTTGAGAAGGCTCTATCATTGGATCCATGAGCTTGGCTGTTGGTGAAGTATTCTGAACTGTTTAATTTTTTTCCCCTATTTTCATTTTGTTCCATAAATTCTCACTACAATAGGGTGAAATTTTTAGGCTAAGAAATGACTCTTGGAAGCACCTTAGACCTGTTTATCCTTCACTGTTTCATTTTTTCTTCTGCTGAATTATTTTAGAGTATTTAATCTCTCTCTTGAGTCTTCATGCTTGTTTATTTCCTTAATAGTTCGAAATAGTTGGTTTCAGCATGATTTATGGTTCTCCCTGCTTATCTGTTACCACTTAAAGTCTGTTATCGAAGTCTCCCTTTGAAGTTCCTTTGTTTATAGTGAGCCAAAGAGGCATGTTGTGACATTTCCCCTTGTCCTTGCTTGAAAAGGTGGCTTAAAGGTCTTTATATTTGTGATCATAGATGTATTTAGGTGTTCCCTCTTCTATGACTATAATTATCAGTGAATATTTTATGTTTTATAAGTCATTCGAAATAAAATCTTTGAGGAAATAGGGTGTTTCCCTAATCTTAGATTTCATTTTAAAAAGTTGTTTTGAAGTCATTATTTGCTTCAAGTGTGATTTTTAGATTTCATGGTTAGCCATGTTTATCAAATAGCTCTTTATTGTTCAAGTTGTGTTTTCAAATTCCCTTCGTTGAGAATTAAACTTCTCTTTCCAAATCATTGATCTCCATCTCATTCCAAAACCAAAGGATCCTGCAGCCAAGTTATATTTTCCCTTTGATATCCCATATCCATTGATAATTTTGTCATGACCTTATTTTGACTCCATTTCCCAATGAACCTGACATTTCCACTTTATAAACATCTTTCCTAGACCTTTAGGTTCTGCTGTATCAATTCCAACTGAACAAAGAAACAAAACCTTGCACTTAATAACTAGTCTAAAACCTATAGTCAAAGAATGAAAGATAAACCTTTGCAAAACAAATAATTAGATAGATCCCTCTCTGAAAGCAGGAGGACTAGATCCTGTAACTCTAAAGATTGGTTCTAATGTTGCCTTGTCTTTTGATTTTCCAAACTATCAAAACACGAGACACCAATAGATTCCTTAACCATGTATACACAGGATGATGCTCCAAGGAGGAGCATTCTTTGTCAAAGGCTCTTTGGTCTACTTGGGGCCAAGAGCATAGTTGATGGTCATCCCCTTGATGGACTTGGGGGAGATTTTCATTTTGGAGGACATACTCACCATGCATCATACATCACTCATTTTCTCCAAATACATGAGTAGAATGTAGCATCAAACCGGTGGTTGTGGGACCACATCTTTTATCATTTTCTATTGCAGTTTATGCTCAAACTGCATTGGTTGCATGAGAAGTATCAATGTCTCACTCACTTGATATATATGGCATCCAGTATGATTTATAATTTGGCTCTCTATGCTGCTATAGATCACACTATTGTTGGGAGCATGATTGGAAGAAGGGCATATAGGATGAATGTGTCCTTTGGGGGAGAAGATCCCCATTCTTTTTGCAAGACATGCTCTAAGGGGAGCATGAGAGATGATGTGGCCACCATAGTCCAACACTTATTTCTTCTTGAGGTGAGCCATGAGAATGATGGGGAGTCATATGATGGTGTTGATATCTTTCCCATCACAAAGGAGAGACATTGGGCCAGATTGATTCACAATGGAGGAGGCAAGATCTTTGGAGATCCAAACTTCATCTTACCATTTGAGGGCAACATTTCTGTAGCCCAAGAGTAGCCTTCACTCTACACTTTTCATAAGTGGAGAGGTGAACAACGTGGGGTGGGATATGATTCCTACCACTTTCATATTTTTAGCCCACCTTCTTGTTGGATCTCAAGGTGGAAGAAGATATTTAGCAGTTGCCTTATCTGGAGGTGACTAGATTCTTGTGGATGATTTCTTGGGGATGGAGGATTCACATGAAGGGAATTTTTTTCCCAATTCATTTTGACACCATGCCTTGAGGAGACTTCTAGATAGCACCTTATTTCCTTCTTTAGTACATTTCATGTTCATGATGATAGCCACATTGGCTAGTTTACATTACTTGAGAGGAGCAGTATGGAGACTCGATGTTGATACAACATCTCATTCTTCATGGGTAGTTTATCATAAGAAGATGGTACAGTTGGAGGAGGAGAAAATCCTACAGTTCTATCCCTACAATTTTCTTGAGGGCAAGCAACAATTGGGAGGGGAGGAATGTAATGTCCCAAAATTTTGTGGGACATTAAAAACTTTTGTTTTTTCTTTGGGAGAAGAATAAATGGGTAGGAAAACCCATTGATAATAAAAATATGAATAAGGAACCCTTGTAATGTGAAAATGGTTCAATAACGAGCTGGATTTCTTCCCCATGTGTGAAAAGAGACAATTTGCAGGTGGATAATTCTAAAAGAAGCCAAGTGACTGTGCAGATAGAGAAGATAAGATTCCCTTGGTGGGCCAGTGCAGTTTGCATGAGGAGGAGATCATTCTAGAGAGGAAACCCTAAGGTGTGGGGCCCATGGAAAATCACCTTTCACTTGGTTAAAATAATAACGAAGCAAGCATTCTCATTCATGATTTTTATTATCATTTTGCTTGTCTTCTCAGACAAGAGCATTCTCCAGCTGTTTAGCTGAGATGCAGTGCTACTAGCACTAGGTGTTCCCGGGCGGGAATCCCATCTCTTCCATTGAGTAGCTCTTGGAAGAGCTTGTTCTTCATTTTTCCCATATTCTGGCTTGAGGCCAAAGCATTCCATTCAGCTCCAGCACAGTCTCCATTGGTGGTTGAGTTGTGTTGCTGGGTGTTGCAGGGGCGGGTTTCTCAACACCACTTCCATCATTTTATTTCAGAGGAGGGAGTCTCCATTCCTTTGGGAGATCAGTGCAGGGAGTTATGATATTCATTCCATCATCTTTGGCATTAGGCCAATCATTTTCCATCAGCAGAAGAGCATCCCTCTTACTTGACTGCACAGTTCATAGAGAGCCTTTGCATTGAGGGTTGTAGTATTTCAGTGGGTGATGAGATATTATATGAAAGGATCAGCCTTTCATCTAGAAGATTGAATAAAGGAGTTGTTTCAAAAAAGGCATTAGATTCAAAAATCTCCTTTCATTTCCAGTTTCTAGTGAGTTGTAGCAGCTGCCCAGCAACTCCGGCATTTTGGTAAAAATGCCATTTTGTCTAGTTTTCATCCAATCCCCTTAAGGGATTGTTGTATTGTATTTTTAGGGGTTGAAGCCTTGATCCCCTTTATTTATTTGAGCTACATTATTGTATCATTCATGTTCATGTATTTACTGCTGCAGTACCTCCATAGACTGCGCGGTCTTATTTGAGAATAAGATTATGCAAGTAGTGTTTTCTCCATTTCTATGAACATGTCTAATTGAGGCTCTTTACTTGTTTTGAGTAAGAGATTCCTTAAGAGTTTGTCTACATTTTCTGCTGCATATGTATTTTAAGGCTAATTTCAAAATAGATATCTGATATTACATCCATATTCTCTACAATCCATCCAAATTTCCCATGGTATACAACAATTTCTAACAATAACCACTCAAATTACTCTCCAATTTTTGAAACCCCTACCCATGCTGGGGAGATCAGACTATAAAATCAGATGTTCCTCTAGTTGGTTTAACATTTTGGCTATGTCAAATTAAAAAAAAATTTAAATTAAATAAAAATATTGACATAATGTAATTAAAATTTTAACTAGGTCAAAAGACAATAAAAAACAAAACTAATAAAATAAAATAATAATAAACTATAAAAACAGCCCATGGTATTGACCCGTGGTATTCATGTGGAATATAGTTTATTAAATTATTTCAGAGGACATTATTTATATTGAGCAATAATGATGAATGTTCATAACTCTCATTTCTTAAATAACACTAAATTTACCTTTAATTACTTAATTGTAACAATTTGTAACTACATAACAGTTTGTAACTTCATACATACTCTTTCCAATTTTGTTTTGTTAATGAATATCAAATTTATTATATTAAAAAAAAACTATATACATATCTTTAATTACCTAATTGTAGCTAAAAGATATTACATGTTTTTTACTTTATAGTAATAAAAAAAAATTGATATCATATGATGTCAAACATACTCAATATTTTGTTTTGTTAATGAATATAAAATTTACTCTATTAAAAAAAAACTATATACGTATCTTTAATTACCTAATTGTAGCTAAAAAATATTACATGTTTTTTACTTTATAGTAATAAAAAAAATTGATATTATATGATGTCAAACTTCAGTTTTTATTCTGAAATTTTAAACAAAGTTTTTCACTACATAATTTTATCTTTTATAAATATTTTTTTTTCACTTCAAACAAAACTTACAAAAGAAAAAACCCACTTAGTCCTTACTGTATATTATAGTTTTAAAAAATTGGCAATATGTGGTTAACAATAGAGTAATTTGACATAACCCTAAGGGGTTCTTTTACAAGTTTTATCATAACCTTTCCCTTGATCCAATATATATTCTAGAGTCTTCTGAAGAGAGTGTGTATTCTAGTTTATAACCCAATCCACAATCAACGAAACTGTCTAGGCATTTCACAAAGTATTAGTTTGTAACCTCATCCACAATCAAAGAAAATGGCCAAGGATGTCACAAGTTATCATTCACACAGTGATCTATTCACGTTCTCAGTTGAAATGGATCCTATTAGATGCATGGTGGCCCGAGACACTAAAAATTCAAAATAGATATCTATTATGACATCCATATTCTCTGCAAACCATCCAAATTTCCCATCTTATACACCAATTTCTAACAATAACCTCTTAATTTACTCTCCAATTTTTGAAACTCCAACCCATGGGGAGATCAAAGTGTAAAATCAAATGTTCCTATGGATTTTTTAAAGGGTTCATAAACAAAATAGACAATGAGAAAGTCAATAGTGTGGTATAATAACTGATTTTTGAATCATTGTGACAAACAAAACATCACATTCTCTCACAAAATGTATCTAAAATACTCTAATGTAATTTCCTCTACAAATGTGATGGTTAGTGTGCTCTAAATGTTGACAATTTCATGGTTAGTGTAGTGTAAGCTATATGCAAATTTACAGTCTTGTATACAAGATCAAGAAAGCTATGCCCAATATCCAATGCCATAGAGTAAGACATATTCACCAATTCAACAGTTGCCTATGCCCAATATCCAACACCATAGAGCAAGACATGTTCACCAATTCAACAGTTGCTTCCAAATCTCTCTCAATGTTAGAGTTTTTTTTCTCAATAAACTTGTTTTTACTACTCTTGAAGTGATGAAAGGCATCATTGTTCCAGATAGGAGCATTTAGTTCTCATAAGAAAATTGTGATACTATCTATTATCCCTTTTTAGTTTTTTAATGATTCAATTAAGATTAACATTTGTATGTTGTCATGAGGAGATTTTTTATTTTTATGTCAATTACCTTTTATAACTCTGGGAGGTTCTTAATATTGCCTATTTTTTTAATAAATGGAACTCAATTATATATTTAAAATATGATTAAGAAGGAGAATTTTAGGATTATAATTTTTTTTCCAAGTTGAAAATGTGAAAGTTTATTTAGCTAAAGTTGGCTCCCATGTTAAATACCCCCCCATGGGGTTTGAATATAATAGGTAATGGAAATTCAATGACATATAAAACAAATAATTTATACATCAAAAAATCAGTTCTATATAATATAGTAGTTCTCGCTTGAGTAATCTTTCAATTTGGCATTCAATTATTTATTAATAAAGTTATTTTACTTAGTAGGGATTACAATAATTTTGTAATCAAATAATAGGAGAAAACATATTCACAATATAATTTATTTGAATAAATTGATGTGTGTAAAATAGTTTAATAAGAAACTAGATTTGTAATTATAAAATATAAAATTATAACTTAAAATTGTGAAATTACTTTGTATTTTTTGTTTCTTATGTATATAGAGAAATAACAAACCAAGTTTGGAGTTAAGAAAATAAACCATAACATAAAGAGCAATATATCCTTCCAAAAATGTCTCGATATTAAAATGACATTCACTTTCTTGTATACCAAGATTATTGTTATTCATATACAATATGAAATTTCTAACAAGCGTGAAATTAGCGCTCGAATATGTAGACAAACTTGGAGTAAACTCTATTTTTGTTAATAAAAATTCTCTTTATTTATATCTATGCTAGATATATTGTACTTTAATGTATTTAAAATAACTTATTTGAGTTACATGCTCATTTCATGCTTGTTTTAGAGGATTATTAATCACCAAAGGATTTTCACCCCCAATTTCCTATTTCAATATCTATAACAAAACTTTTATATATGTGAACATATTATGTTGGCTTATATATATGTTTTCACCCACAATTGCCTATTTCAATATCTATAACAAAATTTTATGGTTGATAACTCTTATCATCAATATCTTTGAAACCTCCATTACTTTGTTAGAAAATTATATATTATGGAGCAATGCAACACATAAAATATGCGAAAAATACAAGCACGCAAAACACATAAAACCAGAGAGACACAGATATACGTGGTTCACCCAGTTTGGGCTACATCCACCCCAAACAGCCAGTCCTTCCTTTCTATTATCCAGCAAAAATTGAAGAGAGAAAACCTACATCATATCCGCTGTAATATCCTCTGTTATCTCTCATAGTCTCCCTATCTGTTTCTCGCTCTAAGAATACACACATAATACATAGTCACAAGACAATACCCTCATGTAAACAAGGGGGTTTCCTTCTAGGGCAAGAAACCCTAAACTAAACATAACTTCTATCGTCAAATCATCCGCCTATGAACAACCCGGATTGACTAGAAATTACTATACTTTTACAAGGTAATTTTACATCAGTTTTTAGCTTCGGGGGCGCTGCCCCCGAAACCCCCTACTAGGGGGGGGGTGGGGGGGGCTCCGAAAAGTGATGCTGCCCCCCTGGACCCGCCACAGTAGCGATTAATTATGAGCGGCGTTGCCACCCCTTTTAAGGTACAGGGGTCCAATGCTATGATACAAAGTAAACAAGATAATCAGGCTCCACACCCAACAATCTCCCACTTGGAGACTGATTGTAGCAACTCCACTGCTGCTTCATTTGCAGAAAATGACTCCTCTTTGGACCTGGCCGTTCCTCATCTTCATTGTCATCCTTGAAGACCAATTGAAACTGATCACATTCTCAGTTTCTCCCTGGTTACAACTTTTGTTAGCATATCTGCAGGATTTTGGCTAGTGTGTATCTTTTCCAGCTTCAACTCTCCATCTTCCAATACTGACCGTATGAAATGGTACTTGAGATGTATGTGTTTAGTCCTGGAATGAAATGCTAAGTTCTTTGCAAGATGAATAGCACTTTGGCTATCACTGTATAGTGTGCCCATATCATGCTTCTTACCCAATTCATCCATAAACCTTTGTAACCAAATCATTTCTTTACTAGCCTCTGTAGCAGCAACATACTCAGCTTCTATTGTTGAAAGTGCAACAACACTTTGGATTTTTGAAACCCAACTGACAGTTGTTCCACCTACAGTAAATACATATCCTGTAGTGCTCCTCCTGTTATCTCTGTCACCTGCCATATCTGCATCAACATATCCCTGTAGAGCAATGTTTGAACCACCGAAGCATAATGCTTGATTTGTGGTACCTCTCAAATATCTGAGAATCCATTTTACTGCCATCCAATGTTCTTTTCCTAGATTATTCATGTACCTGCTTACAACTCCCACTGCATGTGCAATATCAGG
Organism: Pinus albicaulis; assembly: GCA_034641835.2. Classification (NCBI taxonomy): domain Eukaryota; kingdom Viridiplantae; phylum Streptophyta; class Pinopsida; order Pinales; family Pinaceae; genus Pinus; species Pinus albicaulis. Next base: position 1,218,371,531 of record CM076577.1, read on the forward strand.
CCTTGTGCAGACCATTGCATACATTAAGCTTCCAACTGCTAATGCATATGGAACTTTAGACATATAATCCATGTCTTCTTGGGTCTTTGGGCACATCTCCTTACTAAGTTTGAAATGGCTAGCAAAAGGTGTACTAACTGGTTTTGCATTCTGCATATTAAATCTTTTCAACACCTTTTCTATGTACTCATTCTGAGACAGTGTTAATTTGCGATTTTTCCTGTCTCTAGTTATCTTCATACCAAGGATTTGTTTTGCAGCTCCCAAATCCTTCATTGCAAATGAATTTGCCAATTTTCTTTTGAGCACATTTATTTCCTGCATGTTAGACCCTGCAACAAGCATGTCATCTACATACAATAAAAATATAATATAGCTACCATCATTTTTCCTTTTCAGATAAACACAATGATCAGAGTGACATCTAGTATAACCTTGTTCATACATAAACTTGTCAAATTTTAGATACCACTGCCTTGGAGCCTGTTTTAAGCCATACAAGCTCTTCTTTAACCTGCACACCAATTTTTCTTTCCCTTTTACCTCATATCCTTCTGGTTGCTGCATGTATATCTCTTCCTCCAAATCTCCATGGAGAAATGCTTTCTTTACATCTAACTGTTCAAGATGTAAATCTTCTGCTGCTACAAGACTTAAAATAGTTCTGATTGAATTCATTTTAACAATAAGAGAAAATATTTCATCAAAATCAATACCTTTCTTCTATGCAAACCCCTTCACCACAAGTCTAGCTTTGTGCCTCTGTTTTCCTCCATCTTCTTCCTTCAGCTTGTAAACCCATTTATTCTGCAATGTATTTTTACCTACAGGAAACCCGACTAAGTCCCAAGTCTGGTTATGCATTAAGGAGTCCATCTCTTCTTCCATGACTAGCTCCCACTTATTCCTGCTTTCAACCTGCATTGCTTCTTCATAACATTCAGTTTCACCAGAATCAGTCAACAATAAATAATATAATGAAGGAGAGTATCGTTTAAGGGGTCTACTTATCCTGGTAGATCTTCTAACACCACTTTCATGTGTTTGAAGTGCTTGTTGCTGTTGTGGTGGTTGTTGCTTCTGTGGTTGTTGATTATTATTATTTTCAGGCACCTTTACTTTTTTAGTTATCTCATCAAGAACCATGTATTCCTTTCTTTCTTTTTCATGTTTCTTTTCCTGCAACTGATTCTTATACATGACCTTTTCATTGAATATTACATCTCTTCTCCTAATGGTTTTGTGATTTTCATAATCATATAAGTGATATCCAAAATCATTAACACCATATAAAATAAAGGTACATTTCTTTGATTTTGCCTCAAGCTTTGTTCTATTTTCTTTATTAATATGGACAAAGGCCTCACAACCAAAAGGCTTTAAAAAAGAGTAGTTTACCTTTTTACCTATCCATGCTTCCTCTGGAAGACCACCATCCAAGGAACTTGAAGGCCCTCTGTTTATTATATAAACAATGGTATCTACAACATCTGCCCAAAATTGTAAAGGCAATCCTGCATGCAATCTCATACACCTTGCACATTCCATGATTGTTCTGTTCATTATTTCTGACACACCATTTTCTTGTGGTGTTCTTGGAACTGTCTTCTCTCTGTGAATTCCATGCTCTAAAAAATACCTATCAAACTCTTTTCTGCAATATTCACCTCCATTGTCTGATCTGAGACACTTCAACTTCTTTCCTGTCTCAATCTCAACCAAAGCTTTCCATTTCTTGAAAGTATCAAATACATCAGATTTATTCTGAACACAATAAATCCATGTTTTTCTAGTTGCATCATCAATAAAAGTAACATAATAACGAGAGCCACCGAGAGATGATACCTGAGCAGGTCCCCATACATCTGTATGCACAAGCTCCAATTTTTCTCTCCTCTTTTCTTTACCAACTCTGAGAAATATGACTCTCTTTTGTTTTCCATAAATGCAATTTTCACAGAAATCCAAATCAACATTCTTCAAACCTGGCAACAAATTTCTTGAGTGAAGAATCTTCATTCCCTTCTCACTCATGTGTTCGAGCCTATGATGCCATAATCCTGCACCTACTCCATTGGAAGTTAAAGCATTAACAGAGTTAGAAATACCATTGCATAAATACAATGTACCAACCTTTTCACCTTTTGCTATTGCCAGCGCTCCTTTGGTGACCTTCCAAGTTTTATCTGTGAAATTTGTCACACAACCTTCACTGCCTAACTGCCTTGTTGAAATCAGATTTTTCTTCAGATATGGAACATGCCTTACCTCCTTTAGTATCCATTGGTTTCCATTCTGTTGTTTTACAAGAACTTTACCCATTACAACAATTTTAAAGGGTTTATCATCACCCAAATGAACTTGTCCAAAATCTCCTTGAGCATAGTCATGAAAATATTTCTTATCAGGTTTGGCATGGAATGAAGCCCCTGCATCTACAACCCAAGAATCAGTAGCATTTTCGAAAGAAAGAATCAAAGCATCTTGTAACACATCAGCTGTCACATTTGCTGAGAGAAATAAACATAAAGAACCCGACAACAAATCATAAACATAAACACAGATGTTTATCCGGGAAAACCCCAAACTCCGGGGAAAAACCCAACCAATGAGATTTCATTAACCATTGGCCAAAAAACCCTGGCCAATCCGGCCAAGTGAGCCTTCATCGCTCACCTCCAGGCATATATTACAATGAATTCTTCCCAGCCTTTTTATAGGTTCCATTACATGCAATACCATGGGATCTATACCATGGGTGCACAAAACCATGTGCCCCAAAACCACTGCTATTTTCCCTAGTCAACTTTGACTCTATCCCGAGTCAAGTTTACCTAACAATAATAGGAGAAAAAATATTCACAATATAATTTATTCGAATAAATTGATGTGTGTAAAATAGTTTAATAAGAAACTAGATTTGTAATTATAAAATATAAAATTATAACTTAAAATTGTGAAATTACTTTGTATATTTTGTTTCTTATGTATATAGAGAAATAATAAACCAAGTTTGGAGTTAGGAAAATAAACCATAACATAAAGAACAATATATCCTTCCAAAAATGTCTCCATATTAAAATGACATTCACTTTCTTGTATACCAAGATTAATGTTATTCATATACAATATACAATTTCTGACAAGCATGAAATTAGCGCTCGGATATGTAGATGAACTTGGAGTAAACTCTATTTTTGTTAATAAAAATTCTCTTTATTTATATCTGTCCTATATAGATTGTACTTGAATGTATTTAAAATAACTTATTTGAGTTACATGCTCATTTCATGTTTTTTCTAGAGGATTATTAATCACCAAAGGATTTTCACCCCCAATTTCCTATTTTGATATCTATAACAAAATTTTTATATATGTGAAAATATTATGTTGTTTTATATATATGTTTTCACCCACAATTGCCTATTTCAATATCTATAACAAAATTTTCTGGTTGATAACTCTTATCATCAATATCTTTGAAACCTCCATGGCCTGCTTCCATGGAAGAAAAAATTGCCTTTCAATCCTTCACAATGGCTCCTTCTCTGCAAAAAATTATTTCTTCTAGGCTACTCTTTACTATCTTATTGCCTTACAACGTTTCTTTTGCAACATGTGGTGCAATTGCTAGTTGTAATTGTATATTGTTGGAACAGGGTCTCCTAACAAGCTGCGAAAATGGTCCATTTTGAATATTTTTTATTAGATTTAGTCTAGCATAGGGGTTTTGGGGTAGGTCAAAGCCCAAAATGGGTGAAAGGGTAAACTAGGGGTTCGAAAACCATGGTTTGTGGACCATAAGAAAGTCTAGGCTAGATTGTTATAAATAGAGGAGAATTTTGTATTGTAAAGAACTAGAATGTTGAGCTATTGATGCGAATTATGATTTAAGATATATGTTTTGGTTTTAGGGAACGAACTCCTGCTGGTTGTGTGCGCAGAGATCCAAGTCTAGCTGTGTGCAGACCCTGCTGCTCTATGCGCAGGTTGGGAAGGGAATTGTAACGAATAATTGATGAATGTATGAATAAGAAGAATTGATAGAGAACTGAATCTGTGAGCAATTTGGTGTGAATTGTTGGTAATTGTTGTATTGTGTATCTTTTGTCTTTAAGTTAGGAAGATTTTCCTAAGCGTGTTTCTGGATCTGGAACTGTTTTGTTCTGTTTATATATTGTAGTTTTATTTTCATAAGAACATATAACTATAGATCTAGCGCACGTGGATGCGAAAAAATAGCTAACTAACCCTGCACAGAACAAGGTAATCGGGGATTACAGAACCTATCGTAGCTTTTCTTGCTTTACCCATCCTTTCTCAGGGTGCAGAAACCTAGTTCTAACACCCACCTATACTACTTTGGGTGAGACTTTGACCTGCGCAAGCAAGTCACTGCGGAAAGGGCCAGTAGTATAGGGGTTTGTTGGCAAACCTTACACACCGAACCTGGGTCAGAACCTCTCGAGCCAACAAATGTTTCCTTTGCCGGGACCGAAGAAGTTTGAGAGAGGGATCGGGTACTAATAAGTGAATACTGGAGAAGGGCACCTACGATGGGCCTCTAGGAAACCATGATGGTACACTTGAAATCACCTACCTTTAAAGGCATGATCAATGAAGACATGGAGTAGTTCTGGTTTGTGGCAGAGTCAGTATGGGTTGCGCAGGGCATGGTGAACGATACTGTGAAAAAAGCGCAACTATCCTTAGCCTTTGAAGGAAGAGCTTTGGACTGGTATATGGGATACATATCGTAAAATAAGGGCACCACTATCCAGAACATCAAGGACGCCCTGAACCAACAGTTTCAGAACTCTAAGTCCTACTCTCAGGTAGTAGTAGGACTAGAATATTTAAAGCAAGGACCAACTAAGTCTGTATGGGAAGTAAATCAACCCCTAAAAAAAGCTATCAGAGAAGGAGGATTTTGGTATGATGACAGATAGCTTACAGAATGGTTCATCGCCATGCAACATCCTGACCTACATGTACCTATGGGTCGCCAGACCTTTGACTCACAAGAGGAGGCCCTGGAAGATGATATGAAATTAGAAGCTATGGCTCTAAATGATGTTGCGTTAGAGGTACAATAGATCTAGGTGCAGCTTGAGGCCATGCACCAAGAAATTCAGAATCTACAACAGGAGGAAGGAAGAGGGGCTAGCACGGAACTAGGTCATGCAGTAGGCCACCCGGGATCAGGAACATGTAGTCCGGAGCAGTAGAGCCCAACGGGACCTACGCTCTGGCACAGGGAGAGCTGCACAACTGGGTTGCATAATATCAACCGATGGCCCTGTCTGGGTACCCCCGTTTCCAAACCAAAGTGACTTTGGTGCCGATTTTACCGGTCGGTTGGCCATGAGGTGCAGGACTATCAAGTCTGTAATGAAGTAGTGAATGGGGGAGAAGACCCTGCCTCACCAAAAACCCCCTGAGGCAGGACTGACTCCCCTAGAAAAAGATATGGGAGCTGAAGCGGAAGTGTAGGCCAGGGTTGAGGCTAGTCGATCTGCTATAACTATGGGGGCATGCGGAATTTTGCGAAGGATTTCCTGTACCCCTTAAGACAGTCCTGTAGGTATTGTATATAGTTGGGCCATGCGCTGGAAGATGTTTCAGCCCTAAAATAAAAGATACAGGGAAAGCCACTTCTATCTGCGTAGAAGGTGCAAAGGGTCTAGACCGAGCTGATGGGTAAGGATATAAAGGTAAATCTGGTAACGCGTAGTGGATTGGCAACTGGGGTTCTAAGGAGAAAGAAGAAACTGATGCACTAATCCACAAGGAAGTTAGCAACCAAGAAGTACTAGACATGGACAAAGCAAGGGAGACATTTATGGAAGCATGGAGGGACTTCCTTGGGACTAAAGTCCCGCCATCTGCACGCCCGGGAGATGTGGAAGTAGCCACCATCCAGCTTCGAATGGAAAATCAACAAAAAATCATTCCTCTAGGTAGGCTACCAAAAGTCATGGTTAACATCGCAGGGGTAAGGGTCCTGGCTGATTTTGAAGTAATAGAGATTGTGGAAGATGCGGATCCCTACCCTGTGCTCCTTGGATTAGACTGGGCTATGACATGGGGGGCTTCATCAATCTCAAAAATAGCAGCATGGTATTTGAAAAGGATGGCACACGGGTCGTTGTGCTACTAGACCCTATAGAAGGAAAATGTTATACAGAACCTATACCCAAGGAGGGAGATGGGGATTATATCTATAATTTAACAGTGCAAAATAGGGACAACCCAACCCAGGACGTAGTCCCATGCTACGAGGGGGATGTTGAGGATCCCAATAAGGAACTAGAAGCTTGGCAGACCCGACTAGGTGAAGCCTCTATGCTACGTTGTCTTTATATCATAAAGGATTCCCTCTTGATGATCCTTGGGGAAAAGGCTGGAGTAGAGCTAGGCCTGAGCATCTGTGGCGAACCCACCTTGGGAGAGGGTCAAGTCGACCCACGAGTGAGCAACAGGTTACCTATGACACCTGTAGGTTCAGCAGGTGGCGGTCCCATGCATCAAGCCACCCCTACGATGGCGATACAGCTAGGGGTCAGGCGGTTGGCTCTGACAAGAGCCCCCCTTGGGGCCTTAGTAGAATAGATGATAAAAATCTCGTGGTCTTAGGCCAAGATCTACCTAGGAAGTAAGCATGTGTTGGGGGAAGACAGGCAGTTGTCACAACTAGGAAACCTTAGTGTGACAAGTACGCCAAGATCACTGGGGACGTGCAAACTAGCTGTTGGAACTGTACCCTTTGGTAAAAAGCAGAAGTTATCGTTGAAAGGAGTGTCTCTCAAGCCATTGGCAGGTTGAGATGGGAAATTTTTACCGTTCCTTGGGAAACCCGCCCCAAGTAAAATTTCTCTCTCTATCATCCGATGGGAAGTGATTACAAGGGGGCAGGATAGTCCGGTTAGTAGTATTGTATCAATTACAAAACTGGATTGCCTTAAGCACCTTGTGGAAGTAATTGAGCACCGAAATTTTCCATAACCACAACCTCCCTCTCATGTCCGATCACTGTCCTCCATCAGATAGTAGTCACCTAGAGCCCAGATTCATTTTTTGTGCAAGGATACCGGCTGCCACCCCTGCCGAAACCTCCACCCCAACTGAGCCTGATGTTGAAAAAGTCCTGGAGGATGAGCCTGAGTTAGAAGAAATTCCCCCTCCAAGGGCAATGAGGAAAGGAAAGGAGAAACCAAAAAGGTTGGCGAAAACCCCACAAGCGGAAAAAAGGCCCCGAAGCTCCCCAAGACGTGCCATGTCCTCGCCCCCAGAGCAAGATGACCAAGAGGGTGCTCTGCCGGCTAACTCGATCAATTGGTTACCTCCCTTTGTTCACCCACGAAGGCCATCTACATGAACGCCGAAAAATTTGGATGGCTTGATCACCTACCTGCAAACCCCACTGACCCCAGGAGAGGTCGACATCCTCGGTGACCCGTGCGGACGCCTCCGTGAGGTCAAGTTCGATGATCACAGCCTGGTGGACCATGATGCCCTCTCGGAATTAGCCCCTGCATTATACTTTGATAAAATCCATGAGTTTGATGGAATCATGGTAGTACCTTAGCACTGGGTATGCGGCTTAGCAGGATTCAGACTCTTGAATCTGCTCTGAATGCCCCACTTCGGCCATTACAACGTCACCAATCGGTTGGCTTGCTAGTTGCTTGCCCTCATTCATGATGGCTGTCTATGGATTCACAAGATAGTCCCTATTGATGCTGCATTGATCCACAAGACTACAGGCCTCTCGATGCAAGGATCTCACCCGATAGCGTAGGTTGGAGAGAAGTACAAAGCCACTATCGCTTTGTTTTTCCAGGAGACCTATGAAGTACGACAAAATCAGTGGGGATTTTTGATCCAAACCATCAACGATCCTACTACGCAGAAGGGTAATCAGATTTTAGCCTGCAAACTAATGAGGAGGTGCCAGGTTGTGACTGTCCCCACCTATGTGATCCAGTTAGCTGGATAGTGCGCGAAGGGTGTTTTTTTCAATTGGGCTTAGTACTTCTGTGATGAATTTCTAACTATTGTCTATGAGTCTCAGGAGCATGGGACGCCTTTTTTCTATTTGTGGCTATTATTCCTAATAGCACTGGTCGCCTGGGACAAACCATAGGAGTCGGTCATTCCTAAGCTCCCTGATGGGATGTGTGAAGGCGCTCGGTATGCTCACTTGTGGGACTCTAAGGATAAGCAACACATTGAGGATAACAAGGTATTTTGGGTCCTCTTCTAGAGTAGCGTCACCACTGCCATAAAATCCCGACCCCGGTTATCCCCCACTGTATATGAAAAATACAAGCATATTTCTGTATTCCAAATCATCATGCACCATGTCCGAATTCGTAGCCTTGCCAATAATACATGGAAAAAATTTCCTTATATGGTAGCCGATGAAGAAATTGACCTGCTAATCTCACTGTGGCCCCCTGCCTAGAAAAAAGGCCTCCCCAACACTCCTGGGAAACCACAACGCCTCACCAGCTAGCATCAGTTACAACCGAGCCCAAAGGTAACCTCCTGTAGCAGCTTGACATAGCTCCAACCCAGGTAGACACAGCTACCACCCTTTCCCCAGGGACTAAGAGGATAGGGGCATCGGCATCAAGACCAAGGAAGAAACATCATGCCCATTGCAAGCACTACGATGCGACAGTCACATTAACGGATGGGGACTTGGAGTAGATCGCAGACACATTCACCATGGCTACAGAGGATAAGTGGGCACTTCTCGTGGCCCAGTGGAAGGCAGGGGTCAACTCTCTTCGGGCTGACCTCCGCACTCTCTAGATCAAAATGGATCAACCCCCAACCAGTGAAGGACAGACACAACCCTTGTTAGTCGACAACAGCCTGACTTAGGGAAGCTAGTCATCTCTAGGGTATCCCTAATAGTGCCTTGGTCGGAACACAGCCCCTGGAAGCCACAGGAATTCATCTGGACTTGGATCAACTTCCCCACGCAGCCTTAGAAAGCCTCAATCATGCTATCTCCGAGGACATTAGTAAACGCACTCAATCTGCAACCCAACATCTTAAGACAACCCAGCACACCATTGCATAGTAGGCTATTGACGTGATCCATACCGCGTCACAACAGGAAAAACTTGAGACTGTGATCCCCCAGCTCTGCACGGAAGTCACAGAGGAAATCACGGATGAGGATACATCTAGGGATAAGGTGGGAAAATTGGTTGCTGCTCTCAAAGCCTCACGGCTGGAAATACACATTGTTAGGACTCAGCTGGAACAATAGATTTCAGACTTACAGGCCAGACTACAGCCCGGAACACCCCCAAAAGTTTGTGCCTAGCATACTGCCCTAGTCATAGATGCAACAACGACAATTACGAGGCAAATTGCTCAAGGTGCTACACTGCTAGAATCAGCCATACAGCTCTGGACTCCGGTCCAGCGCGATCCAGTCCTCCAACAAATCAATCATGACTTATGAAAAAAAAAGAAGCGGTTGAAAAGATCAACGTTACGCTACCTACCCCAGTGCCTACCCAGCGCTTGGCACGATTGAAAACTAGCAACAACCTCCAGGGTGAGATTGAGAAACTCTGGCATAAACAACACATCATGGCCAAATGCCTAAAGCCCTAGACTACTTCATCCCTCTAGTTAACACAAGATATTGATGGCGCAACCAAGCACCTTAATAAGCTTCTTCAAAGCGTTACCACGGTCGCTGAAGATTCGCCTTCCCAAAAAGCTGGTTGATCTTGCACAAAATGATGCTGCCCAAAGTCAGTATGTACTCCCTTAGCTCAGCACTGCTCTTGATAGCTTGCATGTGCAGATAGAAGCCACACCACCACAGTGACTCGGGACGATTCAAAAGATTTTTTGGGGGGACTGTTGGAACAAGGTCTCTTAACAAGCTACGAAACTGGTCCATTTTGAATATTTTTTATTAGATTTAGTCTAGCGCAGGGGTTTTGGGGCAGGACAAAGCCCCGAACGCGTTGTAATGGGTGAAAGGGTAAACTAGGGGTCTGAAAACCATGGTTTGTGGACCATAAGAAATTCTAGGCTAGATTGTTATAAACAGAGGAGCATTTTGTATTATAAAGAGAAAGAATGATGAGCTATTGATGTGAATTGTGATTTAAGCTATCTGTTTGGATTTTAGGGAACAGACTCCTACTGGCTGTGTTTGCGGAGATCCAAGTCCAGCTATGTGCAGACCCTGCTGTTGTGTGTGCAGGTTGGGAAGGGAATTGTAAGGAAGAATTGATGAATGAATGAATAAGAAGGATTTATAGAGAACTGAATCTATGAGTAATCTGGTGCGAATTGTTGGTAATTGTTGTATTGTGTATTCTCTGTCTTTAAGCTGTGAAGATCTGCATAAGTGTGTTTCTGGATCTGGATATGTTCTGTTCAGTTTATATATTGATGTGTTATTGTCATAATAACATATAACTATAGATCTAGTGCATGTGGATGCGAACAGAGACCTAATTAACCCTACACAGAACAAGGTAATTGGGGATTACAGGACCTACTGGAGCTCTGCTTGCTTTACCCATCCTTTCTTAGGGTGCAGAACCTGGTTCCAGCACCCATCCATACTGCTTCGGGTGAGAATTTGACCTGCACAAGCAGTTCACTGCCGAAAGGGCCAGTAGTATAGGGGTTTGTTGGCAAACCTTGCACACTGAACCTGGGTCAGGACCCCTTGAGCCAACATATGTAAAATTGTAATTGTAATTCTAATTCTAATTGTAATTTTAATTGTAATTATTGTATGTAAAATATTTGTAAAATTTTAATTGTATTAATGTGCAATGATTGTAATTGTAATTTTAATTGTAATTGTATATATTTAAAATTGTAAAATTGTAACTGTAATTGTAATTTTATGCAAAATTCTAAAATTATAATTGTATGTAAAATTCTAAAATTGTAATTGTAAGTTTAATTGTAATTGTAATTGTAATTGTATGTAAAATATTTGTAAAATTTTAATTGTATTAATGTGAAATGATTGTAATTGTAATTTTATTTGTAATTGTATGTGAAATTGTAAAATTCTAATTCTAATTCTAATTCTAATTCTAATTCTAATTGTATTAATGTGAAATGGTTTTATTAAAAATTTTAAATTTGTAAAATTGTAAATTAATTGTCAATTTTGAACCATAACTACTGTAAGTAAAACTTATACCGTAAATATTTTTTAATTACCATAATTGTAAAATTGTAAATTTGTATGAATATAAATAATTGTAAAATAATAAATTTATAATAATATGATTTTTTGTAACATAATAACATTTAGAAAATAATGAAAATAAATTCATGTAATTTAGAATTATCATTATTTTATTATGATCTTACATACCAAAAAAAAGGAACTTTATATAGTACGCCATTGTTTTCGAGATGAAAATAATTGGAAATTATAAGTGAAATGATTTTAACATTAACACAATGCTAATTACCAATTAATTCAAAATACATATTATAATGTTTCAAAAAAAAATGTCTTAGTTATAAGGTAATTAAGTCCTCTTATTTCTAAAAACCCATCTTAAAAAGTATAAATGATGAAATAACACATGTACCATATCACTCTCGGTTCTCGTGATCACCCTCATTATCTTCCAGCTCGCTTGGCATGAGAACACTATTGTTCTCGAAAATATTTTTTGATCTAGGGTCATGTCTCAATACAAACCACCAATCCATATCAAGCACATATGGGTAAAAAACACCTGGCTGCAATGTTTGGGGAAAACATAGTGCTCCTTAGCTTCATCCCACATATTTCTAGAGTTGATACATATCATCCTACTATCGTGGTCTTCCTTTACATTATTCCGATTGAAGGTATCCCACCACTTGCACCTAAAATTAACACATTGGAAAGAAAAGAAATCCACTTCAATGATCTTTTATATTTCCGATGTAACCTAACGTCCCTCATACTAGGTTTTAATCATGATGGCTAGATCGACTAGATTGATCGAACTCAAATTCCACTCCATAGTCTTGTGTCATGTGTCCATCATCGAAATTTTCTTTGCAAAAATGGTGTCCATATTCCCACATAGATGGGAACAAATGCACCTATTAAAAAGTTAAAAATCATAGTGTCATGTGTCTTATAATAATCCAACAGTTAGAATATGAAATATAGATGTAATTACATTTCAAAGGTGTATTATTAAGTTAAAAATTTACATAAATATATTATTACCGAGTGGGTGCACCCAATCCCTACGTTTAGCGTATCGTCTTCAGCACGTGGGTAATGACCAGTTGCACCGTATTTCTCTTTGACTTGGTCAGCAACCCAACCGTTGGGGCATATTTTTGGCATATTTTATTTTAAATGATCGGGATAAGGCACACTTATACCATTCAACCATCTGAATTATTTCCTGTCAGTATCCCATTTCATCCTCTTTTGTTCGTACAATGCAACTCATAGTTGTGTCGCTTCGGAATTGTAACAAACAAACTTATTGATTGCTTCAATTTCTGCATTCGTTGATGAAATAAAACAAATATATAGTACCTATGAGATCAAAATATACATTATATCAAAGTTCAGCATGAATATTTACTTTGTGTAAATTTGAAAAATTATAAGTCGCTTACTCTTTATCAAGTTCCTTTTTCCATTCATTTGGAGCAGCTCCCTTTCTCTTTTGTCTTCATCCCTTTCATTGTCCCAAATCACTGCACCTAATCTATTTTTGATCTACTTGATGTACTCACTAACATAATAGAAAGACTCATATTATATATACGCCTCTGCCATAGATCCCTTGGGTTTTTTCCTTTGTCGAACAAAAAATTTTAATTTCTCCATGTACCTCTCTAAGAAGAACATAGAATGATAATAAACCTCCAAAACTAATTCAACCTCATCTACTAGGTGGATTAGAAGATGAACCTGCAATTCCATGAAACTCGTCGAAAGTTCCTTCTCAAACATACAAACAATCTCAACTATTTCTTGACGCCACCATGGAATGCTAGCCACATGAATCTCATTTGAAGTGATCCAACGTAAAAATTTAGATAATTTATATATGTCACATCTTAGGTCTTGTGAGAATTCATGTTTCACACACCCACGCATGAAGAAAGGATAATAACACTACAAAGTTACAAAAAAATGCAATAATATACAAAGTTAGTTATGTTTTATGATCCCTGCATGGGATAAAATTTATTAATATAAAAAATAATAAAATCATGCTTTTGACATTATACATACTCTTAGAATATTCAAATGTTCATGCGATCTAACCCTAACAAATGCTCATCCATGGTGAAGCAGTACCAGAGTAAAGACCCGTATGAAGATGGCATCCTCACACCCATTATAACTTCCTTTGCCAAAGAAATATCATATTTTTTAAAATTCCATGGGACATCAACTTCTTTGAAATACCATGAATTAGAGTGACCAGCACCTACCTCTGATCCTATACTTTCTATTCGTCTTGGATAATGTTTCTTTTTAGTTTTTGAAGTAATAATATCTTTCCTAACAACCAATGTGTCACTTTTTTTCGATGATATGTGCCTCCATAAATAATATGAAACATTTTAAAATATATGCATGGGATATAATATGTGGGTAATCTTAAGATGCTCCCAATATGGGAGGTTATAAAATATAGATTTCATTTTCATCCCAACGGGAAATTTCTTAACATAGGTGTAGAATAATTATGGATCATTGAACATAGGCTCCCCATTTGAATCAAATATTTCTATGAAATCCTTCTCCTTCTCTCTCTCATATGCTCTAAGCCATTCAACTGGTGTCATTATTGGAGGCCTTTCGGTTCTCTTTCGTTCACAATTGAAAGTAGATATTGCTCTTCTGTAAGGGTGTTATTATGGGAGGAATACCCTGGAGCAGTCATACATTAAATTTCGTAGGTCATTGGACCATCTAGCTTTCAGAGAAAGTCCACAACATTTACATCCAAAATAAAATTTTGTTACAAGACCCATGGGATTATTGTATACAATATATATGAATGGCACATTAAATAATATCATGAAGATAAGAACAATTACAATGAATTAAATAACTAATATGTGAAAGAATATTGTTACTTATATAAACAAATCAATAAACATGTAATTTACCAAGAGCAAACTCCTAAGCCTGGATAATCTTGTGTCATGTAAGAACATATGCCATACAATGTAAAACTCCTCTTTGTTGCGATGGGTCTTGATATATCGTATACATCTATTCCATCCCATAATTCCTTCAATTCATCTACCATTGGTTGTAAGTAGACGTCCATATTCTTCACTTATCTTATACTAGGGACTATGAGAGGCAACATAATATGTTCATTCTTCATGGACAACCATGTGGGGATATTGTTATTGATCACTACTACAGGCCAAAGATAATAGTTAGTGTCCTGTAGGGAATATGGGTTGACGTCGTCCATGGCTATGCTGAGTCGTAGACTTCGTACTTCATCCTTGAATATTTCGGGCGATGTATCCTCTATATGCTTCATGGATATTGAATCTATTGGGATTTTCATAACTTCCAACTCACTTCTGTGTGAGGCATGTCATCCGTGCAACATATCTAATTCTTTGCAATGAAATAGCCTTTGAATCCCTGGGATTATAGGCATGTTCCTCAATATCTTAAAAGGAGGACCACATGATTTACCCTTATTTTTTTATTTATCATACCTGTCACGCCCACATTTCAGACATATCTCTTTTTTCACGTCTCTATATAGAATACAATCATTTGGACATGCATGATATTATATGTACTCAATATCCAACATTTTCACCAATTTATTTATCTATTCCCAGCTATCGGGCAAGACGTTATCACTCGAAAGAACCTTATCTTTCAATAAACGGTAGTTGGTGATCATGGAAAACATTAAATGTACATTAATGCCGATATAATTATTAACGTTAATAAAATTGACCATTTGTAATTTTCATTGTGTGATTATATTTCTCAAAATATAAGGGATGAATTTATGGTAACTTACCTGAAAATTTCCGAGAAACATGCATTCAACAAGCCAAAATTTACTTTCAAGTTGTACAGTAACATGATTGTCCCCAACTGGGTAGACTTTGACTAACCACCAGGTCCAAAGAGAGGGGTGGTGGAAGCAAATTTAAGGCTTTCGGAAAATATGTCGTCAATTGAGCATCATGTTGATTAGCGATTGTCATTGATGTCATCCCAAGTAGCATCAAGGTCTAACCAAATATTGCATGGAAACTTTTACCTACCAAACTACTATATTCTGGTTCAATAATTATTTTTATGGTTTCTACTTGTCAAGATGTTTCTGTTGATATATGGCACGCCACGTAATTCTTCACAGTTTGAGAGATATTCATGTTTGAAGTTTATACCCCCAATTAGTGGGCTAAAACCCCATAGGGTTGTGGCATGGGTCATTGAAAAGTCATAATTAATATTTTTTAAGCTCCTAAAATCCCTCCCACATTCAATTTTTGAAGCCCCTCGCAACCTAAGAATTTATATAAATTTTGATCCTTGTTTCCTCCTTATGCAAGGGATTTCGCCATCTAAAATAGGTCATCATGGAATTTTCGCTCTAATTTTTTTTCTATGAAGGTTCAGAAGTGGAAATGTTTATGAGGCAAAGCCGAAATCCTAAGGAAGCTGCTGTGAAAATTTCATATCAAGGTACAAAAAAATTTCGGAGATATGATCTGCGGAAGTTAGGGTTTTTGCAGGCTCCTGAAATTCATTTCAAAGAAGTGACCTTGGTAAAATTGTCATAAATCTCTCTCTCTGAGTATTGGGTTGGAATTCTGTAAAAATTAATAGATAGTGCACATACTATAGTTTTCTCTCTATAAATTTCAGAGCCAAATGAAAAAACAGTGACACGTGGCCTGCCATACAAGTTAGCTCTGTTGAAACAATCCATAATTAGGGCATTGTGAGATATTGGGTATAACTCTCTCTTGAAGAATCCTAATTGGTTCAACCCTTTTTCATTGGAAATATGACTCAGAGGACTACTATAGGACTGAAAATAAGATATTGGGGATCTGAAATAACAAAGATACACCAGATTCAATATCGAGCTCCTAGAAGGCAAAGAAAAAGCCAGATCATGTGTTGTCAAGGGCTGCAAAGGACCAGGCTTTCTAGGGAAGAAAAGAAAATAAAGGTGCAGCAGAGGGTAGCATGAAAAGAGTAGAAACCAAGGTGCATAACAACAACAATAAGTTCATCACATGAAGTCTTCAAGTGGGCAGCACTGCATACAATCATTGTAAAGGTATCATTGTACTAAGTCATTGTAAATACATTATTGTACAAATTGTACTGGTGTCTATTTGCCAAGAGTTGAAGAGGCAGTGTCAGGTAGTATAGGATCATCATTAGGTGGTTGTGTCATAGTTGGGGTTATGGTCTAGTGTGTCTTATTCTTATACATCATTCTACATCATTGTAAAGTGGACCATTTTCCCTGGTATGGGAGTTCATTCTTGTTTTATTCTTCTACAAGATGGCAGGGTGGTGCTAGGATGAGTTGTAGCTTTGTGTTGGGGCATCCGTGTAGTTTACTACTGAAGAATCATGGGCATTGGAGCATCCATCCAGTGGGAGTTGGAGAAGAATGATTTTATAGATTCTAGGAAGTTGGAGCTTTATTTTCAATTGGAGTTGAATATTAAAGAATTATTAGAAAAGCATTAGGTGGTTTTTGTCACGGAGTGGGTTTCCACCTTAAAAACTATGTGCATTTGTGTTCCTTTTGTTTACTTTTATCATTATAATAATTGAAGATTAAGTAATGCTCTAATTGAAAGGAATATTGATTCATCCCCCCTCTCAGTATTTCCAACAATTGGTATCAGAGCTTGGTTACTTCAATAGCAGTTTAACAGATGGAAGGAGGTCATGGAGCATACCAAGAATGGTGTACCTCTATTCAATGAAAATAATTATGCACTCTAGAAAGGAAGAATAGAGGTCTATCTCTTGGCGCAAGGTTACGAAGTATGGGACACTATTCAAAATGGATTTACATCAACCGCAGATGAACAAGGTAAGAAGAATTTGGTAAATGATGCAAAAGAAAAGAATATTATTATCAGTGGACTTATTGGATCTACTTATCATAAGGTGTAGGGTTGTATAGCTGCCAAAAAATTATGGGACAAGCTTGAGAATATATATGTAGGTGACTCAAATGTCAAAGAAGCAAAGCTTCAAATATATAGAGCAAAATTTGAGCAACTCAGAATGAAAAAAGATTGCAACATTGCTGCATACTTCCAATACGTTGATGAAATAACCAATACTCTGGAAGGATTGGGAGAGACAGTTGACGAGAAGACTATTATACGAAATATTCTTAGAACATTACTAGGGAGATTCAACCCAAAGGTATCAGTATTAGAATACAGTGCAAATCTGGACAAACTCAGCAAAGAGGAATTACATGGAGTTCTCATAGCATATGAAATGAGACTTGATGAAGAAGAGGGTAATTCAAATCTAGAAACTACATTCGTTGCATCTAAGAAAATCAATAAGGACAAACAACCTTCAATTGAAATGACATGCACCTGCAAGTGTGAAGAAAAGGGAGATGATGGAGAAGGTCTTTCAGATGAATAATATGCTTACTTTAAGAGAAAACTAAAAACTGGTAAGGGAAAATTCAAAGGTAGTGTTCCATTGATATGTTTCAGTTGTGGTAAGGTTCGGCATTTCACAGCAAAATTTCCCAACAAAAGTGATGGAAACTTAAAAGGAAAGAAAGGCTTTAAGAAACTCAACAAGCAAGGCAAAAAGAAAGGATCCAAAAGGAACTTTCTCTCTAAAGAAGATAGCTCATCATCCGATGAAGAAAGTAACAACAAAGAAGAAGCCAATGAGAAATTATTGTTTATTGCCAAGCAAAATACATAAGAAGTATCAAACAATGAAGAAGAAGGGTTGACCATAGAAGAATTTTATGAGGAGGCAATCAAGCTTATAAAAGAGCTCAATGCTGAGAAGATCCGTTCCAATATTCTTGAAGAATAAGTTGAAGGTCTCAAAATTGAAGTTTAAGAACACAAATGTATTGAAGATTCACTTCAAAAGAAGTTGCAAGAAAGCAACCAAGAAATGGAAGCATTAGAAGTCGAAGTAGTCTCGCTTCCTAAGGAAGTGAAGAAGGGAAAAACTATCCAAAACTATGCCAACAGCTCAAGGGCATTGGAAGCACTCATCAACAATCAATGATCTTAAAATGACAGAACTGGCCTCGGTTACAAAGAAGCAGAAGCAGAACCTTCTACAACAAAGTACAATGAACCTATGAAATCTGACATACATGTAGACTTCATTGGACAAGATTCACAAGCACATCCTTGGAAGATGATTCCTCACTAAATATTTCCATCTAGGTACCAACATATTTTTCATGGCTATTATTATTCATGTGGAAAATTTGGTCATAAAGTTGTAGAATGTCGCACGATTCCAGCAGATCCTTCAAATATGAACCTCCTAAGGCTCAAAGAAACATCAATAGATTTGAACATTTAATAAATAATATGAAATGTTACAAATGTTTGAAATTTGGACACATAGCCAGAGACTGTAGACTTGAAAATCCTCCAGAAGAATCTTCAAAGTCACAGAATGAACAAACATGGAAGAAGAATAAGACTGATAATTGTGCTCTCGCTCTCAAGGCTCAAAACAAAAAAGATGTGTGGTATGTTGACAGCGGTTGCTCAACGCATATGACTGCAGATAGAAGGAAATTTGTATCTATAAAAGAGAAGAACGATGGAACTGTATCCTTTGGAAATGATGGATCTTCAAATGTTATAGGATCAGGTACCGTCACTCTCGGAAGCAAAGATGTTATAACCAAGAATGTTCTATTGGTTGAAAACATGAGTCACAATCTTATCAGTGTTGGACAAATGTGTGATCAAGGACACAAAATGCTATTCAACTCCACAAAATGTGAAATCTGGAAAGGCAAGTATGGTAAAATTGTGGCTACAGCAAGTCGATCTCTAAACAACATATGTGTTCTAGATGAAGCAACTAAAGCATGTCTACTAGCTAAAGGAGATGAAAGCTAGTTATGGCACAAACGAATGGGTCACATAAACTTTGACAATATTGTCAGGATAAGCAAAAGGGAAGCAGTACGAAAAATGTCGAAAATCTCAAAACCTTCCAACACACTATGTGAGGCCTATCTGCATGGCAAGTAGAAAAATGTCCAATTTAAAAAAAAAGAACACTTTGCATCACATCCATTGGAATTGATACATACTGATCTATGTGGTCCTATGAGAAAAAAAGGCTTATATGGAGAATTATATTTCATGTTAATGATAGATGACTATACCAAGATGACAGCCGTTAGTTTCCTAAAGAAAAAATCTGAAGCATTTGAGTGTTTTAAGATCTACAAGGAATTGGTTGAAAATGAAACTAATTTGAAAATAAAGTGTCTAAGATCAGATAATGGTGGAGAATTCACTTCCAAATTATTTCAGTAATACTATGACGAAAATGGAATAAAAAGAAAATTTTCAACTGCATGAACACCTCAGCAAAATGGAGTTGCTGAAAGAAAGAACAGAACCATACAGGAAATGGGTAGAACAACGTTGAAGGACTCAAAATTGGATAAAAAATTTCGGGTTCAATCAATTGATACAACAGTCTTCATTATCAACTGAAGTCTTCTCAGAAATAATTTCAACAAGACTCCATATGAATTATGGAAAGGAAAACTAGCTAATGTAAAATATTTCAAAATCTTCGGAAGCAAATGTTATATCAAAAGAGAAGATCAAAATTTGGGTAAGTTTGAATCACGTGTTGATGAAGGTATCTTTTTTTGTTACTCACACAAAAGAAAGGCCTACAAATTTTATAATATAAGACGAAAATAGATAGTGGAGAGCATAAATGTTACATTTGATGAAGATGGTGTTCTAGCGAATAATGATGAGGATCTAGAATCTTTGAAACTTGAGATAGAGGCTGAAAAGGGCACAGATAAAATTGTATAACAAGAAGCAACTATCAATGAGGAAGAAGTAAACAATGATCATCAAGATATACCAGAACAACAACAACAAGCTCCTCCAAGGAGAAAAAAAGAATGGATTCAAAATAACCATCCACCAAATCAAATCATTGGTGACATAAATGAAGTTTGATAGCTTCATTCATCACAACAAGCTCATATTTATTTTCTAGCAACCTTCGAGCCTAGTAGTTTTGAGGAAGCCATCTAGAATGAACATTGGGTAGCAGCTATGAATGAAGAATTGGATCAAATTGAGAATGATAACAACTGGGAATTAGCTCCAGGACCAAAAGATAAAAATTTCATTGGGACTAAATGGGTGTTCAGGAACAAATTGAATAAAGATGGGTAGGTTACGAGAAAAAAAAAAGATTGGTTTGCAAAGGCTATGCACAAGTGGAAGGAATTGATTTCGACGAAACATTTGCACCAGTTGCCGGAATGGAAGCCATCCGAATGTTTCTCGCCTATGCATGTTCAAGAAAAATCAAAGTCTACCAAATGGATGTTAAGTCAGCATTTCTGAATGGAGAATTAGAAGAAGAATTTTACATCGAACAACCTGAATGTTTTCTACTATCAGAAAAAGAAGACTATGTTTGCAGGTTAAAGAAGGCTCTATATGGTCTCAAGCAGGCTCCCAGAGCATGGTATGCACATCTTGATGGATATCTATGTCAACAAGGGTTCAAGAAAGGTACTTTTGATAGCAATATTTATGTATAAATAGATAAATATAATTTAACAATCGTTGAGGTATATGTGGATGATATAAAATTTGGTAGAAATGATGATCGACTAAGTAAGAAATTTTCTACAAAGATGCAAAGTGAGTTCGAGATGTATTTACTTGGTGAGCTGACATACTTCTTAGGGCTTCAAATATCTCAGCAAGAGAAAGGAATATTTATATGTCAAGACAATACATCAAGGAAATTCTCAAGAAATTCAAAATGAAAGATTGCAAACCCGTCCTTACTCTGATGGTAACAGGTTGCATATTGAGCATAGACGACTCATCTAAGGATGTGGATCAGAGGTTGTACAGATCTATGATTGGTATTCTTCTATATGTAACAGCCTCTCAGCCAGATGTTATGCAAGTAGTTGGACAAGTAGCAAGATTCCAAGCGGCACCAAAAGAATCACATATTATTACCATCAAAAGAATTCTTCAATATCTAAAAGGCACAGAAGAATATGGCTTGTGGTATCCCAAGTGTAAAAATCTCATTATTCAAGCCTTTACAGATGCAGATTGGGCAGGACGAATTGATGATCGTAAGAGTACTAGTGGAGCAACATTCTATCTAGGTGGTTGTCTCGTATCATGGTTGAGCAAAAAGAAAACCTCAATCTCATTATTTACAACATAAGCAGAATACAGTGCAGTAGCATCATGTTGTACTCAAGTCCTTTGGATGAAAAAAAAATTGCAAGATCTTCAAGTACAATTCAGTGAGCCTATTCCCATATTTTGTGACAACACTAGTGCGATCAGCATCTCCAAGAATCCTGTCATGCATTCAAAAATAAAACACATTCCAACCAAATATCATTTTGTTAGAGAACAAGTCGCTGAAAAGAATATCAAACTTGAGTATGTTTGTACAAAAGAACAAATTGCTGATATCTTCACTAAACCTTTACCTCGTCAAGAACTTGAATATCTTTGTCAGAAGCTTGGGATTCTCCCAAGTTCTCATTAGATTACAGGTCTGCAGGACGGTTGTGTATCAGGGGGAGTGGAAGTGTGTACAGGTCCGCAGGATGTTTGTGTTTCAGGGGGCGTTACCCTTTGCCATTGATGTCAAAGGGGCAAACAATGTTGTAGGAAGAGGTGTCATGATCGTAGGGGGAGTACTTGTGTTTCCATCAATGCCAAAGGGGGGGATTTTTGATCAGCAGTTGTCATTGATGTCAACCTAAGCAGCACCAGGGGCTCACCCCATATTGCATGGAAATTTTTACCTACCAAATTACTATATTCTAGTTCAAGAATGCTTTTGATGGTTTTTACGTGTCGAGATGGTTCCGTTGATATATGGCATGCCACGTAATTCTTCACGGTTTGAGAGATATTCATGTTTGAATTTTATACCCCCAGTTAGTGGTCTAAAACCCCATAGGGTTGTGGCATGGGTCATTTAAAAGTCATAATTAATATTTTTTAAGCTCCTAAAATCCGTCCTGTTAGCCACCTATAAAATTTTTCATACCAAATGGTGGCTAAATAATTTTTTAAACCTTAAAGAAACAATTTTATTTCCAAATTGTTAGTTCTTGAAGTTTTATAAAGATAAATTATCCTTGAGTTAATCTTCACTGTTGTTTCCCTCTTAAATTCCGAAAAATATGCTATTTTCCTGAAGAAAAACACTGCTAATAACCCATTTTTCCCTTTCATTTTACCCCTCTTTTCACTCATTATTAACCTTCATTTTTATCCCCTTTTCCCTCATAATATTCCTCTATTTTTCCTCATTTCCCTTCTTCCCTTCATAAAAACCCCTTTGATAAGGTTTAAAAATCCTTTTATACCTTATCGGAATCTTTCAAAAGCCTTTGAAATACTTGAAAAATCATAAAAAAACAGACTTTTTATGCTAAGGCCTTAAGCCCTTTTTCCCTAGCCCCCAGCCCCTTTATTTTCGCATAAAACCAATGTTAAAAAAGTAAGATTTGGGGCCCGATCATGAAATCGCAATTGGGCATTCCATTATGTTTTGTTACCTCTCGCTTTTAAAATCCCCGATTGTGATTAAACCTTTTTGTATATAAAAACCCTTCCTATAAACCCTCAAAAACCTTTGTTTTCCTTTGTATTTTGTAAAACTCCAACCTTTTTATTAAACCCGACGGTTCATTGTCTTGGCCCATTCTCAACCATTGATATAAGACCGATCAATGGCCATTGAAATCTCGCATCGCAAAAGTTCGTTGGATGTGTTCAAGTGTTTCCTTCCCTTTCCTTCGATTTCGATAAGCCCCTCCCACCTAAAAGACCCTAACCACTTCCCCTCCATGTAACTAGGCACTAAGAACAAGAGCTAAACCACAAAGCGCTTATCACAATCAGAAGTTTGAATGAGCGCTTTCCTTTGTTAAAAAGAAAAAACCCCGATGCGATGGTCTTTTGTTAATAAAGGCCCGCATGACAATATCAGCTGTCAGCCCCTATAGATATAACGGCTAGCGCTATTTTCATCCTGCAGCCTTTGCATCATTCTATAGTCCCCCGTCACAATCTCCACTGTTGATTTACCATTCTGATCAACGGCCCTCATATAATCGCATCAGCACATTTCATCGTGCCTTTCTTTTTCCTCCTCCGATTCGCGACCTTGTGATTGAATCTGAACTTTCCATTCCTATGATCCGACGGTCCAGATCTAACCTAAATCCCTTTGTTAATTTACAAATCCCCGTCAGTGTAATTCCATCGGTGAATCTCCGCTATTGATATCTACAGATCAATGGCCCACATTGACCCAAACTCTGCCCGACCCTTGCCTCACGTTCTGTTTCATTAACCCTAGGATTAAATCTGAGGCGTCAATCTTTCTGATCCTACGGTCCATATTCGACCCGATAGGCCCAACTCCTTTGGGACCTATTTTCCCCCTCGACAAATCCTGACCGTTCATTCCTATGATACAACGGTTGAGATTAAAACCATCTTGGCTTTTCCCCCCTACTTCCACCTATGCATCTTGTCTTATCGCGCTCCAATCTCCACTGTTGGATCTACCGGCCTTTGAGCCAACGGTTAGGGACCCACATCACGTAATTTTGAGTTTGAAATTTAATTCCTAAAAATTAAACAATATAGGCGGTTTCTAAAGTACACGTGTCAGCCAGGGACCTATACTGCATTTTTTTGGAGAAAATCTAAAACCACCCCAAAGCAGCGCGACACCAGTGGTTTTTATTGCCAAAACCACTTTCCCTATTTACATTACATTCTCTCATGTTTAATCTCCACCGTTGATCTCTGAGATCTAACGGCTCATGTTCAATCTCGCCTTTAATTCATCACCCTCCACCCATCCTCAAAGGGACTTTATAAGAGAATCTCCTTCGTTGATCTCTGTGGCTGATCTAATCCGATGGCCGAGATTCTTTCCAAAACCCCGAATTTCATTTCACCCTTTTTTCCTCCACCAAAGGTTTTTCACCTATTTTCCTTTTCATTTTCATCTATTTTCATTATAATGTTGCCCATCTACATTATATTATCCTAGTCAATCTTGACCGTTGATCTTGGTAGATCAACGGCCCAGACTTAATCTCCTGCACCATTTATCCAACCACCTCCCATTTGACCCAACGAGAAATCCTTGTCGTTGAATGCTTTCATTCAATGGTCACGAATCTAACCTAAACTCCAAAGCAATATGAACCTATCCCATATGATTTTTTTATAAATTCGTTTGTTTGTGCAGGTTTTAATGGTTTGTGCATTGTTTTAAAAGAAAATTGAAGGTCAGTGATGACGATCCCCCAGGCCTTTATTCGTAAAGAAGATCACTCTGCAGGGTTCCAAATTATGTTTTATCAGTACCTCATGAGCACTGACGCCATTATAAAACCTCTATAATGCCTGCACATCAACAAGACACAACAAAACCTAATCAAGCAAAGAGTATCATTGTTAAAGGATCTAGTCACAACAGAGATGAAGAATTGAATATTGTTTACACAGTTTTGAGGGATTACGGTAATAAATCGACTATCAAAAGCCTAATCCATTAATATGAAGATAGTTTGAAGAACAGAAGATATAAATTAGGCCTAATTAAGCCTAACACACAGAATTAAAAAAAATTAACAGTGTTTTGAAGAAGGACAATCATATCTATCAGTCCGAGAAGCCTCCACTGCCACATCAGAAGCTAATTGAATCCTCTCAGCCACCAAAATCCACCTACAGCCCCAAAGCATTCAAAAGATACCTAGTTATTTCCATAACAGAATATATTCGCCTCAAGACAGCTGAATAGTTATTTTGAATCAAAGAAACTAATTTAAACTGTTAGCAGAGTTATTACAAGGATAGCAAAGAGCCATAAAGTCAACGAAATCTTCCCAGCAAGCTTAATACTTAATGTAAACCAATTAATACAGAGTAAATATCAGAAACTTTCTCCATTGAGCCCCTTAAAGGCCGAGAAGCATCAAAACTGTATTAATTGAGCCTATAGATCTTTTCTCTCATTCCACCTCCTCATTTTCCTATAAAATCTTCTTGAGGAGCGCATTGTAAAGGTTTGGTTGCTGAACTTTGATATAATACTTGTGCTCAAAACTTCCTACATGTAAACAGTGTGTTAGAGGCTCTTAAAGCTTTGTTTTTGATAAAATAAGTTAGGTTGAGAAGAGAAGATTATTGCTGAACTGAAACATTGGACATGAAGAATGTAACTGGATTGACATCAATATACAAGTTGATTCTTAGGATCCTGGTCTATATCACTGGTGAAGTACTTCTTTCTGTCTTATTGTTTTCCTTTCATGTATGCTATTTTGTCCACTTATTCTCTGATAAAGAACATCAAGCATAAAGTTAGGATTTACTGTTTATAGTACCCTTCTCTAACTGATAAGCTTTATCTCAACGTTTTCCTCCAAATTGTGTGTTTAATAAGGTCTTAAGTTAAGTGTAAATATTATCAAGAAATGTTGGTTTGTCCTTGTCTTGATGTTCAAAGCTTGAAAAGAAGTTCTTGAATGATATTTTCATTATATACTCAGTAAAGTTAGACTAGAAAAGTTTATGGTTTGCCCTGTTTTCTAGTTTCTTTCTCCAAAGGTAGTTTTGAAAGTTCCCCTAAGAGTATGTTAAAAGCATTTTAGATTTAAAAGTATCTTATCTAATCTTAGGTTGAAATTTGTTTCCTTATCTGTTTTCATCCCTTCTAAAAGTAATTATGTGTATTACTATGTTGTTTGTCTGATAAGTTAGCTTTAATATAAGCTTGTCCAAAGAAATCTATGGTTAGTCTTATCCTTTGGTTGGTTTTAAACAGTTACTTAAAAGGATTTTATTGTTTGGAAAGACTGATAAATCCTAGGTTAAATTATTGTCTTTTTCCACCCTTTCCACACTTTTAATGTTCCATTCCATCATTTAATCTAAAAGATCTTGAGATATAGATGACTTTCCCGTTGGATCACTTTTGAAATTGTTGCACAATTAAAACCTTTTATGACTCCATAGCCCTATGGACTAAAAACCAAAGTCATATCTATCTTATTAGCCAAATATTTTTCTGATTACCTATACCTTCATCCATTTGAAACTCTTTCATTTTAGGACTTTCCACTCAACTAAAAATCATGCTCAACCATCCAAAACGAAAAAAAAAAAACTTATTCTTAATAACTAGCCTAATATCACACATAAAAGCCTTAAAGATAAATCAATATTTGCACTTATAAGAGATATCCCTCTCTAGATTCAGGAGGGCCAGATCCTAGAATCCCAAAGTGGTTCCATTGTCCTCCCTGCAACTTTAGTCTCACCATTCTGCTAAATTACAGGGAGCTGACATTTCTGGTGACTCCACTGGGGACTGAGTCAAATTTCATCTTAGGTACCCATAAGATTTCATAAAAAACCCTTGATTACAAGTAGCCCTCTTCAAGCACTACTAGGCAAATGGTGATCATGATAAAACTTAATTGAATCAGTGACAAACTAAGGAAACCTTAGGATTCTCATAAGAGCTTATCAAACCTTGAAGGATCATCTAGCTTAGCCATAAGAGTAGAATTTATTTGTCTCATCACTGTAGCTAATTGTTGAAACTGGTTTAGGACACTCTTAGAACCCATAGGATTGAAATAACTCAGAAAAACAAAAAATATTTCAGATTGGTATTCAAATAAACATGGTGGTGGACCATAAAACATTTTACCTCCAAGAAAGCTAAAAATTTCCACCTGGTGACTCCACAATCCTAAACATACCTTCAGACTCCACTGGGAGGACACATTATCATCATAACATCATATAAGCTCAGTTAGAGGACTTTAGGATTAATTTTTTCTTGTTTAAAAGTGTTATCATTTTTAAAGATTATCATATTTGGTTAAACTTTTCTTGTTTAGTTGGGTCTGAAAAACACAACATAGTGGCTCCTAGAAAGATTTATACTAGAGAATATCCTGACTCAAACCCTCCTCAGATAGTTGATAACCCTGAAATAATACTTAGGAAGTCTCCTAAGGCCAAATCTTCAACTGCTTTCAGATTACCCCATAGAGCTAGTTCTATTCCTGAAAACCTTGCAGTGCTACAAGAATCACAAGTTAACTTAAGAAATCTGTTTATAACTAGGTCACTTGATGATATAGATCAGTTAGATTTAGAGCCTTCACTTTCATCACAAGAAAAAAGTGAACATCTAGGTAGCAGAGAAACTGCTCCACTTGATTCACATTTCATTCATAATTTTGGTTTCTCTCATCCTAGATCTGCTCAACAATATATTGTTGGTCCATCTATATCTATTCTTCATACATCCATTTTCCAAACCACTCCATTACAGCCCACTTTCCCTCTTGTCAACCCCCCAATTTCTCCACAACCTCCTATCATGGCAGCATGGTATGCTCCCCTAATCCTTCATTTACCTTTAGTCAATCTCCCACAAGACTATCATTCCAAGATACCATTGTATGATGCCAGTAATACTACTACTGCTTCACAACATGTGGATAAGATGAATGACTACTTTGACAGAAATGAGATTGATGATGAAACTATCAAACTTAGATTATTTTCTTAGAGTTTAGGGGGAGAAGTAAGAAAATGGTTCAAAGGCTTAACCCCTCATATTATTAATGATCTCCAAGCCTTCCATCAGTTATTCTTAAACAAATGGGAAGTCAGGAAAAACCCTCTCCAAATATTTTCTGATTATAAGAATCTCCAAAGAAACACTGGGGAAAGTGTTCATGCCTATTGCACTAGGTTTAACAGCATTTACAATGCCCTTCCCCCCCACAAGGCTCAGCTTTAAACAATTTTCCTGAAGGATTTGATCCTAAGATGGCTTATCAACTGAGAGAGAGAGATCCTTTTACTCTTGAAGATATGAAAAAGTGAGCTCTTGCTGTGGAAGTTAATTTGATGGAGAAAATAGCAAGAATCAGGAATGAGAAGAAAGTTTCTTTTAGAGAGGAATCTACACCTTCCACATCTAGCTCAAAGATGGAAAGAATTATGGAGGAGATGATGAAAAAGATGAGCATACTTGAGAATGCACAAGCTAGTCAAAACCAATCAGCTCCTCAAAACAGAAATCAAAACCAAAATCAGAATTTTAGGAGAAACCAGCCTCAAAATAGACCAAGGGAGGATGATCAATAGATCACTCCTCCTTTTCATCAAAACTATGTAAGTGAAGTTGAAGAAACCAGTGAACAAATAGAGGAATATGAAATCAACATTTTGGTAGTAGATAATGATTATTTTGAAGTTCATTACAATAGGAAACAAAGTCTATACACACCCTATGATGAGAAAAGAGAAGAAGATGAATATTACTATCGAGAAATGGAAAATGTCATCATAGAAACTCCAAAAGAGTATGATCTTAGAAGTAAAAAGAATCTAGAAACCCCCAACAGCAAAACCTCTGAAAATTCTGCAAAAACAGCCCTGTAAATAAACCCAAACTTATAAAACAGAAAGACAAGACAGTGGCTAGAAATTATAATAAAAGTAAAGAGAAAAGCATTCAAAACAGTGAAAAATAGAGTGCAGATATTAGCAACACTGGTACCTCAGCTAGGGCTCCTGTTAAAACAGTTCTAACCAATGTAAATAGAAAAAATCCACAAGCTGATATTGCTGATAAAATGGTGGTTAACAAAGTTGAAACAAACATTGGAAGAAGTCAGCTACCTTTTAGTTTCGAGCAGGAAATTGCCAAGATAAAGATCTTTGTTCCCCTTACTGAATTAGCCACGCAAAATGTGTATAGATCCCAAATTTTGAAGGCTTTTAACATAGAAGAGAATAATGACACTGTTAATCTTAATGATGACCAACCAGAGCTCATATTTGGTCGTAAGATTGAGGGTAGATATCAAGAAGGACTGATTCCTCCTTTTTATGTAAGTTTATAGATTCATGACAATATTTTGCACAATGCTATGCATGATTCAAGGGGTTCTCACAATTTAATGCCCAAATATGTAATGGAGAGTCTCGAACTTTAAATGACTAGACCATACAAAGATCTTTACTCCTTTGACTCAAGCAGAGTGAAATGTTTAGGATTAATCAAAGACCT
The DNA here is from genome assembly GCA_034641835.2 of Pinus albicaulis. Classification (NCBI taxonomy): domain Eukaryota; kingdom Viridiplantae; phylum Streptophyta; class Pinopsida; order Pinales; family Pinaceae; genus Pinus; species Pinus albicaulis. The sequence goes on from CM076577.1 coordinate 1,218,400,944, forward strand.
CTGTGTTAACTTAGCACAAATTCCAGCCACGTGCTTAGTCATGGATATTGTAGTGGCTAATTTACCCCCAAAATATGGTATGATGTTATCAAGATCCTGGGGAGCTAAGTTACAAGGAACTATGCAGATGGATATGACATATGCGACCATCCCTGTCTTTAATTAAACAAGAAGAGTTTACAGGGAATCTCATATGCAATACATGGTTACTAGCCAAGAGAGACTGCAAAACTCTCCCCTTTATTCTGTAAATACAGGCCTTGACTCATTTATCCTTTTCAATGATGAAAAATTCAGTGAACAAGTAACCTTAACTGAATTAATGGCAGATAGAGTGGAGGAGGAATACAACACACAAGTGTCAAAACAATTTGCTAAACCCGAAAACTACAGCAAACAAAACACAAGTCTAGAGCTACAAATCATTCATCCTTTTCTTTTAAACCTTGAAAGTCAAGAAACCAGTCCTCAACACAATGAAAAACCTGAGGAATTAAAACAAATTCAATGAAGTGTTGATCTTCAAGAAAAATCTGAAAGCACGCTAGTTGAAGAGGATAGTAACCAAACTGATGAACCTAAAACTAGTCCTCTTTGGAGTATGAAATTCGATGGGCCTTGCACTAAGAGAAATGCTGGTGTAGACGTCTGGATACATAACATCGAAAATAATCACACTAAAGGCCATTCCTACAAATCAAATTTTCAGTGTTCGAATAACATAGCGGAATACGAATCCCTTCTTTTAGGCTTACAGTTGTTGAAGAAATTAGGAGCCAAGAGAATTAAATTTCATGGGGATTCAGAGTTAATCATTAGGCAAGTAAATGGGGAGTACAATGCCAAAAATCCCAGACTTAGAGCCTACAGGGACGACATCATGGATTTGTTGAAAATTTTTGAGAAATCCCAACTTATTTTTGTCCCAAGAGAAAAGAATATCCTCACCCACAATTTAGCTTTTATGCTAGAAGATGTTTAACACCATTTGAAACCAAACAATGCACAACTCAAATCAAATTTTGACCAGCCGTTCCTGATAATTAGAAATATTGGCAGGTGTTTGATGGAGACAAACAAATAGAAGACTTCCTGCAGTCCAGAAATGAATTTGAACTACCAAGTTCAGATTCAGACTATGAAACATACTTTCCTAGTGAAGAAAATATACTTGATGAAGAAGAAGAGTATCGAGAGATGACTGATGTAAATCTGTTGTCTAAAAAACTTGAAAACATAATAGAAATTGTTGTAGACTTAGAAAAATAAGACTTAGAAACTCTACAGTCTAACAATCAAAGTTTGCCAAAAGGTCTAGTCCCTTTAGAAGAGTTCTTTGATTTCAATGATGTGGCCAAGAAACTAAAACTGGAGCCTGTTGAATCTGAAGTTGAAGAGTGTAATATAGGCAGTCAACTAGAACCAAATATGATCAAACTGTCTAAGACCTTACCAGTTCACATCAAACTCAAATACATAGAGCTGTTTAAATAATTTTCTGATGTTTTTGCGTGGAGTTATGAGGATATGAAATCCTATGACACTGAAATAATTCAACACAAGATACTTCTCAGGGAAAAAAAAAATCCATTTAAACAAAAACTGTGTAGAATAAACCCTATTCAGTTACCTTTGGTTGAGAAGGAAATCAAGAAAATGTATAAAGCTAGTATTATTGTCCCTATTAGATATTCAGAGTGGGTGTCTAATCTAGTGTCAGTTAGGAATAAAACAGGAGATATAAGGCTTTGTATATACTTTAGAAACTTAAACAAAGCCTCATTGAAAGAAAACTACCCTTTACCCAAGATGGACCATATTTTACAAAGGGTAGTAGGGTCTAAAACAATTTATTTGCTTGATGGCTTCTCAAGGTACAATCAGATTTTGGTACATCTTGATGATCAATTAAAGACAACCTTTACTACACCTTGGGGCACTTTCATGTATGTGAAAATGCCCTTTGGTTTAATGAATGCTGGTGCTACATTCCAAAGAGCCATGGATATCTCATTCTTGGAAGAATTGGGCTACTTCATCGTTATTTAACTTGAAGATGTCACTCTTTTTTCCAAGACAGATGAAGAGAACTTAGAACACTTGATAAAAGTATTCAAGAAATGCAAAAAGTTCGGGATATATTTAAATCCAAAGAAAACATTGTTTGGTCTCCAGGAAGGTAAAATTATTGGGCACATCATATCAGAAGAGGGGATAAAGATAGACCCAAAGAGAATTGAGGCTATATTTCAAATCACTCATCCTAGAAACAGCAAGGAACTTCAATCTTTCATTGTAAAGATTAATTTCTTGAGAAGGTTCATACCCAACTTAGCTGAGCTCCTTAGGAATATAAAAAACATGCTAAAAAATGAAGAGAGGATTAAGTGGACCTTAGAAGCAAAGAAATATTTCGAACTGGTCAAACAAGAATTAACCAAAACACCAGTTCTTATAAGTCCTGATTTTTCAAAATATTTTTTTCATTTTCTCCTTTGCATCAGAACATACAGTGGCTGCTGTCCTATTACAGAAAAATTCAAAGGGACGAGAGTAGACCATTGCATTATTTAGTAAGGCATTAAGAGATGCACCCCTGAAATACAATATTATGGAGAAACAATCATTTGCCTTATTTAAAGCCTTAAAAGACTTCAAGGTTTAGATTTTACACTCCCATGTAATTGCATTTGTGCCTAACTCGGTTGTAAAAGACATTCTAACATAGGACCCAGATGGTAAGAGAGGTAAGTGGATAGTTGTGATACTTGAATATGATTTAGAAATCAAGCCCACTAAGCTCATTAAAGGCCAAGGACTAGCTAGATTAATGGATGAATCAAATTTTGAAGTTCTTGATATAAACATGATAAATTATTTTGATGAAGGGAAACTGTCAACTCCCATTATTGCAGACCATTTTATGAATTCCTCTTGGTATGCTGATATTCTATATGTTTTGCTTAATTTCAATACACCTCCTGGTTTATCAAAAACAAAGGCAATTTTTTTAAAGTTAAAAGCTGTAAACTACTGCATTCTAGATAAATGTATTTATTGGAAAATGCAAGTGGTTTATTTCTTAAATGTTTTCCTGAGAATGATGCAGAGAAGGTTAAGCACGAGTTCCATGAAGGAGAATGTGGAGGCCACCTCTACTGGAAGACTACAACCAACAAAATCCTTAGACCTGGTTACTATTGGCCCACCCTCTTTCTATATGTACACAAAATGATAATTTCCTGTCATAAATGCCAACTCTTTGAAGGCAAAAGAAAATTTCTTCCTTTACCATTGCATCAAATCACTGTTGAAGCTCATTTTCAACAGTGGGGTTTAGACTTCATAGGAGAAATCAATCCACCCTCATCTGCCCAGCATAGATGGATTCTCACTGCAATGGACTACTTTACCAAATGGATTGAAGCCATCCCTTCTAGGCAAGCCAATGACTTTGTCATCATAAAATTTATTGAGACTCATATCCTCTCTAGATTTGGTTGTCCTAGGAATATCATCACTGATAATGTTGTTGCATTTGGATCCAAGAATATGGTTGAATTCTATCAAAAATATTAGATAACATTGGGTCATTCTACTACTTATTACCATCAAGGTAATAGGCTGGCAGAATCCTCAAACAAAAATTTGGTAAACATAATCAAGAAGTTTCTGGAGGACAACAAGAAGTCTTGGCACACAAAGCTAGTGCATGCACTATGGGCTGACAAATTAACACTTAAGAAATCTATTGGAATGTCACCCTACCAGATTATGTATGGAATAGATGCAATTTTTCCAACCAGCTTAGGTGTACCAGTTATAAAGCTAATCCAAGAAGTACAGTATGAATACAATGACATGATCAGAAGGATTAATCAGACTATACATCTTCAACAAACCAGAGAGGAGGTCTACAACAGAGCATTACAAAAGCAAGAGAGCATCAAGAAGCTTTTTGACGGAAGGACAAAAGCCATTAATTTTAATATTGGTGACAAAGTGTTAAAGTTGGATTCAATGAGAGAAGATAAGGGAAAGCATGGGAAATTTGATAACTTATGGCTTGGCCCTTATCTCATTCATTTTAGTACTAGTAACAATGCTTATTTCTTGCAGGAATTGAATGGAGCTAAAATGTTTGGGGGTCCTGTCAATGGAAGGACGATCAAACATTATTTCTCTTAAACATAAAAAGTTTGGAAGCCTTTTTATTTTTTTCTCATTGTAAATTTCATAATATTCATTGCATTCAAAGTTATAAAATGAAAAAATACAAAAACAAAAGAAAGAGAAAAGAGGGCAGATTGTAAAATCAATAAAGGTACAACCCCATACCAAAAAAGAGAAACAAAAATATGAAAGTGTGCAAGCTCAAATGCCACTCCTAAAAAGACACACTCCTAGTTATTAATATAGCCTAATCATGACTAATTAGTTTTAAATTTACTGCTATTAGGTTAGTGAAATTAGATTTTCCAAACAGCTTAATCTTGGCTTATCAGTTAGGTAGATTACGATAGAAAATAAAGGTTCAAACAAGCCAAAAAATCTGAACCTATGAGTTTCTAAAAGAAGAATGACTCTAATATATTTAAATCATGAGTCGAAGACAGAAGTAAATTGGTTCTAATAAGCCCAAAACTTGAACTAGAGAACAAACAGAGAACATCTCAAACAGATTTAAAAACAGAGCTAAAGAAAAGAGAAGGATATTCATAAAACTTTCAGATCTTAAGCCTTCAACATTTTGATTTAATTTTATGCAAATAATAATCTATGTGCAGCTTGTTTTTATGCCATATATTAGTAATAAGTTAGACTGTTCAATCCTGACTTGGCTGCTTTTTAAAAATTTCTTGTTTTAGTAATTAGAGAATAAAATTCTGTTAGACAGTCTAATCCTAACAGATAGTAGTTAGGTAGAGAAGCTTATGAACTCAACTATTTAAACTGAGTTCATGGAGAAATAAGAGGTAGACTTAGATTATTTTTTTTCTTTCAAAAGAGTAAAATGTTTGTAAAAAGAGTTTGCCAATCCAAATGCACTCTTAAAGAAGAAAAAATGTTAGATCGGTAGACTTGGGTAGGTAGAAAGCTTGTTTGATAGAGTTCCATTGTTTTTCATGGCTGCTAACATTATGAGAACAGAAGAAGATCGTCCAAGTGAAGAAATTTGCAACCCAATGGATGAGGCATTGATCAGCCCCCCAGAAAATACAAGTCTAAAGTTCTTGATGCCTTCAAGAAGGTGACATCCCCATGTGGAGCCACTGTTAGCCACCTATAAAATTTGTCATATCAAATGGTGGCTAAATCATCTTTTAAACCTTAAAGAAACAATTTTATTGCCAAGTTGTTAGTTCTTGAAGTTTTATAAAGATAACTTATCCTTGATTTAATCTTCACTGTTGCTTCCCTCTTAAATTCTAAAAATTTTGTTGTTTTCCTGAAGAAAAAGAATGCTAATAACCCATTTTTCCCTTTCATTTTACCCCTCTTTTCACTCATTATTAAACTTCATTTTTATCCCATTTTTCCTCATAACATTCCTCTATTTTTCCTCATTTCCCTTCTTCCCTTCATAAAAACCCCTTTGATAAGGTTTAAAACTCCTTTTTTACCTTATCGGAAGATTTCAAAATCCTTTGAAATACTTGAAAAATCATAAAAAACATCCTTTTTGTGCTAAGGCCTTAAGCCCTTTTCGCCCTAGCCCCCAACCCCTTTATTTCCGCATAAAACCAGCGTTAAAAAACCAAGAGTTGGGGCCCGATCGCGCAATTACAATTGGGCATTCCATTGTGTTTTGTTACCTCTCGCTTTTAAAATCCCCGATTGCGATTAAACCCTTTTGTATATAAAAGCCCTTCTTCTAAACCCTCAAAAACCTTTGTTTTCCTTCACATTTTGTAAAAATCCGACCTTTTTATTAAACCCGATGGTTCATTGTCTTGACCCATTCTTAACCATTGATCTAAGACCGATGAATGGCCGTCGGAATCTCACATTGCAAAAGTTCGTTAGATGCATTTAAGTGTTTCCTTCCCTTTCCTCTGATCTTGATAGGCCCCTCCCACCTAAAAGACCCTAACCACTTCCCCTCCATGTAAGTGGGCGCTAATACCAAGCGCTAAAACACAAATCTCTTATTGCAATCGGAAGTTTGAATGAGCACTTTCCTATGTTAGAAAGAAAAAACCTCGATGCAGTGGTCTTTTGTTAATAAAGGCCCGCATGACAATATCAACTGTCGATCCCTATAGATCTAACGGCCAGTCTTGTTTTCACCCCATGCCCTTTGCATTGTTCTATAGTCCCCCATCACAATCTCCACTGTTGATTTACCATTCTAATCAATGGCCCTCGTATAATCGTATCGGTGCATCTCATCGTGCCTTTCTTTTTCCGCCTCTGATTCGCGGCCTTGCAATTGAATCTGAACCGTCCATTCCTGTGATCTGATGGTCTAGATATAACCTAAATCCCTTTGCTAATCTACAAAGCCCCGCAGTGTAATTCCAACAGTGAATCTCCACCGTTGATCTCTGCAGATCAGCGGCCCACATTGACCCAAACTCCACCCGACCCATGTCTCATGTTCTAATTCATTAACCCCGGGATTAAATCTGAGTCATCAATATTTCTCATCCTACAGTCCATATTCGACCCGATAGGCCCTTTGGGACCTATTTTCCCCCTTGACAAATCCTGACCGTTCATTCCTATGATCTGACGATCGAGATTAAAACCATCTTGGCACTTCCCCCCTCCTTCCACTCGGGCATCTTGTCTTATAACGCTCCAATCTCCACCGTTGGATCTAATCGCCTTTGATCCAATGGCTAGGGACCCATATCATGTAATTTTGAGTCCGACAGCTAATTCGTAAAAATTACGCGATATAGGCAATTTCTAAAGTACACGTGTTAGCCAAGGACCTATATCATGTTTTTTTGGAGAAAATCTAAAACCGCCCCAAAGCAGCACGACACCAGTGGTTTTTATTGCAAAAACCACTTTCCCCATTTACATTACATTATCTCATGTTTAATCTCCACCGTTGATCTATGATATATAACGGCTCACATTCAATCTTGCCTTTAGTTCATCGCCCTCCACCCATCCTCCAAGGGACTTCATAAGCGAATCTCTGCTGTTGATTTCTATGGCTGATCTAATCTGACGACCCAGATTCTTTTCGAAACCCCGAATTTCATTTAACCCTTTTTTTCTCCGCCAAAGGTTTCTCACCTATTTTCCTTTACATTTTCATCTATTTTCATTATAACGCTGCCCCTCTACATTATATTATCCCAATCAATCTCGACCATTGATCTTTGTAGATCAACGGCCCAGACTTAATCTCCTGCACCATTTATCCAACCGCCTCCCATCTAACCCAACGAGAAATCCTTGTCGTTGAATGCTTTCATCCAATGGTCGCAAATTTAACCTAAAATCCAAAGTAGTTTTAACCTATCCCGTAGAATTTTTTATAAATTCGTTTGTTTGTGTAGGTTTTAAAAGTTTGTGCATTGTTTTAAAAGAAAATTGAAGGTCAGGGATGATAATCCCCCAGGCCTTTATTCATAAATAAGATCACTCTGCAGGGTTCCAAATTATGTTTTATCAGTACCTCATGAGCACTGACGCCATTATAAAACCTTTGTAACGCTTGCACATCAACAAGACATTACAAAACTTAATCAAGTAAAGAGTATCAGTGTTAAAGGATCTAGTCACAACAGAGATGAAGAATTTAAGATTATTTACACAGTTTTGAGAAATTATAGAAATAAATCGACTACCAAAAGCCTAATTTATTCAATTGAAGATAGTTTGAAGAACAAAAGATAGAAATTAGGCCTAATTAAGCCTAACACACATAATTAAAACAAATTAACAGTCTTTTGAATAAGGAAAATCATATCTATCAGTCCGAGAAGTCCCCACTGCCACATCAGAGGCTAATTGAATCCTATCAGCTACCAAAATCCACATGCAGCCTCAAAGCATTCAAAAGAGGCCTAGTTATTGCCATAACAGAAGATATTCGCCTCAAGATAGCTAAATAGTTATTTCGAGTCAAAGAAACTAATTCAAACTGTCAACAGAGTTATTACAAGGATAAAAAAGAGCCATAAAGTCAACAAAATCTTCCCAGCAAGCTTAATACTTAATGTAAACCAATTAATACAGAGGAAATATCAGAAAATTTCTCCATTGATCCCCTCAAAGGCTGAGAAGAATTAAAACTATATTAATTGAGCCTATAGATATTTTCTCTCATTCCACCTCCTCATTTTCCTATAGAATCTTCTTGAGGAGCGCATTGTAAAGGGTTGGTTGCTGAACTTTGATATAATATTTGTGCTCGAAATTTCCTAAATGCAAATAGTGTTTCAGAGGCTCTTGAAGCTCTGTTTGTGATCAAATAAGTTAGGCTAAGAAGACAAGATGATTGATGAACTGAAACATTAGACTTGAAGAATGTAACTGGATTGACATCAATATACAAGCTGATTCTTGGGATCCTGGTCTATATCACTGGTGAAGTTCTTCTTTCCGTGTTATTGTTTTCCTTTCATGTATGCCATTTTGTCCACTTATTATCTGATAAATAATAACAAGCATAGAGTTAGGATTTACTGTTTATAATACCCTTCTCTGACTGATAAGCTTTATCTCAATGTTTTCCTCCAAATTGTGTGTTTAAGAAGGTCTTAAGTTAAGTGTAAACATTATCAAGAAATTTTGGCTTGTCCTTGTCATGATGTGCAAAGCTTGGAAAGAATTTATTGAATGATATTTTCATTATATACTCAGTAAAGTTAGACTAGAAAAGTTTATGGTTTGCCCTGTCTTCTAGTTTATTTCTCCAAAGGTAGTTCTGAATGTTTCCCAAGAGTATGCTGAAAGAAGTTTAGATTTAAAAGCATCTTATCTAATCTTAGACTACACTTTGTTTCCTTGTCTTTTTTCATCCCTTCTGAAAGTAATTATGTGGATTACTAGATTGTTTGTCTGATAAGCTAGCTTTAATATAAGCTTGTCCAAAGAATTCTATGGTTAGCGCTGTCCTTTGGTTGGTTTTAAGCAGTTAATTAAAAGGCTTTTATTTTTTGGAAAGACTGATAAAACCTAGTTGAAATTATTGTCTTTTTCCACCCTTTCCACACTTTTAATGTTCCATTCCATCATTCAATATAAAATATCTTGAGATATATATGACTTTCCCCTTGGATCACTCTTGAAATTGTTGCACAATTAAAACCTTTTATGACACCATAGCCCAATGGCCTAAAAATTAGTGTCATATCTATTTTATTAGCCAAATCTTGTTATGATTACCTATACCTTCATCCCTTTGAAAATATTTCATTTTAGGACTTTCCACTCAACTTAAAATCATGCTCAACCATCTAAAACCAAAAAAAAACCTCGTTCTTAATAGCTAGCCTAATATCACACATAAAAGCCTTAAAGATAAATCAATATTTGCACTTATAAGAGAGATCCCTCTCTGGATTCAGGAGGGCTAGATCCTAGAATCCCAAAGTGGTTCCAATGTCCTCCCTGCAACTTTAGTCTCACCAATCTGCTGAAATTACAGGGAGCTAACACCTCCCACATTCACTTGTTGAATCCCCTCTCAACCTAAGCATTTATATAAATTGTGATCCTCATTTCCTTCTTATGCAAGGGATTTCGCCATCTGAAACTGGTGATCGTGGAATTTTCACTCTAACATTTTTTATACGAAGGTTAAGAAGCTTAAATTTTTATGAGGTGAAGCCGAAATCCTAAGGAAGTTGCTGTGAAAATTTTAGATCAAGGTGCACGACATTTTCAGAGATATGATATGTGGAAGTTAGGGTTTTAGCAGGCTCCTGAAATTCATTTCAAATAAGTGACCTTGGTAAAATCTTCATAACTCTCTCTCTGAGTATCGGATTGGAATTCCTTAAAATGTGTTAGATAGTTCACAGACTGTAGATTTATCTCTATCTATTTCAGATCCAAATGAAAAAATAGTGACATGTGGTATGCTGTACAAGTTTGCTTTGCTGAAACATTCCATAACTAGTGCATTGTGAGATATTGGGTATAAATCTCTCTTGAAGAATCAAAATTGGTTCAGACCTGTGGCATTGGAAAGAGGACTTAGAGGACTACTACAAGACCACAAATTAGATATTGGGGATCTGAAATAACAAAGATACACCAGATCCAATATCAAGCTCCTAGAAGGCAAAGGAAAAGCTAGATCTTGTGTTGTCAAGGGCTTCAAAGGACCAAGATTTCTAGGGAAGCAAAGCAAAGGAAGGTGTAGGAAAGGGTAGCATGACAAGAGCAAAACCAAGGTGCATAACAACAACAATAATTTCATCACATGAAGTCTTTAAGTGGGCAGTATTGCATACAATAATTGTAAAGGTATCATTATACTAAGTCATTGTAAATACATTATTGTACAAATTGTACTAGTGTATATTTGCCAAGAGTTGAAGAGGCAATGTCGAGTGGTCTAGGATCATCATTAGGTGGTTGTGTCATAGTTGGGGTTATGGTCTAGTGTGTCTTATTCTTCTACATCATTCTATATCATTGTAAAGTGGACCATTTTCCCTGGTACGGGAGTCCATTATTTTTTGAAAATGCAACAAGATGATGGAGCTTAGTGAAATGAAGTCGCCTTCACTAAGTGGGCCTGCAGGCTATTTTTGGCGCAAAGTCTATTTTTAGACATATGGATCATGGTCTATGAGTTGCAGGATGCTATTTATGGATGTTTGGTTGAGTTGGTAAAAATAGATGGACCTCTAATTTTAGACATTGGGTGGTTTCTATTTTTAGACTGTCGAGCTAAAAATAGAACAGTCAAATATTATTAACCCTTAATAATATTTAGACTATAAACATTATCTTATCCTCTTGGAGCACTTCAGTTTGATTCTTGGATGTGGCACATGCAACTGATAGAAGGAAATACGCTTTTCCTAAGGGTTAGTTGAGCTATTGCATGGTTGACTTCAGTTAGAACTCATGTTGCAGAGTTTGGTGGAGTTGATGAGACAATTGGTGGAGTTGTGTTCAGTTTAACTTAGTTGAACTAGTTGTATTTAGTCTAACTGAAAAATACACTAGTGATGAGTGGTGTGAATTAATTATTAATTAATTCACTAATTATTAACTCATAATTAAACTAAATAACACATCATTTAACTGCAATGCATGGACAGTTCAGTGGAGACCAGTGTTAGAGGTGGGTGAAAGGGTGAGTCTACTATCAGTTGTGACTATGGATGTGCATGAGATTTGCACACAAATTGATTGAGATTTCCAATGGGGATTGCGCAGTTGGAGCTAGTGGGATTCAAACTTGGATCTCATCATTACTCATCTTGGATTGCGCAGTAGAGGCAGGCAGACTTGTGGAGGAGATTTGAACCTGTGTCTTGTTCAGATTCCGTGCTAGTTTTGTGTGTAACTATTGGAGATAGTACTGAGTACTTGTGAGGAGTATTTTACTACGATTGTTACATGTTCTCTATCATTATAATATACAGATAGTTGGGGGTTTTCAGCTGTATGTTTTCCCCATTACATACTGTGTTACATATGTGCTTGATTATTGTTTTATGTGCGCATGCAACTGTTTCTATTTCCGCATATTGATGATCAATTGTAGAAGAGGTTATGTATTATGCATGAAGCTTAAATAGTGTGTAATCAGAATAATCTTGGTGAATAATTCAGCAAATTATTCAATTTTCTACAGGGTATCGGAGCGAGAATTGATCATCGGATCTATTACAGTGATTACAATTTATTTCGGTAGACAGACTCTGTAAGCGGGCCAGGTAGCCTCTGGATCCATCATTTATCTAAAAGGTGATATATCCAGTAAATGCCCCTACAGTTGATATCTGTGCTAGAAATACTTTATTCTCACAGATCCAGAAGCAGTTGAGTTTTGAGCTTGGAATTCGAATTTTGCAGCAGTTTTTTTTCTTGGTGCCAGAGTTGAAATGTCTTTCAACGGGTTGCGACTCGAGTATGCCCTTGAGGGAAGTATGAATTATTTTGCATGGAAGGATACAATGGAGGCGGTATTAGATGATAACGGGTTGAAGGATTTCATAGATGTTGAAGTCCCAAAGCCTACTGATGCTGCTCAAGTTGAGGCTTGGCAAAAGAAGATGGCGAAATGTCAAGGGATTCTATTGGAGGGTGTGAAGGATCACATTGTATCCAGCCTGCATGGAAAATATATTCCATACCTGATGTGGAAAGCGTTGACAGATCTATTCCAGAGAAAGAGCGACCAGAGGAAGTTGGCGCTCATGGACAAACTCAGAAACATTAAGATGGAGAAAGGCGATAGTATCGCCAAGTACCTCACGAAGTTCACTCAATGCAGAGATAAGTTGGGAAGTGTGGGGGTGACTGTCGATGATGAAGACTTGGTGGATATGGCTCTCATTGGTCTTTCGAAGAGATGGCATTCCTATCATGACTCTGTTAATGGTCGGGAGAAGTTGCCAAGATGGGAGCAACTTTGGTCGGATCTCATGCAAGAGGAGATAAGGCGGACTACCATGGACGGATCTTCATCAAAGGCATCTGATGAAGAAAATTGCGCTTTGGCTACCAAAGAAAAGAAGGGGAAGAGCAAGAAAGCTTCTCAGTCTGGTGTGAAAGGCAAGAAGAAATACATGTCCAAGGTGAAGTGCTTTCACTGTCACCAGCACGGACATTATGCCATAAATTGTCTGCAGAAGAAGAAAAATAAGCATGCTGCTGGATCTGCAGCAGGAGAGGCCTTAGCCTCACAGTTTGAGCTAGATTTTTCACTGATCACATGCTTGGTTTCAAGTTTGATGGGATCAATATGGTTCTTGGACAGTGGTGCGTCATTTCACATGACCGGAGATCGGGATTTGTTTTCAGATCTGGAGGAGAAAGATCTTGGAGTGCACATCGAGATGGGCGATGATGGTAGATACAGTGCGACCGGTTTCGGTACCATTTCCTTTGAGAGGGAGTCTGGTAAACCATTCGTATTGAAGGAAGTATTGCATGTTCTAGGATTGATGAAGAATCTGATCTTTGTGGCGATGTTGGAAGAGAAGGGGTATGATGTGGTCTTCAGCGAGGGAAAGGATTTCCTGCGCAGTAACACAAGTGGAGAAACCCGGAAGAGAGGGGTTCGAGTCAAGAACCTTTATCAGTTGCAAGTAGATGGCTGCGCAGCAATGGCATGCAAGGTGGAAGAAGTGGTGAGCTGGGATGATGGCGGGCTGTGGCACTGGAGATTGGGCCACCTTCACCATGGATCTTTGAAGATACTGCAGTAGATTTCTACTGAGCTTCCTAAGGGTACTCTTGTGCAGTCAGATCAGTGCAAGGGGTGTACCTTGGGAAAATTTGTGAAATCCACCTTTCACGATAAGGATAGTCGAACCACGACGATCCTTGAGAGAATCCTCACAGACGTGTGTGGACCTTTCTCAGTATCTTCGATAGCAAAGCACAAGTACTATGTGATCTTTGTTGATGATTTCTCTCGGAAGTGCTGGATCTTCTTCATGCAGAAGAAGAGCGAGACATACTCAAAGTTCTGTGAGTTTAAGGCGCTGGTTGAGAAGGAATTGGGGAAGCATGTGAAGGTTCTTAGGAGCGAAAATGGTGGTGAATTCATCTCTGTTGAATTCAAGTACTTTTGCAGTGCATAAGGGATTCAGAGAGAGCTCATCGCACCCCATAACCCACAGCAAAACGGGGTTGCTGAGCAGAAGAACAGAATGATCGTGGGTGCTGCACTGGCGATGTTGCATGATCAGGGCCTACCCCTTCACTTGTGGGCAGAGGCATGCAATACTGCAGTGTATGTTCAGAACCATTGTCCTCACAAGATACTTGGCATGAGTACACTAGAGGAGGGATTTTCTGGCAAGAGGCCTGATATTTCCCACTTGAGGATTTTTGGCTCACATGTTTACATGCATGTGACGAAGGATGCCAGAAAGAAGCTGAATCCGACCGCAGAGGTTGGGATATTTGTGGGGTACACTGATATGCCCCACAACTATCATGTGTATTTGCCAGACAGTTGCAAGATTGTTGTGCGACGGGATATCAAATTTCAGGAGGAGAAAGCCATGCAGTGTTCGCTTGAGAGGGAGCCACACTTGCATGCATATGAGGAGCTATTAGTTCCTAAGGATGAGCTTCAGGATGTGAATCAGAAACATGAGGAATTTCATGGAGTGGAAGAGACCACTCATGCAGCGCCAACCATCATAGGGTGCAAGCGCACTACAAAATCTGAGCGACTGGCTCAAGATGCAGAGAAGGTTGTAGGAGCACCTACAGCACAGCGTAGACAGAGACAGTCACCGGACCGGTACACTGGATACATGGCTCTTGTGAGAAAATGTGTCGTGACAGAGCCATCCTCTTTCGAGGAAGCTGTGGAGGACCCCGCATGGGTAGATGCCATGGTGGAAGAGTATGATTCGATTATCAGAAACAGTGCATGGGAGATTATCCCGCGACCGGAGGGGAAATCAGTGGTGGGTTCGCGATGGATCTACAAAGTGAAGCAGGCGGCTGACGGGAGTGTGGAGAAGTACAAGGCAAGATTTTTCGCCCGTGGCTTTTCACAGATCGAGGGGATTGACTATGAGGAGACCTTTGCACCTGTCGCAAGGTACTCTTCCATACGGACGATCCTTGCTCTCTCAGCGCAGATGGGGTGGCACATTCATCAGATGGATGTGAAGACTGCGTTCCTCAACGAAGTCATTGAGGAGGAGGTGTACATAGAGCAACCTGAAGGTTTCGAGATCTTCAGCAGTGAGTCGCATGTGTGCAGACTCAAGAGAGCACTGTACGGGTTGAAGCAAGCACCTCGTGCTTGGTACACACGGATAGACAGTTACTTCACCGGACTTGGATTCTCTAAGAGTGAGGCGGATCCTAACCTGTACCAGATTGTGGTGGAGGGGAAGTTGCTGATCATTGTACTGTATGTAGATGATCTGATTTTGACGGGTGATGAGGTGTTGATACTTTCATGCAAGGAGGATCTTGCTAGAGAGTTTGAGATGAAGGACTTGGGCCTCCTTCATTATTTCCTGGGATTGGAAATTTGGCAGCGCAGTGATGGAATATTTGTTTCTCAGGGTAAGTATGCCCGGGAGATACTGGAGAAGTTCAACATGCATGGCTGCAAGCCTGTTGATACTCCTCTTCCTGGAGGTTGGAGGAAGGAGGATGCTACTTCAGCGGAGGTAGTGGATGCCACTGTTTATTGACAATTGGTGGGGTCGCTTATGTATCTGGTCAATACACGACCCGATATATGCTATGTTGTTAACCAGCTTTCGCAAGCTATGGTTAAGCCTACCAAGCTCTTCTGGAAGGCAGGCAAGCATGTATTGCGTTATCTTAGAGGCACATCGGGATATGGTTTTTGGTACAGACAGGAGGATGAGGTGAAGCTGTGTGGCTTCACGGATGCAGATTGGGAAGGGAGCCCAACGGACCGAAAGAGCACATCTGGAGGGATATTCATTATTGGGTCGACAGCAGTTTCTTGGTACAGCAGGAAGGAGAGATCCGTGGCACTCAGTTCAGTAGAGGCTGAGTATATGGCAGCAAGCTTGGCTGCATGCGAGGCCATATGGATGAGGAAGATCCTGGTCGGGTTGTTTGGGTCACACTTGGAGCCTACTGTGATTTATTGTGATAACCAGAGTTGCATTAAACTCTCAACTAATCCAGTATTTCATGATAGATCCAAACACATCGACATCAGGTACCATCATATCAGAGATTGTGTGCAGCGGAGAATCATGTTACTTTCATACATTCCCACGGAGGATCGGGATGCTGATATCTTGACGAAGGCGCTCACCAGGAGCAAATTCGAATACCACAGAGGTAGGATAGGGGTTGCAGATAATCCATATCTTGTTGAGAGGGAGTGTTGAAAATGCAACAAGATGATGGAGCTTAGTGAAAAGAAGTCGCCTTCACTAAGTGGGCCCGCAGGCTATTTTTGGCGCAAAGTCTATTTTTAGACATAGAGATCATGGTCTATGAGTTGTAGGATGCTATTTATGGATGATTGGTTGAGTTGGTAAAAATAGATGGACCTCTATTTTTAGACATTGGGCGGTTTCTATTTTTAGACTGTCGAGCTAAAAATAGAACAGTCAAATATTATTAACCCTTAATAATATTTAGACTATAAACATTATCTTATCCTCTTGGAACACTTCAGTTTGATACTTGGATGTGGCACATGCAGCTGACAGAAGGAAATACGCTTTTCCTAAAGGTTAGTTGAGCTATTGCATGGTTGACTTCAGTTAGAACTCATGTGGTAGAGTTTGGTGGAGTTGATGAGACAGTTGGTGGAGTTGTGTTCGGTTTAACTTAGTTGAACTAGTTGTATTTAGTCTAACTGACAAATACACTAGTGATGAGTGTTGTGAATTAATTATTAATTAATTCACTAATTATTAACTCATAATTCAACTAAAGAACACATCAGTTAACTGCAATGCATGGATAGTTCAATGGAGACCAGTGTTAGAGGTGGGTGAAAGGGTGAGCCTACTATCAGTTGTGACTATGGCTGTGCATGAGATTTGCACACACATTGATTGAGATTGCCAATGAGGATTGCGCAGTTGGAGCTAGTGGGATTCGAACTTGGATCTCATCATTACTCATCTTTGATTGCGCAGTAGAGGCAGACAGACTTGTGGAGGAGATTTGAACCCGTGACTTGTTCAGCTTCCGTGCTAGTTTTGTGTGTAACTATTGGAGATAGTGCTGAGTACTTGTGAGGAGTATTGTACTACAATTGTTACAAGTTCTCTATCATTATAATATACAGATAGTTGGGGGTTTTCAGCTGTATGCTTTCCCCATTACATACTGTGTTACATATGTGCTTGATTATTGTTTTATGTGCGCATGCGACTGTTTCTATTTCCACATATTGATGATAAATTGTAGAAGAGGTTATGTACTATGCATGAAGCTTAAATAGTGTGCAATGAGGATAATCTCGGTGAATAATTCAGCAAATTATTCAATTTTCTACATTCTTCTTTTATTATTCTACAGGGTGGTAGGGTGGTTCTAGGATGAGTTGTAGCTCATTGGGTGTTAGGGAATTCGTTCAATTGACTACAGAAGAATCACAAGAGTTGGAGGGTCCATCCAGTGGGAGCTAGAGAAGAATTCTTTTCTAGATTCTAGGAATTTGGAGCTTTATTTTCAATTGGAGTTGAATATTAACAAATTATTAGAAAAGCATTAGGTGGTTTTTGTCCCAGAGTGGGTTTCCACCTTAAAAACTGTGTGCATTTGTGTTCCTTTTGTTTAATTCTATCATTATAATAATTGAAGATTAGCTAATTCTCTAATTGAAAGGAATATTGATTCACCCCCCCCTCTCAGTATTTCCAACACATCATTCCCTAGAGGACCATCATTTTGGAATGCATCTAACAACATTGTCTCCATGGAGGTTGTATCCCTTAAGTATTCATCCATACCAACATTTATTTGATATCCTCCATTGCCAACTTGTGAAGAACTACTATTCCTGTATTCATTCCTAATTGGTGAATCTGGACGTAGTGGGAATTGAATAGGTGGTTGATTCAACCATTCTTGGTATCGTTCCTCTCCATTTTTTTCTCTTAATTCATCCTTCTCTTGATTTGACGTTTTCGTGGTGTGCAACGGAAGATGGTAGGTAGGTCACTCATCATCACTAGAATCCTAATAATTTGAAAAAATATATTTGAACATGATTAGTACAAAATATATGATATCAATTAGTAAGAACATTGAAAATGCATGATTAATTGGTTGACATTGAAATAATTATGTTAATATACCAAACAATTATTATTATCATCATTTTCCAAAGATTGTGGCTAGAAGATGCAATATTGTTACAATTGGCAGGGTGAAGCAATTGTCCATTTTCATCTACCAAATGCGCCTTATGGTATGTTGCTCCTGATAAGAGATTTCGACATTTTGTAGTTGTTTGAATATTTTCTGCATCTAAACTCGATTCTGAATCTACATGAACCTGAAAATTTGTATACATTATAAATTTTATTAAGCTGATTGACATGGATAAAAACATAAATTCAATTAGATAATGAAAATATGAATAAAATTTGAAGTAAATATTATGTCTCGAGATAGCTAGGGAGAACTCCGTGATGGACTTTGAGAAATAATATGGAACAAGTTGGATTTTGAACAATTGTCCATTCAACATAATTATGATACTTTATCCCTACATTTTAGCAAAATCAACAATAAATTTTGGTGTACACACCTAAAAGTAATTTTGGTTCCTTAAAAATGGACTTATTGTTAGTGGTGCTAATGTACATATTACCACATTGGTGCGTTTTAGTTACTGCGAACAGGTGCGATGTTATTAATTGACGCATTGAAGCTGAATAGTCACAAATTAAAAAAGCACAACTATATTTTTTTTAAGTGAAAATAAAGCGGTAAATTGGAAAATGGGCGGAAAAATATTTTCAAAAATCAATTTTCATAAAAAGATTCTTTAAATAGTAAACACTTTTCATTATTTCGTTATTTTTGAAAAAAATTTCAAGGAGGTATTTACACAAGATATAACTGGAGCAAGATAGCACAAGAGCAATGTGAAGTAGCGAAATCCTTTAGAACATAACTTTTCAAAAAATCAGAATTCCAAACCTCTGGTGATTCAAACCTATAGCATAGAATTTCAAACCATCTCATGATTAAATTTTATTTATTTTTTTACATTTTCTGCAATAATTTTTATGCAGTAAGTAAAAAATTTAAATTTACTGTTCATTTAAATTTAAATCCATACTTACGCTAAACCCTTGATTCTTTTTGTTTCTAACTTTGCTTCTTCCTGTTTCTGTGATTTTCCAATTAGGCCTTTTCATTTCAGATTTATAGGGTTTGTATTGCTATATATATAGGTGTATGACATCTAACCCACGAGATGACTTGCATAGTTGGATCCCAATCCATGTCAGCCTTTGCTTGAATTTTTAAAAAATTAATTTTTTGTAATCTATGGGCCCTGTGTAAACTAGCGCATCAGTGCACTTTCTTATCACAGCACACCACGCACATATTGTTCGATAAAAAAATTTAAAAACACACACACACACACACATATATATATTCATGTGCCTTATGTAAAATAGGGCACCAATGCATTATTTCATTATAGCGCACCGTGCACATACTGTTTGGAAAAAAAAAAAAATATCTGTGTTAATCGGTGCACCATTTAACATATAACACACCAGGTCTCCTTCTTGATAGAGAGAATCGTATGATGGTCCCCTATTTTCGCAGTGAATTTCTAAGAATAGGCTGCACCACCCGCTCCATGACACCATATGCTACAAAATCTAAAACTGGAGATTTTTATTAATTTTTTCGCATTAGTCAGTGCACCGGTTAACATATAACCCACAAGTGATACTTGTTGACATAGAGCACCGTACGATGTTTCTACTTTTTTGACAGTGCATTTATAAGAACATGACACACCGACGTCGGTGCTTACATCATTAAAGGCGAATCGGTTTCTTGATTTTTTTTAGTTTTACCTAAACATTTTATGATTTATTTATAAAATATATTAATGAGTGGTATGGTATATGTTTCATATTGATAAAGAAATGGCTGACAAGAGATCAAGTAACAAAAATACTAATAGCACATCAAGAAAAGCAAGAAAGGCAAGTTCTTTGTAAATTCTTTACAAAAAATATTATTTTTGAACTATATGTAAGTTTAACTAATATGTATTGTTTATTGTGTATTTTGCAAAGCCACAAAATGAAGAAGCTTGACAAGATTATTTCTGATCTAGGACTAGAAGAGCGTAAAATCTTGATGGAAAAATTGCAAAAGGATGAATCAAGTGAATGAAAAAATACTATCGATTCAATATGAAATTATTTTTTTAATTTTCATTCATAATATACATAAAATTATTAGATAACACATTTCAAACAATATATTAATTCGCATATGTTTAATGTTCTATAGGGACCAACAACTCAGAAAATGAATGTTGTTATAAGAAAATTATAAAAATAAAACATGAAAAAGAAAATTAATTTCTCCTTAGCTCATCTGGAGTGGTGATGGAGGTTAAAGAAAGGGGGAAAAACTTTTAAAAACTTTGAGGGATCTAATGGAAAGAATGTATGGACGTTATTTCCACTTACAATAAAAAAATCAATCCAATGATTCCAAGAACCAAATTTTATCTAAACTACAGGATGAGTTTCCAGAGAATAGGTCAATGAGACATGTCAGAATTTTAATAACAAAAACGTACAACAACAAAAAACAAGGAATGAAAAAGTAATATTCCTTTAAATTTTTTTATATAATTATATGTATATATTAGTAGAAATTAATCATTTATAAATATCACTTTTTTTATATTTACTTTTCATATATCAATATAAAAATTGTAGGTTTTAACCCTGTATAGAAATTATATGCAAACGAATCTTAAAAACAAAAAATAAACAATAGCGAGAGCATAAAACATAAAACAGATATACACAGAGATTTTCCCCTGGATCCCAAATCGCGACGACCAGCTTGATTTTTCATTATATTCCTTTTAGTGTTACAACACATATATGTACATGCTGAAGCATACATAAACCCCAATCCATTAATCCTGGACTAGAACATAATCGTAGTTCGCTTGACTGGATCTACAAAATACCAGGGGCCAAAAACCGTCATGCCCCAAAACCATGGGCGGGTCTACCCACCAGAAAATAAGGCCCAATTTTTTTTCCCGAGGGCGCATCCCCGGACCTTGATAGGGGGGGTTTTCGCCCCCCCTGTGACCCCCCTACTGCACCCAACCTAATGTACAGGGGGGTGCTATCACGTGACTAGTCATGGAAAGAATATAACACATATCCAACATTATCCCACTTTTTTATTTCTTTCTGCAGGGGGCCACAGGAGATTTGAGTCATTAGCCTAGCTTTGCAACACCCATTGTTTCTCTACACCAAGAGAAATTCTGAGTTCTTACAGACTTTTTCAATGCATCTGTAACATTCTTCAAATTTTCCACCTTTACCAGCGACACCCTTTTAGCCTCAACCATATCTCTCACAAAGTGATATTGAACATCAATGTGCTTTTTATTTGAATGATAAGCAGGGTTCTTAGCCAAGAAAATTTCATTTTGGCTATAACAGTATATCCTTATAGCTTCTGCACCAACCCCATACTTGAACACAATCTCTCAAACCAAACTACTTCTTTGCTTTCATGAGTGGCTTCTATGTATTCTGCCTCTGTAGTTCAAAGAACCACTACAGACTGTATTTTACTCATCCAATTGACTACACCTCTAAAAAGGCTAAACACATACCCACTTGTAGATCTTCTTTGGTCCAAATCTCTAGCCCAATCTGCATCAACAAAACCAAAAATTTCCAACACTCTTTCCAATCCTGGTCTTCCTTGGTAACACATGCCATAATCACTAATTCCATGCAAATATCTGAAAACCCAGTTCAGTGCTATCCAATGCTCCTTCCCTGGGTTTGAAATAAACCTCCTCAATACTCCCATTGCATGTGAAATGTCTGGTCTAGTACATACCATTGCATACATTAGGCTACCCACTTCACTTGCATATGGAACACGGGACATATCCTCATCTTCTTCTTGTGTCTTGGGACACTGTTCAGCAGACAACTTTACACCTACAGGAATCAGAGCATTCACCGATTTACTATCCTGCATATTGAACCTTTGCAATACAGTCTCGACATACTTCCTCTGGTTTAACCAGAGCTTCCTCTTTTCCTGATCTCTCTTAATTTCCATGCCCAAAATATAGTTTGCAGCACCGAGATCCCTCATATCGAATTTGAAGAATAGTTGGGTCTTCAAATCTTGGATAATTTCTTTGTCATTTCCAGTCAACAACATATCATCCATAAACAAGACCAAATAAATAACATGGTCACCAATTAATTTAAAATAAACAAAGTGATCCTCCTTTCTTCTGGTGAAGCCAAGTCCCCGTATATAGGTATCAAATTTCTGATACCACATCCTTGGTGACTATTTTAACCCATACAGAGACTACTTTAACCTGCATACCAGTTCTTTCTTCCCCTTCACCATAAAGCCTTCAGGTTGTTTCATGTATATCTCCTCTTCCAGATCCCTGTGAAGAAATGTTGTCTTCGCATCCATCTGTTCTACCTCAAAATCAAATGTAGCAGCAATAGATAAAAGTAATCTAGTAGAAATAACTTTAGCAACAGGAGAAAAAATATCACCAAACTCAATTCTCGGCACCTGGGAATGACCTTTTGCTACCAAACAAGCTTTGTATTTCTCCACCTTGCCTTCTACATTCATCTTCTTCTTAAACACCCATTTTCTCCTGATAGGATTCCTTCCAGCCAGCAACACCACCAGATCCCATGCCTCATTTTTATGCAAGGATGTCATTTAATCAACCATGTCCTCCTTCCAGAGTTTTCCATCCTCTAAATCTATTTCCTCCCTAAAAATTTTGGGATCATCATCAGTTATAGTTAAAGAAAAATTTGAAGAGAAAGCAGATGGAGTATACTTTTCTGGTTGTCTTCTTTCCTGAACTAATCTTCTCACAGCTGGAGTTTTTGGCTCTTCCTCTTCTGAGTCTTCTTCTATTGTAGAGTATGATTCATCTTCCTTTTGCTCAAAGTCTATCTTCTCAGGTTCCTTAGGTAGGAACTCATGTTTAACCACATATTTCACCTCTCTAAACACCACATCTCGGCTGTACACAACCTTCCTTGTTTTCAAGTTCCAAAGCTTGTAACCCTTTAAACCATCCTTATACCAAATAAAGTTGAAACTTTGATATTTATTATCCAACTTGGTCCTTTTCTCCTTTGGAACATGTACATATGCATCACATCCAAATACCCTCAGATGTGAAAGAGATGGTTTCTTACAAGTCCATACCTCATGTGGAGTCTTATCCTCCAATGCGGATGAAGGTGATCTATTAACCAAGTAACATGCAGTCTCCATTTCCTCTACCCATAATTCTTGTCCTAACCCAGTACCAATGAGCATGATTCTTTCTGCAACTCCATTTTTCTGAGGTGTGTATGGAGTAGTCTTCTGCCGTGCTATACCACAATTCTTAAATAACTCTCCAAATTCCTTCTTGCAGAACTTCCGACCATTATCTGTCCTCAACACCTTTATCTTCTTCTCTATCTAGTTTTCCACCAGAGCCTTAAATTCTTTAAATCTGGCAAAGACCTAAGATTTCTTCCTCAGGAAATATATCCATGTATTCCTTGAGAAGTCATATATGAATGAAACATAGTACACAGACTTACCCAGTAATGGAACCGACACATGTCCAAACACATCACTGTGCACAAGCTCTAATATCTTGTTCGCCCTCTTAACACCAGAAGGAAAACTCACCTGATTCTGCTTCCCATATACACAATGTTCATAGAAATCAAAATCCAGAGATATATTGGACATACCTTTTACCATACCATTTCCATGCAGTATCCGAAGGCCCTTCTCTCCCCTATGTCCAAGCCTTTGATGCCATAGCATGCTATTTTCTCCAGAGACCGCTAGGCTTTCCACTCCACTTTCAGGAAACACAAAAATATTGCACCCATCAATACCAATGCTTCCCTGAATCTTTTACACAGTTCTAATCCGAACTCCCCGCATTAATACCAGTGCTCCCCGAACCATCTTACAGGCATCTTTCTCGAACACTATTTTTAGACCTGCACCATCCATCTTGCTTACAAAAATCATATTTTTGGCCAATGCAGGAATGTGCAGAACACCAAGAACTATTCTAATCCTTACACCTTGTAGCTACAACTTAACTTTTCCATGTCCAACGATTCTAGCCTTCCTATCATCCCATAATAAGACACCATCGCCACTGTATTTCTCATACTCGCAGAACCACTCCCTATGGGGAGTGAGGTGAAAGGATGCACATGTGTATTTGAAGAAGAATCCAAATACACATCCCCACCTTCATCCGAGGTGGTTTTTACCTGTGCAAAAGGAGCATCATCAGATCCCTTTCCTTTCTTATGACCTTTAGATTTGTAATCCTTTTTGTAGTGCTCTTCCTTTCTGCATTTCCAACACACCTTTACAAACTTTCCAGGAGATTTAGATCTCCCTCTAGATTTAGATCTCCCACTCGAAACCTTATTCATGTTTCTGTTCTGCGACCTTCCTCATATAGATAAGGAATCTCCATTCTGAACCTCCATGCTTATCTGTCTCATTTCCTCCGACAGCAAGGATGAGACAATCTCATCAAAATTCAAGGTAGTTGTATTGCTACCTATTGCAGTAACCAGAATGTCCCACGAGTCTGGTAGAGAACACAACAAACTGATGCACTTATCTTCATATAATATTTTAATATCAAAAGATAACAGCTGACTTACCACTGTATTGAAGGTGTTCAGATGCTTTGTCACTGAGTCTCCATCCTTCATCCTCAGGTTATACAGCTTTTTCCGCAGGAACAATTTATTCACTAGAGACATAGATTGGTACAAACTCCCAAGTCTGTCCCACAAATTATTTTTCATAGCTTCCCTAGATACATTCAACAACACCGAATCTGAGACAGAAAACCATATTATTCTCTTCGCCTTCTGATCCAAATTCCTTCAGTCTTCATCTAACATTTCCATTGGTTTAGTACATGGATCTACCACAATCCACTGGTCTTTATCCATCAACAGATCCTCCATCTTGAGCTTCCACAACTCAAAACTCTAACCATTAAATTTCTCGATCTCTATCTTCCCGCCGCTCGCCATCTTCTTTCACTGCAAGAATCGATCTCGCATATCTCCCACTGAATAGGGTCTACCTCAGGCCCGAGAAAAAAAACTTTCAGTAGCAAAGGCATCCCCTTGAAACTGAAACAACTTTGATACCAAATGTAGGTTTTAACCTTGTACAAAAATTATCTTCAAATGAATCTTAAAAATAGAAAATAAACAATAGCGAGAGAATAAAACATAAAATAGATATACACAGAGATTTCCCCTAGATCCAGAATCGGGACGACTAGCTTGATTTTTCATTATATTCATTTTAGTGTTACAACACATATATATACATGCCAAAGCATACATAAACCCCAATCCATTAACCCTATATTAGAACATAACTATAGTTCCCTTCACCGGATCTAAAAAATACCAGGGGATGAAAACCATCATGCCCCAAAGTCATGTGCAAACCCATGCACAAAACCATGGGCAGGTCCACCCACCAGAAAATAAGGCACAATTTTTTTTTCCCTGAGGTGCTACCCTGGACCCCGACAGGGGGGGCTGTCGCCCCCCCTATGACCCCCTGCTGCGCCCGGTGTAACTTACACGGGGGCTATTGCCCCACCGCGCGTGAGTAGTCGTGGAAAGAATATAACACATACCCAAAAAAAATTAAATGGTTTATTATCATGTTACATTTTTATGAGTATTATGAAAATCTCAAAGGATGAATGAGCTGATATAAAAAATATGCCAGTAAGAATGTCCAAAAAGGTGTACAAGGAGATGGTTAAAGAAATGGACATAATTGCATCGCACGAGGAGCCATCTCAACAACAACATGCTTCAAATGTAATATGTAATCATTCAAGTTTTTTATTAAGTACAATAAATAAACAATTTAGCATTAAATATTAATTTAAAGTATTTTCTTGCAGAAAATAAAAGAAAATGGAACTCATGCATCACATAAAATAGGATGACAATGAAGAAAAGGGTTAATATCTAAGTTTGTGAGTAATTTTTACTTCCTTATAAAAACTTAACTAGATTTATATTTTAAGTTGTTTTACAACAATCATCATTGAATGTCTTCAAACAGGTGCTAACATATAGAGAAGAACCATTAGACGAATTGATTGACATTAGGTTAAATATGGGTTGTCAGTATATGTTGGCATATCATAAATTAATTGTGGAATTTGTAAGCATCTATCGACCTTGTTTTACTTAGCTCCATCTATAATTAATAGAACAAAAATATATTTTATATTAAATATATGAGTTGTTATGGGGTCTAAAATTTGCAGGAAACAAAGTATGGAACTATGCCAACAAATGAATTGTTGAGAGATTGCATGAAATTTGGTTTTGAAAGAATGTGTATAGCTCATGAGTCAATTGTTGCTATGGTATGTCATTTCTTTTCGATTTACATTGATGCATATTATTTAATATTTCAATTTTCATTATTCTCACCAATGTATATACACTCATTACAGTTTATTTTTATGTTTGTAGATGGAAGGTGAAGAAGAAGAAAACAATCAACGTCGTGAACAAAAATTCCTCAAAATAACCCGTCATGGAAGTAGCTCGAGGAGTGACAAAAGTTCAAGAGAAGAATGATGATCATTATGTTTGGATATCAAAGCAACGCATTGTATTTTTTGAAATATTTGTCTTCGAAACCAACCATTTTGTTTAATGTAATGGACATAGTGTCCCAATTGAAAGACAAAGTGACTCCAATAATTTTCCCATTTTGTATGACAAAGAGTGTCTTATTCGTATATATATAATAAAATACATTTTAATTTATTCTATTGAATTCTCCATTATCGCTGTGAAATATAACACCACTGATTAAATATATGGACGATTAAATATTATAATGAGGAGATGTGAAATCTGATGATATGATATAACAAATTAATCCAAACATCACATTCAAATGCACTAATAAAAATTTAATTTATATGAATACTGTTATAAGATACGTGCCATCTTTTGATGAATAATGAATTTTAAAAAATCATAATAATTATGATATGATATAACAAATTAATCCAAACATCACATTTAAATGCACTAATGTTATAAGATATGTGCTGACTTTTGATGAATAATGAATTTACAAAAATCACAATAATTGCATTGTTACAGGTCAATGTTTCTAAAACAACAAAATGAACATCAGTGCATGTCAGTTACTATACACTGGTGCATTTGTATGATAATGCACACTAGTGTGTTTCTATGACCTATGGGCACTACACAAATACCAATACCAATTATAAATCTCAGTGCATTTGTGTGATATTGTGCACCAATGCATTTATGTGCGACTAGTCACTGGTGCATTTCTATGACCTATGGGCACCACAAAAATACCAATACGAATTAGAATGATTGGTGATTTTATCTGATACTACGCATCGGTGCATTTATATATTACTATGCACCAGTGCATTGATATGACCTATGGGCATCGAAAAACTCCCAATACCAATTAGAATGGCTCAGTGCGTTGTATCACCTACAGTGCACCCGGTGCATTTTTAGACATTTATGGCCCGGTGCATGCACCTTTGACCGCCCCGAGGCAACCATATGGATGACATGCACTGGGACATTTCTAAACATCCTGGGGCGTCCTTTATATGTTTTTTGTCCCGTTGCTTAATAGGTTTTTAGTATTAGTGCACTCACTCTAAAATGCACTAGTGTGTTGACACTTGATAAGCGCACTGATGAGAAAAACATCAGTAATAACCTTCGGCCACCCACTTTTTTTTAGTTGCATTGAAATTCCATTACAAGATTTGCCAAAACCTTCGTTACCTAAAATAGATGTTGTAGAATTTTTTTTTTGACAATTTTGGCTAATTTTATAATAATAAAAACCTTCATTATGTAATATTCAAAATTAGCTTTCAGCTAGTTAGAATATTAAAATTTTCTTTTGTCACTTAGATAGATGAATAAGAGCGTAGGGAGACCCATAAATCTCCTTAGTAGGAATAAAATCTCTTCTAATGTGAATAAGGATCATCTTAGGAGCTGGATAAAGCACCCTCATGTGTGAATAGAGGTTGGAGCATGTGGATGGGGTCAAGTTTGACCAAATAACCAGCGTTGGTATGGAAGGAGTGGATAGTTAATGAGGTAAAATGCAGTGTTAATGGGAGGAAGTCTCCATGAGAGTAGGGGATTTAATGTGTGGGGCCCAAGGTGAGAAGGCCCACAAAGCATATAAGGAAGGGAAGGCAGTCATAGAAGGCATTTTGAATATTTTTTATGTTTGGTCTTTTATGAATTTTTGCATGCTTCATCTGTTTAACAGAGTCTATTGTGTTGTTTAGCACAAGGGTGTTTTCGAGTGGAAATCCCACCATCATCCTCGAGGGAATTAGATTTCCCACTTAGAAGAGGTTCATTGAGCTTAATTTCCACCATCCGGCTTTAGGTCAGGCTTCAACCATCGTCAACAATGCAGTCTCCTTCAAGAACTGTGTTATTTTGCAGGGCAGTTGCAATGGAGTGTCAAGTACCCAAGTTTTTGAGCTTGTTATCCTATGAGGGGAGAAACCCTTTATCTGGTGGATTATTAGGGAGGATTATCAACCATTTTTACATCATATCATCCACTTCCTAGAATTTACTTAGTTAGAGTGCGTAGTTCAGCCCTAGGGCTGCAACTTTCATATTGTGTATTTCTAAAAACCCCTTCTGGGTTGCCTTGGAGTTTTTCTAGAGAGCCTAGATCTCTGATCCCAACATTTTATAAGCAATATATCATCAATTCTATGTATTTCTACTTTTACCCTATAGTTTTTCTTGATAGGACTACGAAGTCATGGCCTTCCGACATTTTGTATATCAGCAATTTTTCATGTTTTATGTACATGGTCATTTGAGGCTTGTTTTGGGCTAGCTTGAGTATCTTTTTCCTCAAAATCTTGTACTCATTTTCTGCTATGATATCTAATAAAATGGATTTATGATCTGCTCATGTTTATGTAGTGATATTTTACTGCATTTTCTAGTTTTGTGTTGTATATTCCTGTTTTTACTAGTTTGGAATATTACAATGGTATCAAAGCATAATATTGTCTCAACCTATGTATTTCAGCCATTATGTCATCAGAAGAAGGAGAGCCTCTCATAGAAAGGGAGAAGAGGTATCTCAATAGAAATTGCAGATATGATTACACAGACATCAAAGAAGAGAAGGGAAAACTCCCATATCAGGAGAAGATGATGAGAAGGAGTTTCCCAAACTTCTTCTTTATACCATGCGAGATATTTCCCAAGAAATAAAGAGATAACGATGGAGAGACACAAAGAATACCCTAGAGGTTTTCTACATGGAGAGGGCTTTGGCATTTCACATCACTAGTATGATCAATCGGTGAGGCAGCAAGTTTCCCAACGCTCCACTATGCCTACATTTTTATCAGTGGGAAATGGAGGATCCCAAGAACAAGAATCTCTTGAAGATTATTTCATAGAGTATGAGTCTCAATCTTAGATATTCAAAGATAATCTAATCTTTCAGGAGTTTTGTCAGGTCAATGACAATAGGAGACCCTGGTATAACAATAGAAGTTAAGGATTCACATAAAACAATGACCTACAAAGGATCATGGGTAGATTATTTTTGCCCTCTTTTGATCAACAAAGTGCACAATTAAGTCTTGGGTGGAGAATATAGACATCTACTTCAAGTTGAATTAAATATCGAATATGGAGGCCATCAAAATAGAAGCACTGCACCTTGAAGGTGAGGCACATGATTGGTGGTTTCATGAGCTTTCTACATTGGGGCATGCCAATGTGACTACATATTTAGAGTTCACTTGGAGGTTAGTAGAGAGTTTTGATAAAAGAGACCCAAAGACACCTTTTATTGAGCTAGCCAAGCTCAAGCAGTCACGTAATCCAGAGACCTATATTTCCAATCTTTTAAAACTTTTTGTTATGGTTCCTGATTTATCTACAGCTAGGAGAGTCTATATGTTCATTGATGGGTTAGTAGAGCCTCTACATTGGTTTGTTAAACCTAATAAACCAACTACCCTTAAGGATGGTGTTCAAAGGGAAATAGATTTACAAGATTCTTTGCTAAGGGAAAGGCTCCATTTCATCCAAGCCCACCCTTCTAGAAAAAGGGGAAAGATGTGAAGGTTCCCCCTTCAAAGGAGAGCCAAGACAACGAGCCTCTTAGTGATGATGTCTAAAGAGACTTGAGAAGAAGGAAGCTTTGCTTCACATTCCAAGAACCATGGGCACCAGGGCATTGGTGTGCAGCAGGAAAGGCACACTATATAGAGGTGTTTTTTGATAGTGAGGAGGAAGAAGAAGAGGAACTAGAAGGGGGCAACAATGCTAGGATAGTAGGAGAGAATCTTTGCGGGGAGTACCCAAGTACCTGACTTTGAGAGTCCGAGGTACCATTCAGGATCAAAGAGTATCAGTGTTAATTGACAGTGGGGCTACCCACAACTTTAGAGAAATACCCACTAATGATTTTGAGGGCCTTTCAATTTTGGTCTTAGGAGCTAGAACCATGCAGTGCACGAAGTATGTTCTAGAATTATCTGTGACCATGGGAACATAAACTTTAACTGATCACTTCTTTGTGGTTGATATCCTCGAAACCAATGTGATATTAGGTGTACAATGGTTGATTAATTTGGGGAAGGTCACCATAGATAGGGAGGCCTTGCAAATGGAGTAGATAGATAAAAATATTGGTAAGCATCAGATGATCAGGGGCATGCACACTTATCCCTCTCAGGTATATTCGACACATAAGATAGAGCCATATTTGCACAGTGGGGATAGGGACCCAACAGTCCACTTAGTTATGCAGTTGACCTTGAACCATGATGCAATACTATTTGGAGGCATTACACCAGGAAGGCCCCTAGATGAAGATTTGAGTAGAGATTTCTCACAACAAATTACACCGCTCATAGATCAAAATGAGGTGAGAACCTTGGGAGGACTTTGTATAGCACAAAGAGTCTTTCATAGGCTCAAGGAGGATGAACGTATCCTTCCAATATCAGTGTTACCAACTCTCACCAAGCATCTTGCACTGAGAAGAGATGTTTTAGGGATGGATGATGGCACGATCATGGTGAAAGGAAGCCATTCCATGGCCTAAGAGAACCAGAAGATACTTACACATATGGAGGAATCTTCCATATATGATAAGTGGTTATGGGCAATCATGCATACATTGGTCAAACTCAGAAAGTTTTGGAGGGGTGATAGCTACCAAGTGAAGGCTAACCTCCATAAACTTCAACCCC
This sequence comes from Pinus albicaulis, assembly GCA_034641835.2. Lineage (NCBI taxonomy): Eukaryota > Viridiplantae > Streptophyta > Pinopsida > Pinales > Pinaceae > Pinus > Pinus albicaulis. The sequence goes on from CM076577.1 coordinate 1,218,432,184, forward strand.
TACTTGAGAAGGAGTAACTAAAGGAGAGGCAGAAGAGGTAGGATAGCAGTATCTTGGCATATGACCTTGGCATGTAACATGTCAAAGAGGAAGGTAGCAACATGATAGGTGCTTTACCACACAGACCAGAAATGTTGTCATTATTTAGTATAGATCCTTACTGGAAATCCCAGTTGTTGGTGGAATATTCCAAGGATCTCTTCACATGCAGAGTACTTGATGGCCAACTGACAGATGAGAGGTATGCAGTGATAGATGGAGTCATCTACTATCAAAATAGGATCTTCTTGGCTAGAGATTCTAAGCTCAAAGAGAAGCTTATCCATGCATCATATGAAGCTTTCCTCTTTGGTCACACAAATTTTATGGGGACATATCAAACCATCATGGAGGGATTCTCTTGGGAGGGTCTCGAAGAGGAGGTGCACCAACACATCAGGAGGTGTATGGTTTGTTTGGAGATTAAGGAGGGAAAAAACCACCTTGCAGGGTTGTCACAACCACTTCCATTTCCGATGGAGATAGGGGAAGGCTCATCTATGAACCACTTCACCATCTTGATCATGGTACATGGTAAGGATTGTGTTTTTGTGCATATTGATCAAATAAAATAGTATCTACATTATTTTTCCATCTGTTTTCAGTAAATTGCTCCACAAAAGGGTAAGCCTTTCTTTAGACTGCATGGTCTACTTGAGGCCTCAAGTAGTGATGGGAGTAACCAATCCCTAGGAGGCTTTGGGGAGATGATATATTACTTGGGGTGTATTCAGTTGACACCACACACCAATTACTTTCTCCAGGCATGTGAGAGGGTAGTGGCAGTAGGAAAGTGGTTTGGAAGCCACTCATCATATCATGTTTTAAGGAATTTGGGAGCGAAACTATGTTGATTCCACTTGAGGGACTATTATCATCCTCTTGTATTTCACATGGTAGTCAAGGTATCTCTGATTTTGATTCCATATGTTGATGATGTCTTGAACATTATTATTGTCATGGATGGAGTAAAAGCACATGGTTTATGTCTATTCATTGGGAGTGATATCACTAATACTTCCTATGCCCCATGTTGCAGTGAGAACATTAGGAAATATGTAGTTGATGCCATAGAGCTCTCACTTCGTTATGATATGAGCCATTTGGCTAACTAGTTCACTTGGGAGGAGCAACTCAAATATAGATTGATTGGAGGACACCTGGTTCAGTGGAGGAACTCATCATATGTAGGTGCCACAAGGGAGTAGGAGAAATTTTGTAGCATTCACCCTTGCAGTTTCTTGAGGACAAGAAACATTTGGGAGGGGAGGATTGTAATATTCCAAATTAGCTTTCAGCTAGTTGGAATATTAAAATTTTCTTTTATCACTTAGATAGATGAATAAGAGGGTAGGCAGACCCATAAATCTCCTTAGTAGGAACAAAATCACCTCTAATGTGCATAAGGATCATCTTAGGAGCTGGATAAGGCACCCTCATGTGTGAATAGAGGTTGGAGCATGTGGATGGGGTTGAGTTTGACCAAATCAACAACGCTGGTATGGAGGGAGTGCATAGTTAATGAGGGACAACACAGTGTTAATGGGAGGAAGTCTCCATGAGAAGAGTTGCTTTAATGTGTGGGGCCCAAGGTGAGAAGGATCACAAAGAATATAAGGAAGGGAAGGCAGCCATAGAGGGCATTTTGAATATTGTTTATGTTTGGTCTTTTATAACTTTTTTTACGCTCCAACTGTTTATGACAGTATATTATGTTGTTTAGCACAAGGGTGTTTCTGAGTGCAAATCCCACCCTCATCCTAGGGGGACTTAGAGTGCCCACTCAGGAGAGGTTCATTGAGCTTCATTTGCACCATCTAGCATCAGGCCAAGCTTCAACCATCATCATTATCATAGTCTCCTTTAGGAATTTCTTTATTTTGCAGGGAATTTGCAGTGGAGGGTTAAGTACCCAAATTTTTGAGCTTGTTTTCCCATGAGGGGAGCAACCCTTCATCTAGAGGATCAATAGGGAATATTATCAACCAATTTCACATCAGATCTACCACCTCCTGGTAGTTGTTCAGTTTCAGTGCGTAGTTGATCCCTAGGGCTATAACTTTCATATTGTGTATTTCAGAAAAGCCCTACTGGGTTGTCTTGGAATTGTGCTAGAGAGCCTAGATCTCCGATCCCCGCATTTTCTAAGAACTATATTAGAATTTCTATGTATTTATAGTTTTACCCTATTTTTTTTCTCCATAGGACTGTGAAGTCATGGCCTTCTGACATTTTGTATAATGACATGTTTTCATGTTTTATGTACTGGGTCATTTGAGGCTTGTTTTGGCCTAGCTTGAGTGGCTTTTTCCTCAAGATATTGCACTCATTTTCTGCTATGATATCTAATAAAATGGCTCTATGATATGCTCATGTTAATGTAATTATATTTTATGAAATATTCCAATTTTCTCCTTCAATAAATTGGAATATTAGATTTTGTTAATTTCACTTATAAGTTGAATAATTGTGTGAGGAGGTCCAAACACAATAAAAGCATGGATAAAATCCCTCTAGTATGAAAAGGGATCGGCCTTGGAACTATATTCCACACCCTCACATGTGAAAGGAGACATTTGGAAAGATGCTAGGTCAAGTTTGACCAAGTCAAACAGCACAGAGGTATGAGGTAGAAAGAATCCTATGGGACAACGCAAAGAAAGAGGAGGGAATATTCCTTGAAGGAGGAAACCCTAATAGAGTGGGACCCATGGAGAGGGAACTCTCATGTTTTTAAAAGGAGGGCAAGGCATCCATTGTTTTTCATTCATATGATTATTGATTTCTTGCCTGCTTAGACCATTTGCAGTCCCAGCTGTTCAGTTGAGTTGTTGTGATGCTTAACACAAGGATTTCCTGTCTAGGAATCCTTCTCCTTTATTGAGAATCCTATTGAAGGAGTTTTACTTATTTTCCTCACATCCAGGCTTGAGGCCAAGAATCCTACTCCAGGACAACGTTATTCCTATAGCAAGATAATTCTGTGTTGAAGGGTGTTGTAGTGAGGGATTACAACACCTCTTCCATCACTTGTTTTTTAGAGGAGGAGTCTTCCTTTCCTTTGGAGGATCAGTTTGGAAGCTATCAGAGCTTATTTCATATCTTGGCATTGATCCAACTCATTCCTTTGCCCCCACAACACAGTTCTCTTCAGTAACTGCATTATTTTCATAGAGCACTTGATGTGGGTTTTTCAGTGTTGATCGGAGGGTGAGATCTTCAGTGTAAGGATCAACCTTCCACTTGAGAGATCCATTGAAGGATATATTGATATCATATGCAGCATCTTTATTCTTCTCCATCCAGTTCCATTTTCTGAATTGTAGCTGCTACCCAGCAACTTCGTCATTTTTTCCATTTTGTATATTTCAGCCAATCCTTCTTAGGTTTGTTGTTTTGTTGTTTCCACGGGTTGAGACTCAAGAGCTTGCTCCCCCTTATTTCTTGAGCTATATATTGTCATATATTTCTATTATTATGTAATATGGAGTAGTACCTCTTATAAACTGCGTCCTCTTAGCTTGCAGAAATACATGTGTAGCAATGTTCTTCTATTCTCATGTACATGTCCCTTTTGAGGCTGCATTGTTTGGTTGAGTGACTCTTTTCTCAAGGATTTGTATATCATTGCTGATATAATACATATTTGTTGGCTATCTACATCTTTATGTGCATAGGCTTAATAAATAATGCTTTTTTCCATCTCTTGTTCAAGCATTGTTGCAGTCCCTTCATCGGGCATTTTTTGAGGACATCTAAGTGTGGGAGATCTGTTTAACCCACTTAGAAATATTTCTTTGGAGTCTCATCTTGGATTCAGTACTTAGATATGTTGATATAAGTGATATAGGTCTTGGTTTCAATTCCTGTAGCAGCCATTACTGGAAAATATGTTTTCCAGTCATGCCTTGCTAGTTCTTCCAAATTTTGGGATACTACAGTGGTATCAAAGCAACTTTCTTGGCTCGGCCTGTGAGTCTCGGCCCAAGAAGATTAGAATGATGAAGAAGATGAGATTTCTCTCATCATTATTAAGAAATAAGAAGATCATCTCTAAATAGGAAGAGCAAAAAGAAGAGGAATGACCATGCACTTCCTATTCTCATCAAGAAGAAGACAAGCATGAAGGACACTTGGATTATGAGATTCTAAGTGATTACCTTGTTGAGTAAAAATCTCAACCTAGAGCCCTCAAGGAGAATCTATATTTCCCTCATTTCATCCAGTTAAAGGAAGAGAAGAGACCCTGCAACAGAAAATAAGTCAAAGGAAATAGATTTCTGTTGACTACCTTTGATGGGTCATCTACAGCGAAAACTTGGGTGAGAAAGTTGGAGAAATTTTTCCTATTGCATCCTGTAGCAGGAGAAGAAACTGTTGAAATATCAGGGCTGCACTTGGAGGGTGAAGCCTATGTTTGGTGATGTAGCCACTTGAGCCATGCAAGGGTGAAGAATTTTGTAGAGTTCACTCGAAGGTTGATCCAAACCTTTGATGGAGAAAGAACAAAGGAGGAAAATCCCTCACCACTACTTGAGGAGCTTTGTCCTAACGTTGTCACACTCATGGAGGGGTAGCCACATGCATCAAAAGTTGGGACAGCCAACACTTTGGAGGAAGGAACTCTTGCATCCCTATAAGAGATTCCAAAAGCTCATCAAGGTATGAAAATATTTCCACTATCTATTGTTGCAGAAAATTCTTTTGATAGTAGTGGAAATTTAATTTTACATGACCAAGGGTCAAATCCCATTGTTGATCTAGAGAATCTTGGTTGCACTACGTTGTGCAACATGGAAACATTCAAGGAGGAAATAAACCATCATCCTCATGAGCCATTGTTGGATTGTACATCACACTTGAGGTTGGGGTTTGAAGACTTGAAGGAAGATCGTAGACATCTTGGAGTGAGAAACCATTTCTCCGTTCAAGATGACACTTTCTCAATGAGCTCGTCTCAGCTCAAAGAGGAACTTCTACTTTCAGCAGATCCAAAACCTCATTGGTTTTGGAAGACTATTGTTGAGAGGGAGGTCTCAAGGAGAGATCTCATTAAAGGTGCACTTCAACAGACCATGGAGTGCAAAGATTTTCTTCCGTCTCACAGGAGCAGATGGAAGATGGAGGACATCTTAGGATGGATAAAATCTCTCATGCTTGTGTTGGAAATTCCTTGAGCCATACACATCATGATGGGAGGTTTTTTCCTACCACCTATTTGGGTCCTTATAGGGTCTCATTGATCCTTGAGAAGATTGCATTTCAAAATCCCATGAAGTGCAAAGACAGGGATTTGGTTTGGGAGGATGGTAGCCCTCATGGGAGGAGTACCAAGATGAAGAGAAGGAGAAAGCATCCACAAGTGATTGAGTGTATGTGGTTGATGAGAAAGGAGATGGGAGGCTACTTGCAGATATATGACACCCGATAGCAGAAGGCTTGGTTGCGCTGGTTACTCTTGAAAGAGTTTGGTCATCACTTGGCATACACTCTTCCTAAGAGTAGGAGGAAGGAGGAGAGATGGCAGGATACTTGCATCATTGGGCAGCATAGAGTATGGATGCATGGTGTTGATGTGATACTCATATCATTCATTGTGTGTTCATCACATGAGTTGTATGATGGAAGTATGGGGAGGCAGCAAAATATTTTGTTGCTTTGCTTATTCTTGGGAGAGCAAGAGAAAAATTTCTCTCACATTTTGCACTATGTTGTAGGAGGAGGAGATGGAATTATCTCCTTGGATTTTGATGATAGGGAGGTACTTCCACCTTGGGAGGAAATTATTATGTATTTTGGAATTATGGAAGATATCTTTGACAAGGAGCATGTCAAAGAATGGAGCTATGAGTTGGCAAGAGATGATTTGTAGAGGCCAACAACGCTGTCATTTGAGAGCTTGGGGTTATTGATAGAGTTTCCCCAGAATCACTTCACACTTGATGCACTTGGAGGACAAAGAGGAGGTGAGATTGATGGAGCAATGGATGGAGACATCTATTACATTCGTATGACCTCACTTGCTATGATCTTCTTGACTTGGATTTCCGAGTATAAGAAGGGTGATATTTATGCAACATATGGTTCAATTTTCTTCTTGGGAATGTGCCATACTACTATGGAGGGATCATTCATATACACTTGCATCATCTTACTCTCAACATATGGTAAGAATATTTTTTTTACATCCATGGATTATCTAACAAAACATTTTGATTCTCTTACCATTCATAGTCAGTGCATTGCTCCACAAAAGGGCAAGTTTTTCATTGGGCTCCATGGACAAAATTGGGCCAATTTGTATGATGGAGACAACCATATTTTATATGGCCTTGGGAAAGTGTTTTCTTTCATGTATGATCAGTTGATATACTCATCCATTTACTATTTATTAGAAGATATCATGATATACATAATTATCCATGTAATACAAAATAAGTTTCCATGTACTTTTATAAAGCAGCAGTTTGGAAAACTACGCTGTCACTACTGGGAAAGCTATTGGTACCTTCTTGCACCACATGAAACCTTCAAAATTTTCCTCATTTTTTTGTTGATCATGATTTCATTTGCTGATATGGACATGATTTTTATTGAAAACATGATTGGGAGCTTGACACATGAGTTGGATGTGTCCTTGAAGGGAGACAATTTCCCTACTTTCTACACTACATGTTCTAATGGGAGCATGGGAGGAGATATGGCTACCAAAGCCACACACTTTTTTTCTTTTGAGGTGGGCCATGATTTTGACATCCATCCATTGTATAGCCATGGGTACGTATTTGATCACGTATTGTTGACACATTCAGCCATTTACTATCCATTAGTAGATGTGATGGATTTTGTACATTACTTGCCATGTAACTTTCTAAAGTTGCAGTGGATGAAACTACACTGGGTTCTCTTGAGATATTGCTTGTATCATGCATCCTCATGTAAAACTTGCAGAAAACTTCCTGTTGGGATAATCTATGATGACCATGTCCTATTCATCATGGATGGATTTTTTTGGGCTAGCATGTTCTTCAATATTGGAGGAACTCATCATATGTAGGTGCCACAAGGGGAGGAGGAGAAATTTTGCAGCATTCACCCTTGCAGTTTCATAAGGAAAAGAAACATTTGGGAGGGGAGGACTGTAATATTCCAAATTAGCTTTCAGCTAGTTGGAATATTAAAATTTTCTTTTATCACTTAGATAGATGAACAAGAGGGTAGGGAGACCCATAAATCTCCTTAGTAGGAATAAAATCACTATGTGAATAAGGATCATCTTAGGAGATGGATAATGCACCCTCATGTGTGAATAGAGGTTGGAGCATGTGGATGGGGTCAAGTTTGACCAAATCAATAGCGTTGGTATGGAGGGAGTGCATAGTTAATGAGGGACAACACAGTGTTAATGGGAGGAAGTCTCCATCAGAATAGTGGCTTTAATGTGTGGGGCCCAAGGTGATAAGGCTCAAAAAGAATATAAGGAAGGGAAGGAAGCCATAGAAGGCATTTTGAATATTGTTTATGTTTGGTATTTTATAACTTTTTGCACGCTTCAACTATTTATTAGAGTCTATTGTGTTGTTTAGCACAAGGGTGTTTCCAAGCGCAAATCCCACCCTTATCCTTAGGGGACTTCGAGTGCTCACTTAGGAGAGATTCATTGAGCTTCATTTCCACCATCTAGAATTAGGCCAAGCTTCACCATCATCAGTATCGTAGTATCCTTCAGGAATTTCTTTATTTTGCAGGGAAGTTGCAGTGGAGGGTTAAGTACCTGAGTTTTTGAGCTTGTTTTACCGTGAGGGGAGCAACCCTTCATCTAGAGGATCAGTAGGGAGGAGTATTAAACATTTTTACATCATATCAGCCACCTATCAGTAGTTTTTTAGTTTCAGTGCGTAGTTGATCCCTAGGGCTACAACTTTCATATTGTGTATTTCTGGAAACCACTTTCTGTGTTGTCCTGAAATTGTGCTAGAGAACTTAGATGTCTGATCCCAGAATTTTCTAAGCACTATATCGTAATTTCTATGTATTTATAGTTTTACCCTGTTTTTTATCTCCATCTAACTGTGAATTCATGGCCTTCCCGCATTTTTTATAACTACATTTTTTCATGTTTTATGTACTGGGTCATTTTAGGCTTGTTTTGGCCTAGCCTGAGTGTCTTTTTCCTCAAGATATTGTACTCATTTTCTGCTATGATATCTAATAAAATGGCTCTATGATCTGCTCATGTTAATGTAATTATATTTTATGTAATATTCCAAATTTTTCCTTCGATAAATTGGAATATTAGATTTTGTTAATTTCACTTATAAGTTGAATAATTGGGTGAGGAGGCCCAAACAGAATAAAAGCATGGATAAAATCCATCTAGTATGAAAATGGATCAGCCTTGGAACTATATTTCACACCCTCATGTGTGAAAGGAGACATTTTCAAAGAGGCTAGGTCATTTTTGACCAAGTCAAACAACGCAGAGGTATGAGGTGGAAAGCATCCTATGGGACAATGCAGAGAAAGAGGAGGGAATATTCCTTGAAGGAGGAAACCCTAGTAGAGTGGGACCCATGGAGAGGGAGCTCCCATGTGTTTAAAAGGAGGGCAAGGTAGCCATTTTTTCTAATGCATATGATTATTGATTTCTTGTCTGCTTAGACCATTTGCAGTCCCAGTTGTTCAGCTGAGTTGTTGTGCTACTTAACACAAGGATTTCCTGTCTAGGAATCCTTCTCCTTTATTGAGAAGCCTCTTGAAGGAGTTGTAATGATTTTCATCACATCCAGGCTTGAGGCCAAGAATCCTACTCTAGGACGACGTTATCCCTGTAGCAGGATAATTCTTTGTTGAAGGGTGTTGTAGTGAGGGATTACAACACCTCTTCCATCACTTGTTTTTTAGAGGAGGAGTCTTCCTTTCCTTTGGAGGATGAGTTTGGAAGCTATCATAGCTTATTTCAGATCTTGGCATTGGGCCAAATCATTCCTTTGCCCTTACAACACAGTTTGATTCAGTAACTACGTTATTTTCATAGAGCACTTGTTGTGGGGTTTTGCAGTGTTGATTGGAGGGTGAGATCTTCAGTGTAAGGATCAACCTTCCACTTGAGAGATCCATTGGAGAAGATATTGATATCATATGCAACATCTTCAATATTATCCATCTAGTTCTATTTTCTAAGTTTCAGCTGCTACCCAACAACTCCAGCATTTTTTCCATTTTGTGTATTTCGGCCAATCCTTCTCAGGATTGTTGTATTATTGTTTCCAGGGGTTAAGAGCTTGCTCCCCCTTATTTATTGAGCTATATATTGTCATATATTTCTATTATGATTTAATATGGAGCAATACCTCTTATAAAATGTGTCCTCTTAGCCTACAAAAATACATGTGTAGCAGTGTTCTTCTATTCTCATATACATGTCCCTTTTGAGGTTGCATTGTTTTCTTGAGTGACTCTTTCCTCAAGGATTTGTATATCATTTCTACTATAATACATATTCGTTGGCTATCTGGATATTTATGTGCCCAGGCTTAATAAAATAATGCTGTTGTTCCATCTCCTGTTCAAAAATTGTTGCAGTCCCTTCATCGGGCACTTTTTGAGTACATCTAATTGTGGGAGATCCGTTTAACCCACTTAGAAGGATTTATTTGGAGCCTCCTCTTGGATTTAGTACTTAGATATGTTGGTATAATGGATATAGGTCTTGATTTCAATTCCTATAGCAGCCATTACTGGAAAATGCATTTTCTAGTCATGCCTTGCTAGCTGTTCCAGATTTGGAATATTACATTTTAGTGCATTTTCCACTTTTATGTTCTATATTCCTATTTTTCCTAATTTGGAATTACACATTATAACCTCCTCTAGAGGGTTTTTTCCTTGTATTGGATTGCAGAGTCTGCTAGTAAGTTCAACGGACGTTGAAAAATTCTTGTATAATTAATATATATGTTCTCTGAATGAAGAAAATCCCTAAAGCCATAGTCCATTGTCCCTCTAGATGCAAAAACCTGGTTCTAGTATCCCCCTGTATTAACTTGGGTGAGACTTCGGTTTGCGCAAGAAAATCATTTCCGAAATGGCCGGTAATATTAGATTTTGTTGGTTCATTCAACCACATTTGTACCTGGGTCTAGGTGTCATCAAGCCAAGAAATGGTTTCGTTGTTAGGACTGGGATATGACTGAGGGATAGATGTATGTGGCATCTGTCTAGGAAATTTATTGAATATTGGGTATATCTAAAAGTACGTGAGTTTTTTGTGCAAGAAAATATAAATCTGCGCATCTCTACTAAAAATTGGTTACAGAAATATATAGGCCTATTATTAAAATGGCACATTTGCATATCTAGTCTTGATATCCACTCGTACAAATCGCTAGAAAACGACAAGAAAAGAGCTCATACTGATATATATATATATATATATATATATATATATATATATATATATATATATATATATATATATATATATATCGATGTAGGTCTTTCTGCGTTTATGCGAGTGGATTATGGGAACTAGATATGCAAATGTGCCATTTTAATAATAGGCCTACTGCGTGGACTCTAGGTTTGATCTAGTAGTTAAAGAAGAATGATAAGGAGATCATGAGAGATGTTGATTACTAGATTGATAATATCCTTGGAGGTTTTACTACTGATTTTGCGATCAACACATCTACGTCCTATAGTGAAACAAAACACAATTTTTTCAAAGATCTGCGAGGTAAGTATCTAAATTCACTAAGGTTTTGGATTAAAATTCTATTGTGTGAAAAAGGTATACTACATATGTGCTCAGATTGATGTTCAGATAAAAAGAACCTAGTGCTATGCGAAGCGATAAAAGCTTTAGAAAAAGTTGGGGTACTTACATGGAAATTGAATATAGTCCATTGTTTGGATCTGAAGGAGGGGAAAGTAACCATGCTACCCCAAGAAGTGCATCACTGAGATATAAAAATTAGCTTCGAATTACAGATATTCCCAAACCTTCCATCCCCATCACCACCCATTGTCTTACTGTTCCTCCACCTCCAATTCCACCTCCACCTCCCCCATTCACCATTACCCAATCACCAAATATTCTTGTATTCAAGGGATCAGATGGTATGGAATAGTTCTGGTTTTTTGTTGAGGCAATATGGAGTTCATAGAAAATTACATATGAAAATATGAATAAAGTGCAACTGGTTACAATTCTGCAGGATAGAGCATTGTCCTAGTACATGAAATATACTACAACAAACGCAAATGCTACATTGGCTGAGATGAAGACTTTGATGAATGTTGAATTCAAGGAACCAAAGTCATATTCCTAGTGTATTACAAAGATTAGAGGGATTAAGCAACTGGTTATTGATACTTTGTGGGAGGTAGACCAAATACTTAAGACATTTCTAAGCCATATTAGCTTCAAGATCCCGTATGAAAGACATAAATAACGGTTCATCATTGCACTATTTCCTCACCTTAGATTTCCATTGTCACAATAGAATATTTCAACCCGGGATGAAGCGTTGGAGATAGTGATGAAGATTGAAGCTTCATCGATAGTTGATACAAGCACAAACATTCAATAGATTAAACTCAGTTGGAAACTTTGCATATGGAGCTCCAAGATCTAATGAAGCAAAAGGAGGTAAGATATGATATGCAGTCGGAGGTCGAGTGTATCAAGTGCAAATCAGAGGGTCACTATAAGGAGAAGTTCCCTATTTATATTTGGTCATTGGAATGCCAAGTCCATTGAAGCATGCATCAAGTGTTGGGCCAAGTGGGGCCTAATTCTTCATGTAGCATATGCAAAGTGGTAGGCAAGCATTCCATGGAATATTTCCATCTGCTGCAAAAATATGTCAGATCATCGAAGAAGTTATTTTGTAACTACTTCAGTTTAGTAGGAAATGATGAACATTATGATCTAAGGATGCACCACAGTCTTGGTGCATATAGAATGCAAGTAGAAAGGGGCAAAATGCCTATCTCACCAACAATGCGAGGAGGTTTCCAAGGCCGACGGAATGGCCGAGGAGGAGGCACTAGTAATGGATGAGGGAATATCATATGTTACAACTACGGAAAACCTGGAAAATTTTCCAGTGATTGTCCGAATCCTACTGCGGCTTCCTATAAGTATTGTCAGGAATTTGTTGATGAAATCAAAGATTGTCCAATTTTATTAGCTAAAATGCAGGAGAATCACAACCAATATATAGATCAAAACATACAAATGATGAGCGTTGAACCACGCCATGAACATCCAAGTGTTAACATAGTAATGTGCAACTGTGTGCATACTGGAGAAGACTACGCAGAGGGAAAGAATTTTGTGGTGGAAACATGGTTCTGGAAGGCTGAAGATAAGAATGTTGCATTTAATGTAAAACGAGAGAAGGAGAAATTCATGGAGGTGAGGAAGACATTTATGACCCCTAAATCTTTGACATCAACCGTGCAGAGACAACTATTTTCGTTGAAGAATGAGCCTGAGGAGAACAGCAAGTAAAGGAAACTGACCCATCTATCTTGACATCCTTGTTGTAGACGTGTATGAAGCTACTAGGGGACCAGAAGGCTGTAGAAGGGTTACATGATATGATATATAACTGCACTAGGAAGGAAGATCATGTTGTGAAACCAACTCCAAAAATAGAAGAAAAGAGATATCAACACCTTAGAAATAAGCCACTTCGAGGGGGAAACCTCCAATACATTACATAAATGAACAATTCTTGGATGATACAATTTACAAAACCTCCTTTCTATATATAGGAGTCCATGGGGCCATAATGTAATCCTAGTGGGCCACAATGTAATCCTAGCCGACCTAACAATAATAATTTAAAGGCACAATAATAACAAAATGGGGGTTACAAGGGTACAATAATAACAATAAGGGGGTTACACTAACAATAATAAGGGACTATGCTAGTAATATAGGGACCTAACATGCCCCTCTCCTTCAAAAAAGTGTTGTCCTCAACGCTTGAGTAGCTCTGGGTGCTTCTGTATAAAATTCTCATCCTCCCATGTAGAATCTTCAGTGGGTAAGTTCTTCCACTTGATGAGATACTCTGAAATTGATTGATTCTGTAGCTGTTGAGTTCTTGTTTCCATGACCGCTTCAGGTTCCAATATGATTTTTCCTTCCTCATCAAGTTCTGGCAATATTGTTTGAACTGGAAGATTTTCACCTATAACATTCTTTAAGCATGAAACATGGAAAACTGGATGTACTCGCGAAGAAGCAAAAAGCTCCAATCTGTATGCCATAGTACCAATCTTTTGCAACACCTTGTAAGGACCATAGTACTTTTGTGATAATTTATTATCCTTCTTAGCTTGCTTGAGGGACATTTGTTTGTATGGTTGTAGCCGTAAAAATACCCAATCTCCTACATCAAAACTTCTCTCGCTGCGATGTTGATCTGCCTGTTGTTTCATTCGATTTTGTGCCAAATTCAGGTTATCCTTTAAGAGTTGGAGAACTTCTTGTTGATGTTCGATGTGATCTTCCACTGCTTGAACCTTCGAATTTTCTCTTAAAGATGATGTGATGGATGGTGGATGATATCCATAAAGTGCCATAAATGGGGTCATTTTTGCTGCAGTATGGAAGGAAGTGTTATACCACCATTTAGCGAGAGGTAACCACTTGACCCATTGTGTCTATTTATCAGATACAAAACAACGAAGATATCCTTCCAAACATTTATTTACTATCTCAGTTTGACCATCGGATTGAGGATGATAAGATGAGCTATGAGCTAATTAAGTACCCAAACAAGAAAATAACTCTGTCCAAAAATTTCCAGTAAAAATGGGATCTCTGTCGCTCACAATAACCCTTGGGCTTCCATGTAGCTTTTGAATTCTGTCCATAAATGTAGTAGCAACTGTACTTGCTTTAAATGGATGAGATAAAGCACAAAAGTGTGCATACTTAGTAAGTCTATCAACTACCACCATGATGACACTCTTTCCTTCGGACTTAGGTAAACCTGTGATAAAATCCATTGAAATCTCCTCCCAACGTTGACTTGGAATGGATAAAGGTTGTAGAAGTCCCGGGGTCTTAATTGTTTCCACTTTATTCTGCTGGAAAACCAAAAATTCCGCCACAAACTTTTGAATATCAGATTTAAGCCATCCCAAAAAAATTCTTTCTTCACCCTGTGGTAAGTTTTTAAAAATCCTGAGTGTCCTCCTAAAGGAGAAGTGTGCAATTCCAGAAGAATCTTTTGTTTTAGTTAGTAATTCTTACAAAGATATAAGCGATCTTTGTACCATAAGGAATCATTTTTCCAACTAAATGTATCAGATGTACTAGGATCTTGCTGCAAATTTTGAATGAGTGTCCATACATCTTTGTCCTTCTTCCATTCATTTCTTGCTTCGGTTATCCAATCTGGTTGGATAATAGAAATGGCACAAATCAATGCTTCCACCTCTTCATTCTTTCTTGAGAGTGCATCTGCAACAACATTAAGCTTTCCTTTTTTGTAGATTATTTCAAAGTCATAACCAACATCTTTGTGACCCATTTTTGCTGCTCTTCTGAAGATAGTCTTTGTTCCAAAAAGTGTTTAAGACTATCATGATCAGTTTTTACCTTGAAGTGTCTTCCCATTAGGTAAGTTCGCCATTTCTTTAGTGCATGCAGTATTGCTAACATTTCCTTCTCATAAATAGGTTTCTGTAAATACTTTCCTTTGATTTGACGGCTTTCAAAAGAAATGGGTCTTCCTTCTTGCATTAAAACAACACCAATTCCATTTCCTGAGGCATCACATTCCACAGTAAAGGTTTTTGTGAAGTTTGGCGTAGCTAAGACCGGTTCTAGGCACATTGCCTCTTTAAGATGTTCAAAGGCCTTAGTTGCTTCGGGATTCCATGAAAATACATCTTTCTTCAATAATGTTGTTAGAGGTGCTTCTATTCTCCCATAATTGTTAACAAACTTGCGATAATAGCCTGTTAACCTGAGAAATCCTTGCAACTTCTTTATGGTTGTGGCAACTTTCCATTCCTTAATGGCTTTAATTTTTTTAGGGTCTACCTTAACACCCTCATGAGATATAATATGACCTAGATATTCCACCTCTTGTACTTGAAAGAAACATTTGGATGTTGTTGCATATAATTGTTTCTCCTACACTAGTTTGAGCGCCCTGTCAACATGTTGAACATGATCCTTCCAAGACCTGCTGTAGATTAGTATATCATCAAAAAATACTAGCACACATTTTCTAAGAAAGGGTTTGAAAATGGAATTCATCAACCCTTGAAATGTAGAAGGTGCATTGGTAAGGCCAAAAGGCATGACCAAAAATTCATAATGACCCTCATGAGTTCAAAATGCTATTTTCGGAATATCTTCAGTATTCATTCTAATTTGATGATATCCTAAATGAAGATGTAGCTTGGTAGAATAAATTGCTCCATGTAATTCATCCAATAATTCATCAATCACAAGAATGCGAAATTCATCTTTAATGGTGAGCTTATTGAGCTCCCTATAATCAGCACACATGCACCATGATCCATCCTTCTTGTGTACCAATACTACAGGAGCAGAGAAAGAACTTTGACTAGGTTTAATTATACCTGCCTCTAACATTTCTGCAATCATATGTTCAATTTCTCTCTTTTGGACATAAGGATATCTATAAGACATGATATTTGGAAGAACACTTCTTGGAATCAAATGAGTAGCATGATCATGAGCACGAATAGGTGGGATTCCTTTGGGAGTTTCAAACACCTTGGAATGATTGTCCAAGACTTTTTGGAGATCTGCAAAAATAGATGATTTTGATTTTGGAACTTCTAGTGAACATAGTTATGCAATTATGCCTCATTGTTCTTTCTTTAAAAGTTGTGTCATGACATTAGAGATTATTATATTTCCCTACTTCCCTGCAATACCCTGTAATTCGAATTCCTTTCCTTCTGAAAAACAATCAAGAAAAGTTCTTGAAAATTAAAAGCTACCATCCCTAAAGATTGTAACCATTGTACTCCTAGCACAACATCAGAACGTCCCATAGGAATGGAAAGCATTGGATTATTCAATACATATTCCCCCATGGTTAGCTTGATATTATGGCATTTTCTAGAGCAGTTTATAGTTCCTCCATTTGCAACCATCACTTGACATTCTGGTGCTGGGTATAAGAAACAATTCAATTCCTTGGCTACCTTACAATGAATAAAATTATGGGTGCTACCTGAATCAATTAACACTATTACCTTTTTCTTCTTGATATGTCCTTCTACATTGAGAGTTTGAGGAGTGGTAATTACTTCCAATGCATTACAAGATATGGTCGGACTCATTTATTTCTCTTCTAGGGTTGGTTCCTGGTGTGTATCCTCTTCTTGTTCATTTTCTTCTTGCTCTCCATAATCTATGTAAAATAATTTCTTCTCAGCACACTTATGACCTTTAGTGTATTTGCTATCACAACTGTAGCAAAGCCCTTTTGCTCTTCTTTCTTCCAATTGTTGTGGTTTCAACCTTGTAGGTTGTGGAAATCTAGGAGTAGCAACACTTCCATCTTTATAGAAGTCAATGGTAGGATTCCTTGTCGCCATAATTTTACATTAAATTTTTCTTGCCAGCCTAAATGCCTTCTCCAATGAATCGGGTTCCAAAACGCGAAATTCATGTTGGATGTTATCCTTTAAAGTACCTATGAAGAGATCAATCCTGTGTTCCTCTGAAAGATTAGTTACCCTTATATTCAATTTTTTGAAGTCCTCAATGTGCTCCCCCACTGAACACTTTTGTTTGAGATTTATCAACTGGCTAAAGAAAGTGTTGCTCTTTGTATCCTCATAATGTACTATCATTTCCTCCGTAAAAATTGACAAAGTGACAATTTTTTTACGGGAGAAAAGCCATTGATAACATAAAAATGTATTTTGTTCTAAATGTAAAGTTGCAATGCGTACCTTTGTGTGTTTTGCACATTATTTAGATCAAAATATTGCTCCATCTATAGTATCCATGTTACAGGATCCTTTCCATCAAACTTCCTCATATCCATTTTTGGAATATGGTGGCTCTTGCCTCCAACATTAGAGTTTATGAAATCCGGATTAACATTTATTTTGTTCTCATCATGAGTTTCCTCTACTATATTTTCACCATTAGGAAACATTTCTTGTATCAAATTTGCCAAACCTTTCTCTACTTTTAAATCCTTCTTCATGTTTTGCATGTTGTCTTTCATTTTTTCAGCGATCTTAGCTTCCATGTTATCCATCTTAGCTTCCATGCCCACTTCCATGCCATCCATCTTAGCTTCCAAACCATTCATCTAAGCTTCCATGCCTTTCTTCAAACCATCCATATTAGTTTCCATGCCTTTCTTCAAAACTTCCATTTCATTTTTTGTTGTTCTTTGTGAGAGCGAAATTTGTTGCACTTGCTCTTGTAATTTTGATATGTCATGTTTCCATTCTTCATCTTCATGAGTCATAGTGGAGCCTTATAAAGGCTTAATGGGTGTTGAATTATTTTAGGGGCCATTTTAGAGTCTAATACTAATATCTATTCTACAATATTCCCTTGGAATCAATTCAACTTGATTCTTCAAACAATACTTATGCAATTCAGGAAAAAAAAATACACACCTTTTACTTGCTTTTGAGGAGCTTGATATTGAAATTGAATTATCTATAAAATTACAGATCCTCAATATCTAAAATTAAGCCCTGTAGTAGCCCTCTGAAGCTTCTTTGAAATGCCACATGTCTAATCTTATTTGTATTCTTCAAGGCAAAGTTATGTCCAATCTCCCACAATGACCCAATTTTGGACTGGTTCAGTAGAGAAAACTTGTATGACCTTCCACGTGTTACTGTTTCCTCCTTTGGCTCTGAAATTCATAGAATAAAAACTAAAATTTGTGTACTTGCATCCACTTTTTAAATCATTCCAATCCGATGCTCAGAGAGAGAAATATGAATATTTTCCCATGATCACCTGTTTGAGATGAAATTTAGAAGCCCAAAAAATCCCTAACTTCCACAAATCATATCTCTGAAAATATTGTGAACCAATATCTGAAATTTTGTGACAATGTTCCTCAGGATTTCGGATTCACACTCTAAAAATTTCATCTTTTGGACCTTCGTAGAAAAAACGTTATTACAAAAACATCACAATGACATGTTTAGGTTAAATTCAGGAGCCTGCAAAATGACCTAACTTTCACAGATCATATCTCTGAAAATATTGTGGCCCAAGCTCTGAAATGTTGTGACAATGTTCCTCAGGATTATGGAATTTCACTCTAAAAATTGCAGATTCTGAACCTTCGTAGAAAACAAGTTATAGCGAAAATTCCACGATGACTTGTTTGGAGCAGCGAAACCCTAGAATGTCAAAGCTCTGATACCAAATGTTGTGAAACCAACTCCAAAAATAAACGAAAAGAGATATCAACACCTTATAAATAATCCACTTCAAGGGGGAAATCTCCAATACATTACATGAATGAATAATTCTTGGATGATAAAAATTACAAAACCTCCTTTCTATATATAGGAGTCCATGGGGCCACAATGTCATCCTAGTGGGGCCACAATGTAATCCTAACCAACCTAACAATAATAATTTAAGGGCACAATAATAACAATATGGGGGTTATAGGGGTACAATAATAACAACAAGGGGGTTACACTAACAACAATAAGGGGTTATACTAGTAATATAGGGACCTAACAGATCCATGATTAGAACTGTGCATAGTAAATGAAGTTTACCAAAATAAGAAGAGAACCAACAGAGAGATGTGGTTGACTATGAAAATCTGAGATTATGAGATTGATCAAGTCATTCTAGATCTAGGATCATATGCCAACGTTCTATCAAAACATACATGGGAGA
This sequence comes from Pinus albicaulis, assembly GCA_034641835.2. Lineage (NCBI taxonomy): Eukaryota > Viridiplantae > Streptophyta > Pinopsida > Pinales > Pinaceae > Pinus > Pinus albicaulis. Next base: position 1,218,451,136 of record CM076577.1, read on the forward strand.
GGATTATAAGGCCTAAGATGCAATGGTCACCAATTCAACTAGGGATGGAAAATCAATAAAAGATCATTCCCATGGGATGATTGTAGGGAATCAACGTAGATATTGATGGAGAAATCATGTTAGTTGACTTCAAAGTTATTGAGATCGTCGATGATAGCAATCCCTATCTTGAATTTCTAGGATTGGATTGGGCTTACAACATGGATGCTATAATCAACCTGAAGAATAGGTAGATGATATTTGAAAATAATGGTGCTTGAGTTGGTGTGCCATTAGATCCTTCCAAATGTGCGTGCTATACAGAGCCTGTCCAACATGAGTATGGGAATGCTCAGATTGACCAGATCTATAAGCTTACTGCATAGGATAAAGGTTAGATAAATCCTACCGTGGATGGCAGAATATGTTGGGAGTGCGATAGTTCATGCATTTCAAATTTTGATGAAGAGTTGGAGAATTGATAGAATTACTTGCATGATGTAACTACTAAGTGATGTAACAGAGTTACCAAATATCTACGTGGTGTCATACCAGAAGTGTGTGACTTTCCTTTTTATGATGGAATGAGAAATGTTGTCTTGTTTCGCGAATAATGTGAGTAAACAGTGCCTAAGGATCAAAGATATGAAGCATTGGACTTCTCACTCAGGTCCACCACAGCTCAATGGTAGGGTGCACACAGAGAGAGTTTAGTAGGATGGAAGGAGTTTTGCAAATTGATAAGGCTAAGGTTTGGCCTTGTAGAGATGAAGATCGCAGTGAAGTATGATGATCAACAAGATACTCGTGAGCATTTTCCTTGCTAGACTATAGCTTGTAGTACATAACCACAACCAAAGTGGGTGCACATGTTCTTTCATCCCTTGGATATGATACCTCAACAGTGGTTCTTCAAACAGAGCTGCGCCATGGAGCTACGGATTGGGATGAGATGATGGATGGATTCTTGTTAACTTATAGCTTCGTTGATGGTTGGGAGTGTATTAATGAGGCTCTTCAAGAACTATAGTATAACCTGCTTGGGCTGCATAGTTGGAACAAGCCCATGAATGTTACAATTTTATCACAGAAGAAGGTGAGGAGGATTCACGTGATGTTAATATTCCTAAGTCTGAAGGATAGCATGATGTTGAAGGGTCTGGGCTAGCGATGTTGGACATAGCACAACCTATCAAGACTCAACAAGTAAACATAGGCTCAGAGGTGGAGCCCAAATCTGTGAATATTAGGGACTATTTGGATGATGACATAGTAAGAAAGGTCACTAAATTTCTGCATGAATACCAGGACCTGTTCCTAATGAATTTCATGGAATTGAAAGGCATTGTGAGTGATGTAGGAGTTATGCACACCACTTTGAGCCCTGATGCAAATCTGATCAAGCAACACCCATATCGACTGAACCCAAAGTATAAGGACAAAGTGAGGGGAGAACTTGACAAAATGCTTAGTGCTAGCATCATTGAACCAGTTGAGCAGTCTGAGTGGGTTAGCCCTATGGTGGTCCAAGAAAATAATAATAAGGGAGAGATAAGTATTTGTGTTGATCTCCACAAGGTGAATGATGCATGTGTCCATGATCCCTTTCCAACATCGTTCATATACGAAGAATTAGAGAATGTTGGCAGGTCGGAAGCCTACTCATTTACTGATGGATTCTCAGGGTACCATCAAATCAAGATTGTGCTAGAAGACGAGAGAAAGAAAAAATTCACTACTGAGTAGGGGTCCTTTCAGTACACTTTCATGCAATTTGGCTTAAGGAAAGCGACTTCTATATTTTCCAAAGTTTTGTCAAAACATTAAAAAATTATATCCACAATTTCCTATAAGTATATTTTGACAACTGGACAATCTTCAGCTTGTTAAAGAAGCATATTTCTAGTCCACGCTGGATGTTGTATACCTGCGGGAAGTATTGGATCTCCTTTAACCTGAAGAAAGGCATCTTTCGCGTACCTTATGGTATGTTTTTGGGACATATTGTGTGCCAATAGGGATTGATAGTAGACGCTATGAAGATTGTCGTGATTATCAATTTGGAACCCCCAAAAAGTGTAAAGAAAATTTGCATGACACTTGGAAATACAGGCTATTACAAGAATTTCATTAAGGTATACGCATAGATCACTGTGGCAATGTAGAAATTATTAAAGAAATATGTCAGGTTCTATTGGGACGATGATTTTCAAAAGAGCCTCAATGTACTGAAAGAAAAGATGGTTACTGCACATATTCTCGTCTTCCCAGATTGGAAGAAGGAATTTCATGTACACATTGATGCATCCTACATAGATTTGGGAGTTCTGTTAATCTAGACTTGGGAAGGAGATATTGATCACCCTATAGCTTTTGTAAGTAGGAGGTTTTCTAAGCTAGAGAGGAACTACTGCACCACAGAGAACAAATGGTTGGAAATGGTATATGCACTGCAAAAATTGAAACACTATCTATTGTGTGCACACTTCAAAATGTTCACGGATTATTCTACTTTGAAGTACATGGTAAATATGCCTATGTTGGGGGGGAGATTTACCAATGGTTATTGTTGTTCCAAGAGTACGATTTTGAAGTAATTGTCAATCTAGGATGTTTAAATGATGGACCAGATCATCTGTCCGAGATCGAGATAGGAGAGGAATCAGAAAATCTTGAGGAAGGATTACTTGATGCATATTTTTTCTCTATCAAGTTTGCACATGAGCATTTCCTAGATATCATTTATTTTCTCACAATGGGACTCACACTTACAGAGTACAACACATAGAAAAAGAAAGAGTTGGTCGTAAGGGTGGCATATTTTAGTCTGATTTCAGGACATCGGTATAGAATGGGGGTTGATGAGATTCTACAAAGATATGTTCGTGAGCATGAATGACACAACATACTAGTTGAAAGACATAACAAATTGGTTGGAGGTAACTACGTAGGAAAAAATAATGCACAGAAGATTCTACAAGCTGGATTATGGTGGCCTATGGTACATAAAGATTTGAAGGATTATTGTAGCACATGCAATGTTTGTCACATGACTGGAAGACTGTTGTGAAGAGTGGAAATGGTGTTGTACCCCCCAGTTATGTTGCAAGCTTTCGATAAATCGACGATTGACTTTGTGGGACCTATCGATCCGCCAGGAAATAAAATGGGTGTGTGATACATTATTAATACAACTGATTACCTCACTTGGGGGGCTGAGGTGCAACTAGTGAGGAATTTTACTGCATAAATGATGGAAATTTCATTTTTAAGAATATTGTGTCACGGTTTGGATGTCCGAAAAACTTGATGAGCGAGATGGGTACACTTTTTTTGAATAGCACTATCAAAGCCTTGACCGAAGAATTCCAAGTGGGCCACGAAAAGAGCATGCCATATCACTCCCCAGGCAAATGGATTGATTCAAGCCTTCAACAAAATACTGGAGAATGCATTGACAAAGGTGTGAAAAGTTAACAAAAGTTACTAGGATATGTGCATTTCTGCAATTATATGGGCCTACAGAACTACCTGTAAGAAGCTGATAGGTCAGGACTCCGTTCTGATTAGTGTATAGCCAGGAAGTAGTGATGCTAATGGAGTATGTTGTACCTAGTCTTCGCATCACAGATGTGATGAATATGGTAGAGAATGAAATTATGAAGAGATTGGCACAATTTCTCAAGTCAGAAGAGGATAAATTCTGTTAGCCACCCATAAATTATGTCATATCAGGTGGTGGCTAAATAATGTTGAATAGCCTTCAAGAAACAATTTTATTACTAAAATTGATGATGCTTAAAATATTTTGATAATATCCTATCCTTTGTATAATCGTCACTGTTGTTTCCCTTTAGAACTCAGAAATCCTCCTGATTTCCAAGCCAGAATACTACTGCAAGCATAATTTCCCTTTTCCCCTTTTCCAAAAGCTAACCTCATTTCCTATCCCTCTATTTCCCATGAAAACCCCTCATTTTCATGTTTTTCCCATTTTTCCTTCATCAAAATCCACTTTTATAAGCTTTAAAACCCACTTTTAAGCCTTATCGGAACCCTCAATTTCCCTTTGAAAATCATTGAAAAACTATATAAACCCACATTTTGGGCATATATGGGTCCTAGCCCCTTTTTCCCATTAACTGCCGGTCACATTGTTTCCCATGTGCCCACAGCCCCACAATCGAGCGCCAGGCAATTTTTTATATTAATATTTCTCGGCTATAGTTTAAAACCTTGGTTTATATTGAAAATTCGTCGATTTTATTATTATATTATAAATCCCCACCGGTTCAAATTTAAATCATTCCATGCCGTCAATCTGACCTGCAGATCGGACGGTGCGGAGTCTGTCTCCCTGTGGTCCCCGCCGTCCATAAGACGATTGCCCAAAACCTGCAGTATCCATCGCACCGCCTTTGGGCGAAAGCTGTTTTCCCCTAAATGCCAGCGATTCCATACGCTGTTTGACTTGTGTCCTGGAAACTGTTCATAAAACCGCCATCCATCGCGCATTATGGTTTGGACTTGGATGCCCAGCGATATCGCTGTGCACCGTCCAATCTGGGGCAGGTCATCCGACGGCTATCGCTCGCCGAAGATGCCTAATCCTTAACGTGGTCCCAACGTGCCATCCATTTAATCTCCACCATCGATCTAATATGCAGATCGACGGTCCATATTCCATTGCCCTGATTCTGTTGCCCAGTCAACAATTCTCCATTTTGACTTTCCCCCTTGCTCTCGACCATCGATCTCTGCGCGATCGACGGCTCTGATTTAATCTTTCTTTTGCCTTCTCTGATCAATCCTGACTGTTGGATGATGCCATCCAATGACCATGCTTCCTCCACATGCCTCCACAACAATAAACCTATAAATGCATGGATTTTATAATAAGTTGTTTGTATTTTGCAGGGTTTCGAGGTTTTCTCGCCATTTTCGAGGAAAATTCGAAGGAAGAGGATGATGATCTTCCTGCCTTCGTTTCGCCAAAGGAAATCCTTCGCGGGGTATAAATTCATGTTTCTTTAGTGTTGTCCTCAAGCAATGATGCCACATAACCCTGCACAACCCTGTTTACCAGAAAAAACCATGGATTAGGCACAGTCAAAGAGTATTAGTGATGAAGACCAGAATTTACCAGAACAAAGGATTAAAGGACAGATTTTTGGGGATTACGTCTAAGATGCTTATCGAAAGCCTAATTCCCAAGTAAAACACAGTTTAAAGACAAACTCAAGGGTTTCTTCAATAGAAAAGCCTCCACCGCCACATCTAAGGCAAATTGATTCCTCCCAGCTGCTGAAATGCCACCTGTGCCTCAAAGTATTAAATTAGATGCTGAATTTATTGATCAGGATCAGATAGTTGTCTCAAAACACAGCCAAAGAGTTACTTCTGCAAGGAACTTAAATGCAAAAAATATCTGCAGAGTTACTTCGACACCACACAGAGCCTCAAAGGTCAACCAAATCTCCCACCGAGCTTAAATATTTATGTAAAAACATTTAATACAGAGTACAGCCATGTAAGTTTCTTCATTGAGCCCCCCAAAGGCCAAGAAGCCATTAAGTCTATATTAATTGTAATTAGAGATCTTTTATCAGATCTCACCTCCTCATTCTTCTATATATACCTCTGTAGAAGATGAGTGAGGGGTTGTTGGTTGTTGTTTGGTCACAAGTTGTAATAATGAAACTCTTTGAAATAAATACATAGTCCATTGAAGTTGAAAGAGAAATTGAAGTCTTGGAAACCTTGTTGATGTTGTTGCATGCTTGTTCCTGAGAAGGCTCCATCATTGGATCCATGAGCTTGGTTGTTGGTGAAGTATTTTGAAGTTGTTTATGTTTTCCCATGTTTTCATTATGTTCCATAATTTCTTACTATAGTAGGTTGAAAGTATTAGGCTAAGAAATGACTCCTGGAAGCACCTTAGACCTGTTCATCCTTCACTGTTTCATTTTTTATTCTGTTGAAGTATTCTAGAGTCTTTAATCTCTCTCTTTAATCTTCATGCTTTTTTATTTCCTTAATAGTTCGAACAGTTGGTTTCAGCATGATTTATGGTTCTCCCTGCTTGTCTGCTGCCACTTAAAAACTGTTATTGAAGTCTCCCTTTGAAGTTATTTTCTTACAGTGAATCAAAGAGGTCAGTTTTGATCTTGCCCTTTGTCCTCACTTAAATAGTTGGCTTAAAGGTCTTTTATAGTTATGATGATAGATGTGTTAGGTGTTCCCTCTTCTATGACTGCAATTATCAGTGAATCTTTTATGTTTTCTAAATCATTTGAAATAAAATCTTTGAGGAAATAGGGCGTTCCCCGAATCTTATATTTTCATTTGAAAAGTTGTTTTGAACTCATTATTTGCTTAAAGGTGTGATTTGTAGAATTTGTGGTTAGCCCTGTCTATCAAAGAGCTCTTTATTGTTCAAATTATGCTTTTGAATTCCCTTTGTTGAGAATTAAACCTCTCTTTCCAAATCATTAATGTTCATCTCATTCCAAAAATAAAAGGATCCCGTGGCCAAGTTAGATTTTCCCTCCGATATCCCATATCCATTGATGAGTTTGTTATGACCTCTTCTTGACTCCATTGCCCAATGAACCAAATGTTTCTCCATTCTGTGTATCTTTCCTAGACCTTTCATGTTCTGTTGTATCAATTCAACCCAACCAAACAAACAAATGAATACCTGCACTAAATAACTAGTCTAAAACCAATAATCAAAGCACACAAGATAAAACTTTGCAAACAAACTTTTGAGAGATCCCTCTCTAAGAACAGGAGGACTAGATCCTGTAATTATAAAGATTGGTTCTGATGTTGACTTGTCTTTTGATTTGCAAAAATATCAAAACACGACGCACCAACATAATGGCGATCATGGTTGGACCATTCTAAGTCAGTGACAATCTAAGTACCCCTTAGGAATCCAGAAATCCCTTATTTTAAAAGACTATCCAGTGATTATCAACCACCTCATTGCCACCAACATAATGGCGATCACGGTGGGACACTGAGTAAAATATTCAGAAAACAAAACACTCACTTTCTAGCATAACATAAGTAACCTTCTTCAAGCACTACCAAGCATAATGGTAACATGATAGGACCTTTGAATCAGTGAAAAACAAAGTAACCCTTAGGATTCTCATAAAGCCTTGTCAATCCTTGAATATTTCAATTACCAAGCCATAAGAGTAAACTCTGTACGTTTTGACATCCTAGCTAAGTGTTAAATCAGAATTATAACACTCTCTTAACCTATAAGACCAAAATAACTCAGAAAAACCCAAAACATTTCAGTTTGGCTTCATAATAAACTTGGTGGTGGACCATAATACCTCTTACCTCCAAAAGAGCTAAAAATTCCCACCTAGCGACTCCACAATCCTAAATTCAGACCTTAAGACTCCACTGGGAAGACCCCAAGTCTTAATAGCATCTTACAAACTCAGCTAGAAGGCTTTAAGATTAAAAATTTTCCTTCTTCTGAAAAGATCAGTTAGCCTATTAAAAATTGTCATATTTGGTTAAACTTTTCTTTTTAACTGGGTCTGAAAAACATATCATAGTGGCTCCTAGAAAGATTTATACTAGAGCCTACCCTAACCCAAACCCACTGGGAATAGTTGAAAACCCTAAAAGTATTCTTAGGAAGTCTCCTAAGATAAAATTATCAATTGTTTTCAGATCACCCTTGAGAGCTAATTCAGTTCCTGAAAATCTTTCATCTCTACAACAATCTCAAGTTGACATAGTAAATCCGTTTAGAACTAGGTCTCTTGGTGATTTCGATTAGTTAGATTCTGAGTCTTCACTATCGTCTCCTGAAATAAGTGAACCTCTTGGTAGCAGAGAAACAACACCTCCCGATTTACATCTCCTTCACAAATTAGGTGTCTCTCATCCAAGATTAGCTTAGCAGTCTATTACTGGTCCATCCACTTTTGCTCACCCTTCATCTACTGTCCAAACCACTACACCTCAGCCCACTGTTCCTGTTATTAATCCGCTCCTTGTTAATCCACCCCCACCACCTGTCATGGCAGCATGGTATGCTCCCCTAGTCCTTCCTGTACCATTAGTCAACCTTCCGCAAGACTATCAGTCCAAAATTCCATTATATGATGCTAGCAATGCTACAACTGCATCACAACATGTAGATAAAATGAATGACTACTTTGACAGAAATGAAATTGATGATTATTATATCAAGCTTAGGTTATTTTCTCAGAGACTAGGGGGAGAAGTAAGAAAATGGTTTAAAGGTTTAGCCCCCCATAGTATTAATGATCTCCAAGGCTTCCATCAAACATTCTTAAACAAATGGGAAGTAAAGAAAAACCCTCTCCAAGTCCTTTCTGACTACAAGAACCTGCATAAAAACTCTGGGGAAAGTTTGAAAGCTTACTGCACTAGATTCAATAGTGCGTATAATGCACTTTCCCCAAACTAAAACCTCCACAGGGCTTAGCTTTAAACAAATTTCCTGAAGGGTTTGACTCTGACATGACCTATCAGCTAAGAGAAAAATATTTTTCAACTCTTGAAGATATGCAAAAGGGCGCTCTTTTTGTGGAATTCAACTTGATGGAGAAGAGAACAAGAATGAAAAATGAGAAGAGAGTATATTTTAGAGAAGAGTCCACTCCTTCTACTTCAAGCTCAAAAATCGAGAGAATGTTAGAATAAATGATGAAAGAGATGAGCATAATTAAGAGATCACAAGCAAATCAAAATCAAACTGCTCCTCGAAATAGAAATCAGAATTATAGAAGAGAAAAAAATCAAGAAAAATAGAACGAGAATGAACAACAGATTAGACCTCCCTTCCAACAAAACTATGTAGATCAATATGAGGAAGATAGGGAGTCAGAAAGGTTGGAAGAAGATCATGTAAACTTGATTGGATCAGACAGTGGAGATGATGTTTTCCTCACTGAGGAAGAACAAGGATTCTTCTCTTATGATCAAAATATAAAGTCCTATTAAGACTCTGATGACTATAATTGGGTTTTGAAAATGCAATTATGGAAGTACATAAATAGTATGATCTTAGGAGTCATGGAAGCATCGATAACTTAAAAGACAAGAAAACTAATACTGCTGTCAAGAAAAACATAGAAACTCAGTGCAAAAAGACAGCAGAGAAGACCAACACTTTGGCTAAGAAACCTGACTTAAACAAAGACAAAGGGGTCCAGCCAAATATTTAACACAGTACCCCTAGCACTTCAGCTAGTGGTCCTAATAAAACTATCCCAATTACCAGTCCAAACAAGGTTCAGCAAATCAAAATTGCTGAAAAGAATTCAATTGAAAAGATAGATGCAAATATCAACAAATCAATTATTCCTTTTAGTTTTGAGGGAGAGATTGCTAAGATAAAAATTTCCATTCCCCTAACTGAACTAGTAACCCAATAAGTGTACAAAAACCAAGTTTTAAAAGCTTTGAACCTAGGAAGTGATACTGACACCTTAAACTTGAAAGATGACAAACCTAAGTTGTTGTTTGGTCCAGAAGTTGAAGGAAAATACCAAGAAGGGTTTGTCCCTCCCTTCTATGTTAGCTTGAACATACATGAGAAAATTTTACACAATGCTATGTTAGACTCAGGAGCTTCACACAATCTAATGCCCAAGGTAGTGATGGAAAGCTTAGGCTTAGAAATTACTAAACCATACAAAGACTTGTATTCCTTTGACTCAAGCAGAGTCAAGTGTTTGGGTTTAATCAAAGATTTATGTGTTACTCTAGCTCAGATCCCTGCTAAGAGTCTAGTTATGGATATAGTTGTAGGTGACATTCCCCCTAAGTATGGCATGCTCTTCTCAAGATCTTGGGGAGCCAAACTTTAGGGAAGCCTTCAAATGAACATGTCTTATGCCACCATCCCTGTTTTTAACCAAAACAGAAGACTATATAGGGAATCTCACATGAAGTACATGGTGAGCAACATAGAAAAACCAAACAACTCTCCAATATATTCTATTAAATCAAGTTTGGATTCCTTTATCTTATGTAGCGAAGATGAAATTACTCAACAAGATAAAGAAAACATAGACCCAATCAGTTCACCACAACAATCCAATCTTCCCTTCAATCAAATTCAAAACATTACCAATAAACGACAACAAGAAAATGAAAATAAGGATGGCATACTTTGGAAAATAAATTTTGATGGATCTTGTAATAAAACAAGTGCAGGAGCAGGTGTGTGGATTCAAAATACAAAACAAAGTTTTTCATACAAATTGGATTTCCCACGCACTAACAATATTGCTGAGTATGAAGCACTTCTCCTAGGCTTACAACTGCTTAAACAGTTAGAAGCTTAGAAGGTATCAATCTTAGGAGATTCTGAACTTATCATAAAACAAATCAAAGGAGAATACTCAGCTAGAAATCCAAGGCTTATGGAATATCGAAACACTACCCTCGATATTTTGAAAACCTTTGAAAAGTATGAACTTATTTTCATTCCAAGAGAATTGAATCATCTAGCAAATGAACTCGCTTTCAATGCCAGAAATTGCCAAATACCTGAAATAAATGAACAAATCAGTGTGAAGGTAAAACACAGGCCTGCCGTGCTCAATAACGAAGATCACTGGCAAGTGTTTGATTCTGACAAACACATAGATGATTTCTTGAAATCAGAAAATGATTTCAGCATACCAATATCAGAAACCAGCCATAAAGAAAATTGTTTGTATATTGAACAAATCCCAAAAGTTGAAATGACATATACTGCTGAAATAAATCATTATGAAAATCCTTTTGAAACATAGGTAACCGACAACGTAGACCAAGAAGGCTTGGAAGTTTTACAATGCAAAAATGATAAAATTCCAAGAGGTCTAGCACCTTTAGAACACCTTTTTTATTTTAACGATGTAGCCAAAGAACCAAGAATGGATCCTGTGGAAAAAAATACAGAAGAGCATAACATAGGCACTCTAGCAGAACCCAAGATGATCAAGCTGTCCAACACTCTCCCAGATCACATAAAACTGCAGTACATAGAGCTGTTCAAAGATTTTAAAGATGTTTTTGCTTGGGGATACAAAGACCTAAAATCATATGACACTAGCATCATCCAGCATAAAATTCCTTTGAAAGAAAATCAAAAGCCTTTTAAACAAAAACTAAGGAGAATAAACCCTCTTTTACTCCCATTATTTAAGGTAGAAATTGAAAAGATGCATGCTGCTGGAATCATAGTACCCATTAGATTTTTAGAATGGATATCAAACTTAGTTTCTGTTAGAAAGAAAACAGGGGAAATAAGGCTCTGTATTGACTTCAGAAATTTAAATAGAGCGTCCTTAAAAGACAACTACCCCTTACCCAAAATGGACCATATAATTCAGAAGGTAGTTGGGTCAAAAAGGATTTCCCTCTTAGATGGGTTCTCAGGTTACAACTAGGTGTTAGTGCTCCCAAGTGTGAAATCAAAACTTCTTTTACCACACCTTGGGGCACCTTTATGTATGTCAAAATGCCTTTCCGATTAATGAATGTAGGGGCCACTTTCCAAAGGGCCATGGACATAGCCTTCTCTAAAGATATTGGCTATTTCATAATCATCTACCTTGATGACATAACCCTTTTTTCAAAAACCGATGAAGAACATCTGATTCACCTAAGAAAATGTTTTGAGAAGTGTAGGAAGTTTGGCTTGTCATTGAATCCCAAGAAGAAAATATTTGGTCTCCAAGAAGGTAAACTTCTTGGGCATATAATTTCGGAAGAGGGAATCAAAATAAACCCTACAAGGATAGATGGCATATTACAAATCACTCATCCAAGAAGCCTCAAAGAGTTGCAATCTTTCATCGGAAAGATTAATTTTTTGAGAAGGTTTATCCCTAACCTTGCTGAGCTATTAAAAAACATTAAAAACATGCTTAAGAAAGATGTGGGTGTAAAATGGACTTTACCAGCTAAACAATCATTCGAACTGGTCAAACAAGCTCTTACCTAAACACCGGTCCTGATTAGTCCAAATTTTACCAAAGACTTTTACATCTTTTCCTTTGCATCTGAGCATACAATAGCTGCAGTTTTACTTCAAAAGAATGATTTAGGGAAATAACAAACAATAACTTTCTTTAATAGGGCCTTAAGAGATTCTCCTCTCAAATATAATATCATGGAGAAGCAAGCCTTAGCATTGGTGAAAGCATTGAAAGACTTTAGGGTATATATTTTACACTCTCACATAATTGCTTTTATTCCGCATACTGTTGTCAAGGACATTCTAAGTCAAGACCCTGATGGTAAAAGGGGAAAATGGATTGCAACTATTCTTTAATATGACTTATAAATTAGGCCCACCAAACTAGTTAAAGGGCAAGGATTAGCAAAAATTATGGCTGAGTCTAACTTCCAAGCACTAGACATCAACATGGTAGATGTGTTGGAAGAAATAGAAGAATCTACTGATCCTTTTATTGAAGAAACATTCCTAAATTCTCCTTGGTATGCTGACATTATTTATGTGCTTTTATATTTAAATACCCCTCCTTCTCTTTCTAAAACTAAAGCTAGATTTTTGAAACAAAAGCCTTTGAGTTTTTGCATATTAGATGGAGAATTATATTGGAAAAATGCTGTTGGAATTTTTCTTAAATTTTTACTTGAAGATGATGCAGGAAAAATCATGCATGAATTGCATGACGGAGAATGTGGAGGACACCTCTACTGGAAGGCCACATCAAATAAAATTCTTAGATCCGGCTACTATTAGCCTACCCTCTTTCCAGTCACTCAAAAGTTGGTCATGGCTTGCCATAAGTGTCAAATCTTTGATGGCAAAAGAAAACTTCTTCCCTTACCCTTACATCCTATCAGATTTGAGGCACCTTTCCAACAATGGGGTTTAGACTTCATTGGGGAAATTCACCCATCCTCCTTAGCTCAACATAAATGGATCCTCACAGCCACTGACTTCTTTACCAAATGGATAGAAGCTATACCTTATAGAAATGCCAATGACTCTATCACTATCAAGTTCCTTGAAACAAATATCCTATCCAGATTTGGTTGTCCCAGAAAAATCAAATAGACAATGCTGCTACTTTTAAATCTAAGAGGATGGTTGATTTTTGTTACAAATACCACATAACCTTGGGCCATTCCACTGCTTACTATCCCCAAGGAAATGGATTAGCTAAATCTTCCAACAAAAGCCTCATCAATATCATTAAAAAGCTGTTGGAGCAAAATCAGAAATCATGGCATAGTAAATTGGTTCATGCCTTATTGGCTGATAGGCTAACTACAAAGAAATCAATAAACATGTCTCCCTATTAGCTAGTCTATGGTATGGACGCATTTTTTCCCACCTCATTAGGAGTTCCAGTTATGAAACTCCTTCAAGAAGTGTAGATTGAAGAGAATGATATACAGAGAAGAATCAACCAGACAATCCATTTATAGCAGACCATAGAGGAAGTCTATGAAAGAACACATTTAGTCCAAGAGAATATGAAGAAGATGTTTGATAAGAGGACTAAGGAAAACAATTTCCAAGTTGGAAATGTTGTTCTTAAGTGGGATTCAAGAAAATAAGAGAAGGGAAAACATGGAAAATTTGAGAACTTGTGGAAAGGGCCCTATATTATTCATGCTGAGAGGGGTCAAAATGCATTTTTATTGAAAGAATTGAATGGAGAAGACCTATATGGAGGTCCTGTCAATGTCCGGATGCTCAAGCATTACTTCTGCCAAGAATCTTAAGTTTCAAAGCCTTTTATTTTTTATTATAAATATCATAGTCTAACCATTGCATTCAAATTTAGAAAAATCAAAAAATACAAAAACAAAGAAAGAAAGAAAAGAGGGCAGATTGTGAAAACAAGAAAGGTATAGCCCCATACCAAAAAAGAGAAACAAATCTAAAAGTGTGCAAGCTCAAATGCCACTCCTGAAAAGCACACTTCTAGTTAGTCAAACTACCTAATCTTGACTAATTAGCCTTTAAATTTTTTGCTGCTAGGATAGTGAATTCGATTTGCCAAACTGTTTAATCTTGGCTTATCAATAGATAGATTAGGATGGAAATCAAAGGTTCAAACATGCTCAAAATATGAACCTGACATTTCAAAAAGAGAATGACTCAAATCTGTTTTGTTTTATGAGTCAAAAAGGATAAAAGTCTGGTTCTAATTAGCTCAAAATCTGAACCAGAGAGCAAATATAGCTGAAAACAAAGACCAAAACAAATCTATGAAAAAGGATGAAGGAAGTGCTTTGAATTTTCAGATCCTAAACCTTCATCATTTTTTTTTAATTTTTCTACAAATAATAATCTTTGTGCAACTTGTTTTTATGCCATAGATCAGCATCAAGTTAGACTGTTCAAACCTAACTTGTATGTTTTTTAATTTCTGTTGTAGAATTTAGAAAATAAAAATCTGTTGGACAGTTTAATCCCAACAGATGGTAGAATAGGTAGAGAAGCATCTGAATTCAACTGTTTAGTCTCAGTTCAGGGAGAAATAAGGAGTAGAATTAGATTAGTTTTATGCTTTCAAAAGAATAAAATGTTTTAAAAAGAGTTTTCCAATCCAAGTGCACTCTAATGAAGAGAAAATGTTAGATCAGTAGGATTGGGTAGGTAGAAAGCTTGTTGATGAAAGAACCATTTTTTTTATGACTGCTAATATGTTCCAGAGAAAAATAAGATCATCCATAGAAAGGAAGGCAACCCAATGGAGGAGGCAACTAATCAGCCTCCCAGAGAAAGCAAGTCTGAAATTCTTGATGCCTTCAAAAAGGCACCATCCCCAAGTGGAGCCACTGTTAGCCACCCATAAATTCTGTCATATCAAGTGGTGGCTAAATAATGTTGGATAGCCTTCAAGAAACAATTTTATTATTAAAATTGCTGATGCTTAAAGTCTTTTGATAATATCCTATCCTTTGGATAATCGTCACTGTTGTTTCCCTTCAGAACTCAGAAATCCTGCTGATTTCCAAGCCAGAATACTGATGCAAGCATCATTTCCCTTTTCCCCTTTTCCAAAAGCTAACGTCATTTCCTATCCTTCTATTTCCCATGAAAACCCCTCATTTTCATGTTTTTCCCATTTTTCCTTCATCAAAATCCACTTTTATAAGGTTTAAAACTCACTTTTAAGCCTTATTGGAACCCTCAATTTCCCTTTGAAAATCATTGAAAAACTATAAAAACCCACATTTTGGGCATATATGGGTCCTAGCCCCTTTTTCCCATTAACCCCCGGTCACATCGTTTCCCATGCGCCCACAGCCCCGCAATCGGGTGCCAGGCCATTTTTTATATTAATATTTCTCGGCTATAGTTTAAAACCTCGGTTTATATTGAAAATTTGTCAGTTTTATTATTATATTATAAATCCTTTCCAGTTCAAATTTAAATCATTCTGCGCAGTCGATCTGACCTACAGATCAGACGGTGCGGAGTCCGTCTCCTTGTGGTCCCCGCTGTCCATAAGCCGATTGCCCAAACCTGGTGGTATCCATCGCACCGCGTTTGGGTGAAAGCTATTTTCCCCTGAACGCCAGCGATTCCATACGTCGTTTGACGCATGTCCTGGGCACTATTCATAAAACCACCGTCCATCATGCATTATTGTTCGGACGTGGATGCCCAGCGATATCGTTGTGCACCGTCCAATCTGGGGTGGGTCATCCAATGGCTATCTCTCGGCGAAGATGCCCAATGCTTAACGTGGTCCCGACATGCCATCTAGTTAATCTCCGCTGTCGATTTGATCTGCAGATCGACGGTCCATATTCCATCACCCTGATTCCATCGCCCAGTCAACGATTCTCCGTTTTGACTTTCCCCCTCGCTCTCGACCGTTGATCTTTGCGCAATCGACGACTCTGATTTAATCTTTCTTCTGCCTTCTCCAATCAATCTTGACCATTGGATGATGCCATCCAATGGCCACGCTTCCTCCACATGCCTTTGCAGCAATAAACCTATATATGCATGGATTTTATAATAAGTTGTTTGTATTTTGTAGGGTTTCGAGGTTTTCTCGCCATTTTCGAGGAAAATTTGAAGGCAGAGGATGACGATCTTCCTACCTTCGTTTCACCAAAGGAAATCCTTCGCGGGGTATAAATTCATGTTTCTTCAGTGTTTTCCTCAGGAATTGATGCCACATAACCTTGCGCAGCCCTGTTTATGAAAAAAAACCATGGATCGGGCACAGTCAGAGAGTATCAGTGATGAAGACCAAAATTTACCAGAATAGAGGATTAGAGGACATATTTATGGGGATTACATCTAAGATGCTTATCAAAAGCCTAACTCCCAAGTAAAACATATTTTAAAGACAAACTCAAGGGTTTCTTCAATAGAAAAGCCTCCACTGCCACATCTGAGGAAAATTGATTCCTCCTAGCTGCTAAAATGCCACCTGTGCCTCAAAGTATTTAATCAGATGCCGAATTTATTGATCAGGATGAGATATTTGTCTCAAAACGCGGCCGAAGAGTTACTTTTGCAAGGAAATTCAATGCAAAAAATATCTGCAGAGTTACTTCAACACCACACAGAGCCTCAAAGGTCAACCAAATATCCCATCGAGCTTAAATCTTTATGTAAAAACATTTAATACAGAGTACACCCATGTAAGTTTCTTCATTGAGCCCCCCAAAGGCCAAGAAGCCATTAAGTCTATATTAATTGTAATTAGAGATCTTTTATCAGATGTCACCTCCTCATTCTTCTATATATACCTCTGTAGAAGATGAGTGAGGGGTTGTTGGTTGTTGGTTGTTGTTTGATCACAAGTTGTAATACTGAAACTCTTTGAAATAAATACATAGTCCGTTGAAGTTTAAGGAGAAATTGAAGTCTTGGAAACCTTGTTGATGTTGTTGCATGCTTGTTCTCGAGAAGGCTCTATCATTGGATCCATGAGCTTGGCTGTTGGTGAAGTATTTTGAAATGTTTTATGTTTTCCCCTATTTTCATTATGTTCCATAATTTCTTACTACAGTAGGTTGAAAGTATTAGGCTAAGAAATGACTCCTGGAAGCACCTTAGACCTATTCATCCTTCATTGTTTCATGTTTTCTTCTGCTGAAGTATTCTAGAGTCTTTAATCTCTCTCTTTAATCTTCATGCTTGTTTATTTCCTTAATAGTTCGAACAGTTGGTTTCAGCATGATTTATGGTTCTCCCTGCTTGTCTGTTGCCACTTAAAAACTGTTATTGAAGTCTCCCTTTGAAGTTCTTTGCTTACAGTGAATCAAAGAGGTCTGTTTTGATCTTGCCCTTTGTCCTCACTTAAACAATTGGCTTAAAGGTCGTTATAATTATGATCATAGATGTTTTTAGGTGTTCCCTCTTCTATGACTGTAATTATCAGTAAATATTTTATGTTTCTAAGTCCTTTAAAATAAATCTTTAAGGAAATAGGGTGTTCCCCGAATCTTAGATTTCATTTTAAAAGTTGTTTTGAAATAATTATTTGCTTAAAGGTGTGATTTGTAGAATTTATGGTTAGCCCTGTCTATCAAAGAGCTCTTTATTGTTCAAATTATGCTTTTGAATTCCCTTTGTTGAGAATTAAACCTCTCTTTCCAAATCATTAATGTTCATCTCATTCCAAAAACAAAAGGATCCCGTGGCCAAGTTAGATTTTCCCTCTGATATCCCATATCCATTGATGAGTTTGTTATGACCTCTTCTTGATTCTATTTCCCAATGAACCAGATGTTTCTCCATTCTATGTATCTTTCCTAGACCTTTCATGTTCTACTGTATCAATTCAACCCAACCAAACAAACAAATGAATACCTACACTAAATAACTACTCTAAAACCAATACTCAAAGCACACAAGATAAACCTTTGCAAATTTTTTTTTGAGAGATCCCTTTCTGAGAATAGGAGGACTAGATCCTACAACTCTAAATATTGGTTCTGATGTTTCCTTGTCTTTTGATTTTCCAAACTATCAAAACACGGGACACCAACAGGTTCAGTGGTAGGTTTCATTCACAGGTTCAAAAGGAGAGGGAGAAGGCTTGGCATGACCGAAAGATTAAGCAAAATACATTCAAGGATAGAGACCTGGTTCCTTTATATGAAAACAAGTTTGCAAAGTTCCTGGGAAAGCTAGAAATGCACTAGTTGGGTCCTTACATCGTCAAAGATGTGTCGGAAGGAGGCGCAGTTCAACTCACAAATATAAATGGAGAATTTTTCCCTAGTCATACTAATGAGAATTAGCCAGGGAAAAATTACTATTTGGCAGTTCGCAATTACTATATGGCACCTCGCAGTTTGTAATATTCCCAATTAGCCATGAGCTAGTTGGAATATTAATTTTTGTTTTTGCTTCTTTTTTTGATGAATAAGAGGGTATGGAGACCCATAAATATCCTTAGTAGGAATAAAATCACTACAAATGTAAAAGAACATCACTTTAGTGGTTTGATAAAGCACCCTTATGTGTGAAAAGGGGCTGGAGCATGTAGATTGGGTCAACTTTGACCAAATCAACAACGTTGTCATGGAGGGGTGGCATTCATTATGGGACATCACAGTTTTGGAGGGAGACTCCATGCATGGAAGTAGTGGCTTTAATAAGTGTGGCCAAGGGTGAGGAATATCACCACTTATATAAGGAATGGGATGACAACCATAGAGGATATGTTATTGATTATTATTTTGATATGGTCTGTTAAGACTTGTTTTCTCTCTTCAGTTGTTTAGCTAAGATTATAGTGTTGTTTAGCACAGGGTGTTCCCGAGCGGTAATCCCACCTTCATCCTTGGGGGACTTCGAGTGCCTACTCAAGAGAAGTGATTGCACTAGATTTCCACATTCCGGCATCAGGCCAAGCTCCATATTTGTTCTACAACGCAGCCGTTGAGCCCCAAAGATGTCCTTTTCTTTCACCAAATTTCACTTCATTTCCTTTTTCCCTTATCAATTACAAGCTTAAATGATCAATAGGATTAATTAAAATCACTTTAGGAATGTATACAATGACTGACTTGCTATATTTTCGTGGTTTTGCTTTTGTAGTAATTTTTTACTAGACTTAGCTACAGAATGAAACCATTCTGTAGCTAGTCGCGTATTCCGCAGCTATCTTCATGTTCTCACAGGTTACAAGTGTCACCTCAAGGAAAAACGCATATGGTTGAATTCCACAACACTTCCCCATCATTTCTTGCTCTCTACGAAGTCTGAGCAATAATCTACAGGTGGTTATGCATGTGGAAGAGATCAAAACTAAGAAGCAGATTCCTACTAGGACAGGGACTCTACAGATGTCTCCAGCAAGAGTACAAGGCTTCCACAAGAGTTATAATTTGATTTTAATTGGGAAAGACAGTTATCCATATTTCCTCTCAAGGGTAGTTATGTATTTCTTTTATAAGAATGACTCGGAAGACCAAGAGACAACTAGCTAGATTGATGTTTTGTTGTTAGATCTCAAAATTCCGTAATACTCTGTTTCTGAAGAATTTTCCCTTTAATGAAAGAAATTCAACTTCATTGCATGATATAAGGAAATATTGAGGAGATTTGTATGCTAATCCAGTGGTAGAGGGCCCCTACTACCTGCGAAGCTCTATGCATATTGTTTAGATAAGTAACTTTAGCCTTGTTTCATTCCTAATTTAAATAGTTTTCTGAACTTTATGTTTTATTCTCACTTAAATCATATGTTACAGCCAGTATTGTTCTTATGAATTGCTCCAAAATATCACTAACACTGAACGAGACATAGCTGTGGTGTTTTAGAGTCTAGTTGCATTTTTTCTGAACTTCATATTTTTATGCTCACTGACATCAAATGTTACAACCAGTCTTGCTCTTATGAATTGTTCCAAAATATCACTAACACCGAATGAGATAGAGCTGTAGTATTTCAGTGATTAGTTGCATTTTAGTTTAGTTGTAAAACTCCGGAGGTTAATGGCACTCTAGTTCAATTATGTTCACTGTATTTCAAGTCAATTGATTGCATTCTAGTTCCGTTCTATTCATTGTATTTCTAGTTTTTTTAGTTAGTTGTATTCTAGTTTTGTTAAATTAGACTTAACGGCCTTCATTATTTACAAACCACTCTTGTTATTAATTTCTAATAATACATCATCATCATAGGAACATAATTGGTAATTTCATTTTGAAGTCTTGACTGTTCTGCAATTTCTCATAAATTCACAAACTTCCTCTTTTCCAAAGCTATTCCAAAAGATTTCTAACTCTTGAATGAGGCTTAACAGTGATATTTTGAGTTGTAGAATGGATTAATTTCAGTGTCATAGGTTAATTTAGAGTAGAGTTCCTCACTATGTTTCAGACTATCTTTTCCAAATGTGTTCCAACAAATTTCTAGCCATGGATGAGATTTTCTCTGTGATATTGTAGATTGTTGTTTACTTAGAAGAACCTCATTGCATTAAACTTATGCTTTTCTCAAGTTATTCCAACATATTTTGTTGAGAATGTGAATGATGGAGCTTAGTGAAATGAAGTCGCCTTCACTAAGTGGGCCCGCAGGCAAATTCTGGCGCAAAGTCTATTTTTAGACTATGTCTATTTTTAGACATACGGAGCATAATTTGGGAATTCCACTTGGAGATTCTTGGAGTATGCGACATGTCGGTAAAAATAGATGAGACCCTAATTTTTAGGACCCAGGCTATTTTTAGACTGATCTCCTAAAAATATGGAAGTCAAATATTATTTACCCATAATAATATTTTGACTATAAACAGCAGTTTACTCTCTTGGCGCACTTCAGTTTGAGTCATGGAGGTGACTCATGCAACTGACACAAGGAATCACGTGGTTTCTAGGGTTTGATGGCATCTTGCATGGTTGGCTTCAGTTAGACTTCAGTGGCAGGAGTTTTGGAGGAGTTAACGGGACAAGTAGTGGAGTTGTGTTCTGTTTGTTTTAGTTGAACTAGTTGGGATTAGTTAGCTAACTAATCAACTAGATATGAGTGGAGTAAATTAAATAATATTTAATTTACTAAATATTAACTCATTAGTCAACTCAAGAACACTTCAGTTCACTACAGTGCATGATCAGTTCAGTGAAGACCGGTGAAAGAGATAGATGAAAGGGTAGAGTTAGCTATCAGTTGTAACTATACTGTTGCTATTTGCAACACATAGATAGGTGGAGTAAGCTATGAGTATTGCAAAGTCAAGGCTGGTGGTTTATCTATATAAAGAGGCCATCCCATAGCTTTGAAATACGCAATCAAGGTTGGCTATCAAGTGGCTAAGGATTGGAGCAAGTGATTTGCTAGATCTAGCTTGATAGTGTGTAGCATGGGAGGTAGTGCATGAGAGCTTGTAAAGAGTTTTTGTACTATGATTGTTACATGATTTCTCCATTATAATATACACAATAGCTGCGGGGTTTTCAGCTATAGGCTTTCCCCATACATACTGAGTTAATGTGTGATTGATTTGATGTGCGATTGCTTCTATATATTTTCCGCAGGTGACAATTAATTGTGGAAGAAGGTTATGTGTTATGCATGCAATTCGAAATTGATGTATGATCGGGTTAATCTTCATTGAATAAGTGATTTATTCAGCTAATTTCTACATGGTATCAGAATGTGCGATTGCTTCTATATATTTTCCGCATGTGACAATTAATTGTAGAAGAGGGTTATGTGTTATGCATGCAATTCGAAATTGATGTATGATCGGGTTAATCTTCATTGAATAAGTGATTTATTCAGCTAATTTCTACATGGTATCGGAGCGGAGATTAATTGTCGAAGTCTATTACGGTGATTGCAAACTTATTTCCTCGGACAGAGTCTGCATGCGGGCCAGGTAGCCTCCGGAATATTCATCCTTCTTTGTAAGGTGAAAGATCTGGTGAATGCCCTTTGCAGTCAATCTCTGATTTGGAAATAATTTGTTTTCAAGTATAGATCGGAAGCGATAGAGCTTTGATTTTGGAATTCGAATTTTGCAGAAGGTTGTTCTTCTTGGTGCCGGTGTTGAAAGATGTCTTCTTTCAATGGTTTGCGACTCGAATATGCTCTTGAAGGCAGTTCGAACTATGTTGCATGGAAGGATCGAATGGAAGCAGTGTTAGAAGATAATGGTCTGAAGGAGTTCGTGGATGTGGATGTCCCAAAGCCCACTGATGCAGCTTTGGTCGATGCATGGCAAAAGAAGATCGCGAAATGTCGAAGGATCCTGTTGGAGGGCGTCAAGGATCATATTGTATCCGGCCTTCATGGTAAGGCTACTCCATATTTAATGTGGAAAGCTTTGACGGATCTATTCCAGAGTAAGAGTGACCAAAGGAAGCTGGCGCTCAAAGATAAGCTCGGGAACATCAAGATGGAGAAAGGCGACAGTATCGCCAAATACCTCACGAAGTTCACTCAATGCAGAGATGAGCTGGGAAGTGTGGGGGTGACTGTCGAAGACGAGGACATGGTCGACCTGGCTCTCCTTGGTCTTTAGAAGGCTTGGCACTCATATCAAGATAGTGTCAATGGTCGGGAGAAGCTGCCGGGATGGGAGCGCCTTTGGGCGGATCTCATGCAGGAGGAGATAAGGAGGACTACACGGGATGGATCTTCATCAAAGGGAGCTGATGAAGAAAACTGCGCTTTGGTGGCCAAAGCAAAGAAGGCGAAGGGTAAGAAAACCTCTCATTCTGGTGCAAAGGGCAAGAAGCAGGATATGGCGAAAGTGAAGTGTTTTCACTGCCATGATCACGGACATTATGCTACCAATTGTCCAAAGAAGAAGAAGAACAAGCAAGCGAGAAGATCTGCAGATGGAGAAGCTTTGGCTTCACAGTTCGAGCTTGACTTTTCACTGATTTCATGCTTGGTTTCAAGTGTGATGGGATCGGTGTGGTTCTTGGACAGCGGTGCGTCATTTCATATGACGGGAGATCGGGAGTTGTTCTCAGATCTGGAGGACAAGGATTTGGGTATGCACATCGAGATGGGCGATGACGGTAGATACGGTGCGACTGGTATCGGTACCGTATCCTTTCAGAGGGAGTCTGGTAAACCCTTTGTCTTAAAGGATGTCATGCATGTACCTGGATTGAAGAAGAACCTGATTTCGGTAGCGATGTTGGAGGATAAGGGTTATGATGTTGTCTTCAGCGAAGGAAAAGCTTTCCTGCGCAGTAAGACTACTGGAGAGACCCGGAAGATAGGGGTTCGAACTCAGAACCTTTATCAGTTGCAGGTAGATGACTGCGCAGCTATGGCATGCAAGGCTGGAGATGTGGTGAGCCGGGATGATGAGGGCGAACTATGGCACAGGAGATGGGGCCATCTTCACCATGGAGCTTTGAAGATTCTGCAGCAGATTTCTACTGGACTTCCTAAGGGCACCCTTGCGCAGTCAGATCAGTGCAAGGGGTGTACTTTAGGGAAGTATGTGAAAGCCACCTTTCACGAGAAGGATAGTCGCGCCACGACGATCCTTGAGAGAGTTCACACGGACGTGTGTGGTCCTTTCTCAGTTGCTTTGACAGCAAAGCACAAGTATTATGTGATCTTTGTTGATGATTTCTCTCGAAAGTGCTGGATCTTCTTCATGCAGAAGAAGAGCGATACATTCGCGAAGTTCTGTGAGTTTAAAGCACTGGTCGAAAAGGAGTCGGGGAAGAAGGTGATTGCTCTAAGGAGTGATAACGGTGGTGAATTCATCTCGGCTGAATTCAAGGAGTTCTGCAGCGCAGAAGGGATTCGGAGAGAGCTCATCGCACCCCATAACCCACAGCAGAACGGGGTGGCTGAGCGGAAGAACGGAACGATCGTGGGTGCTGCACGGGCGATGTTGCATGATCAGGGCCTACCCCTTCACTTGTGGGCTGAGGCATGCAATACAGCAGTGTATGTGCAGAACCGTTGTCCTCACAAGGTTCTTGGCATGAGTACACCAGAGGAGGCTTATTCTGGAAAGAGGCCTGATATTTCCCATTTGCGGATTTTCGGATCTCCTGTCTACATGCATGTGACGAAGGATGCAAGAAGGAAGCTGGATCCAACTGCTGAAGTTGGAATATTTGTGGGGTACACTGATACACCTCACAACTATCGAGTGTATGTGCCAGACAGTCGCAAGACTGTTGTGCGACGGGATATAAAATTCCAGGAGGAGAAAGCCATGCAGTGTTCGCTTGAGGGGGAGCTACACTTGCATGCAGATGAGGAGCTGTTAGTTCCTAAGGAGGAGCTTCCGGATGTGGATCAGCCACAAGAGGAGGTTCAGGAGGTGGAAGAAACCACCCAGGCAGCGCCAACCATCGGAGGGCGCATGCGCACTACAGAAGCTGAGCGACTGGCTCGGGATGCAGAGAAGGTTGTAGGACCACCTACAGCACAGCGCAGACAGAGACAGTCACCGGATCGGTACACTGGATACATGGCTCTTATGAGTCAATGTGTTGTGGCAGAGCCATCCTCTTTTGAGGAAGCTGTGGAGGAACCCGCATGGGTTGATGCCATGATCGAAGAATATGATTCGATCATCAGGAACAGTGCATGGGAGATTGTCCCAAGACCGGTTGGGAAATCAGTTGTAGGTTCGCGATGGATCTACGAGGTGAAGCAGGCGGCTGACGGGAGTGTGGAGAAGTACAAGGCGAGATTTGTCGCCCGTGGCTTCTCACAGATCGAGGGGATTGACTATGAGGAGACTTTTGCACCTGTCGCAAGGTACTCTTCCATACGGACGATCCTTGCTCTCTCGGCGCAGATGGGGTGGCACATTCATCAGATGGATGTGAAGACTGCGTTCCTCAATGGAGTTATTGAGTAGGAGGTGTACATAGAGCAGCCTGAAGGTTTTGAGATCTTCAGCAGTGAGTCGCATGTGTGCCGACTCAAGAGAGCACTGTACGGGCTGAAGCAAGCACCTCGTGCTTGGTACACTCGGATAGACGGCTACTTCACCGGGCTTGGATTCTCCAAGAGTGAGGCGGATCCAAACCTGTACTAGATTGTGGTGGAGGGGAAGCTGTTGATCATCGTACTGTATGTAGATGATCTGATTTTGACTGGCGATGAGGAGTTGATACTTTCATGCAAGGAGGATCTTGCACGAGAGTTCGAGATGAAGGACTTGGGCATCCTTCATTATTTCCTGGGATTGGAGATTTGGCAGCGCAGTGGAGGACTGTTTGTTTCTCGGGGCAAGTATGCCCGGGAGATTCTGGAGAGGTTCAACATGCAAGGCTGCAAGCCTGTTGATACCCCTCTTCCTGGAGGTTGGAGGAAGGGAGATGCTACTTCGGAGGCGGTAGTGGATGCCACTGTCTATCGACAGTTGGTGGGGTCGTTGATGTATCTGGTCAATACTCGACCCGATATATGCTATGCAGTTAACCAGCTTTCGCAAGCTATGGTTAAGCCTACCAAGCTCTTTTGGAAGGCGGGCAAGCATGTATTCCGCTATATCAGAGGCACATCGGGATATGATGCTAGTACGGACGGAAGATGGAGTGGCTTACCGTTTCAGTGCGGTTGGGCGAGGGGTCCAGCAATTTCGGAAGAGCACTTACGGAGGAGTTTTCGACGATGAATTAGAACGGCGGTTTCACCATTGCGGCGGGGAAGCGGGGCCAAGTAACTGCAAATTCGACGCAGTAAGTACCGCTTGACGGTAACCGTTGCTGTGTGAGGACATTGTTGGATGAGGAAGATCCTCGCAGGTTTGTTCAGGTTGCATTTGGAGCCTACAGTGATCTACTGTGATAACCAGAGCTGCATCAAGCTCTCGGCTAATCGAGTATTTCATGATAGGTCCAAACATATTGACATCAGGTACCATCACATCAGAGATTGTGTTCAGCGGAGGATCATGATGCTTTCATATGTTCCCACGGAGGATCAGGATGCCGACATCCTGACGAAGGCGCTCACCAGGGGCAAGTTCGAATTCCACAGAGGCAGGATAGGGATTGCAGATAATCCATATCTTGCTGAGAGGGAGTGTTGAGAATGCAGCAAGATGATGGAGCTTAGTGAAATGAAGTCGCCTTCACTAAGTGGGCCCGCAGGCAAATTCTGGCGCAAAGTCTATTTTTAGGCTATGTCTATTTTTAGACATACGGAGCATAATTTGGGAATTCTACTTGGAGATTCTTGAAGTATGCGACATGTCGGTAAAAATAGATGAGACCCTAATTTTTTAGGACCCAGGCTATTTTTAGACTGATCTCCTAAAAATATGGAAGTCAAATATTATTTACCCTTAATAATATTTTGACTATAAACAGCAGTTTACTCTCTTGGCGCACTTCAGTTGGAGTCATGGAGGTGGCTCATGCAACTGACACAAGGAATCACGTGGTTCCTAGGGTTTGATGGCATCTTGCATGGTTGGCTTCAGTTAGACTTCAGTGGCAGAAGTTTTGGAGGAGTTAACGGGACAGATAGTGGAGTTGTGTTTTGTTTGTTTTAGTTGAACTCAGTCCAGCTGTGGCTTTCGGAGGCAACTGAAGATGTCATACATGATTTAATATATCTAAATTTGCAGAAAAGAAACTAATACTAAACTACACATTTCATAATGCAGTCCCTCACCATCAGTCCAGCTGTGGCTTTCGGAGGCAACTGAAGATGCTATGAGCAACTTAATATATCTAAATTTGCAGAAAAGAAACTAATACTAAACTACACATTTCATAATGCAGTCCCTCACCATCAGTCCAGCTGTGGCTTTCGGAGGCAACTGAAGATGCTATGAGCAGCTTAATATATCTAAATTTAACTACTGAATCAGATAAGCAAAACTGAAATGTACAAAGTGTTGAGAATGCAGCAAGATGATGGAGCTTAGTGAAATGAAGTCGCCTTCACTAAGTGGGCCCGCAGGCAAATTCTGGCGCAAAGTCTATTTTTAGACTATGTCTATTTTTAGACATACGGAGCATAATTTGGGAATTCTACTTGGAGATTCTTGAAGTATGCGACATGTCGGTAAAAATAGATGAGACCTTATTTTTAGGACCCGGGCTATTTTTAGACTGATCTCCTAAAAATATGGAAGTCAAATATTATTTACCCTTAATAATATTTTGACTATAAACAGCAGTTTACTCTCTTGGCGCACTTCGGTTTGAGTCATGGAGGTGGCTCATGCAACTGACACAAGGAATCACGTGGTTCCTAGGGTTTGATGGCATCTTGCATGGTTGGCTTCAGTTAGACTTCAGTGGCAGAAGTTTTGGAGGAGTTAACGGGACAGATAGTGGAGTTGTGTTTTGTTTGTTTTAGTTGAACTAGTTGGGATTAGTTAAACTAACTAATCAACTAGATATGAGTGGAGTAAATTAAATAATATTTAATTTACTAAATATTAACTCATTAGTCAACTCAAGAACACTTCAGTTCACTACAGTGCATGATCAGTTCAGTGAAGACCAGTGAAAGAGATAGATGAAAGGGTAGAGTTAGCTATCAGTTGTAACTATTCTGTTGCTATTTGCAACACATAGATAGGTGGAGTAAGCTATGAGTATTGCAAAGTTTAGGCTGGTGGTTTATCTATATAAGGAGGCCATCACCTAGCATTAAAATACGCAATCAAGGTTGGCTATCAAGTGGCTAAGGATTGGAGCAAGTGATTTGCTAGATCTAGCTTGATAGTGTGTAGCATGGGAGGTAGTACATGAGAGCTTGTGAAGAGTTTTTGTACTATGATTGTTACATGATTTCTCCATTATAATATACACAATAGCTGCGGGGTTTTCAGCTATAGGCTTTCCCCATACATTCTGAGTTAATGTGTGATTGATTTGATGTGTGATTGCTTCTATATTATTTCCGCATGTGACAATTAATTGTAGAAGAAGGTTATGTGTTATGCATGCAATTCGAAATTGATGTATGATCGGGTTAATCTTCATTGAATAAGTGATTTATTCAGCTAATTTCTACACAAAGCAAGACTGAAGTTAAACAAAAGCTATGAAAAGCAAACTAGCAACAGAACAATGTTAGTTTCATGTCATTAGTCAAAAAGCTATAAAAATGCTATAAAAATGCCCGGGCTGTCTACCTAAAACCTGCACAAGAAAACTGATCAGTGATTAACAATCATAAAAACATGAAAGACAGAAATGAAATGGAAATTATGGAAATGTATAAACAGAAATGAAATAACTACAAAGTATGAACATATGATGGATTATGATACAATGACTTTTAAAAGAAATGAAATGAGAAATATATACATTAATACACAGAACCTTAGCTGAGCAGGGGCCCTCTACACAGCCTTGGTAATGATCCTCAAACACGAATTAAGTTGAAAAACACAGTCTTCTCATATTAAAAAGTGGTTCATTACAGAATGGTAGTGTTACGGCTTCAAAAGCAGCGTAATCACTACAAAGCAAACATAACAGAGTACGAACATCAACTATCAACTAACAACTAACTTTTTGTGCGTATGCAAACGCTCTATATAAAACGATAAACTGTAACTGTCTCCTGAAGTTTATGATAGCAGAGAGCACGTAGACCACTCTGTCCACGGATATAGGAGTATGGCCGTGTTGGAAAGTGGATCTACGGAAGGTGGATGCTTCAATTCGACTCCAGAGCTATGCACAGATGTCGATTAACCTCCGCAAGCTTAGAAACGGCCGTATGGATGTTTATATGCCACGAAACAGAGTCCAGCCGACATGAAACTCCATAGTTGACTTCCACGTGGACGTCTTTGACCGCGGCTTCTTTGGACGAGTTTTCTTGAACAAATAGGACACGAACCATGTCCACGTCATTCCTAGTTTGCCCATGTGGCTCGTTTCCCTTGTAGACACCTGTAGCATATAATTCCACAAAATAGCTGCGGAAAGTTTCAGCAGCTGCGGAAAGTGGCAAGATTCCGCAGCTATATGAACAAAATCTAGATCAAATAGAAAACACAAAAACATAATTAAAAACCATGTTAGATACCCTTTTGCACATGATATTGACAATTTTGGGAGGTTTAGGTGAGTGAAAAAGGTACGGAAAAGTGTATGGAAAAGAGGAAAATTCGGGACTCAACAAGGAGAGCATAGGTGCTTTGGCCTACTGCCAAGATGTGAAATGAGCTCAGAAATCTCCTTCGTTGATCTCTTAAGAGAAGGAAGTCACCCTCTACTGAGAAACAGACCCGGGAGTGGAATGATCAATCTTCCACTGCAGCACCCTGCAACACAACACTACACTGCTACAGAAATAATGCTATGATTGAATATTTTTTCTTGGCCTCAAGCCTGGATGTGGAAAAAATCATTACAATACTCTCTTAAGAGGCCTCTCAATGGAAGAAGTGGGATTCCCGCTCGGGAACACCTGGTGCTCAACAACACTGCAACCCTGCTAAATAGCAAGAGGAAGCCAAAAGTATAAACAGACCAAATAATAATATAACATAACATGAATGGAAAATTCTTCCATCCTCTTCATATATAGCAATTGAACCTCTTCTCATTGGGTCCCATCCACATTTTCCTCCAGGCTCATGCAAGTTTTCCTCCACCAAATCTGCGCTGTTCATCAAGGAAATGCAATGTATCTAGATAGCATGTGTTGAATTGGTCAAAGATGACTGAATCAACATGTTATATTCCTTTTTCACACCTATATTTTCTCCTTTTAGGTGCTTGTTCTTCCTCTTTTCACATGAGGAATGTTATTCTTCCTGTCAATGGGCCTCCCTACCCGTTTATTCATTTATCTAAAGATAAAATAAACTATAATATTCCATTTAGATGAGGTCAAAATTTTGGAAATATTACATCCATTCGGTTTGAATAATGCCCCAACTAAATTTATGTGTTTGATGAAAATTGTGTTATGTTATTATTTGGACAAGTTTGTTATTGTGTTTATTGATGAAATATTTGTGTAATATAAAAATGAGAAATATCATGCTGAGCATTTGGCAATAGTGTTGAGGTTGTTGATAAAGAATGACTTGGATGCTAAGCTCAAAAATGTAGGTTTTAACCCTAAACATAAATTATCTACACACGAATCTTATAACAAAAAATAAACAATAGCGAGAGCATAAAACATAAAATAGATAAACACAAAGATTTTCCCCTGGATCCCAAATCGGGACGACCAGCTTGATTTTTCATTATTTTCCTTTTAGTGTTACAACACATATATATACATGCTGAAGCATACATAAACCCCAATCCATTAACCCTGGATTAGAACATAACTGTCGTTCCCTTGATCGGATCTACAAAATACCAGGGGACGAAAACCATTGTACTCCAAAACCATGTGCAAACCTATGCACAAAACATGAGTGGGTCCTCCTATGAGTGGGTCCGCACACCAAAACAATTTTCGTCGGGGCGCTACCCCAGACCCCAAAAGTGGGGACTGCCTCCTCCCTTATGACCCCCCTGCTGCACTTGACGTAATGTACAATGCGTGAGGCTAGTCATGGAAATAATATAACACATACCCAACATTCTCCCACTTGTTGTTTTCTTTCCATAGGGGGCCACAGGAGAGCTTAGTCATTGGGCCAATTCTTTAACACCCATTGTTTCTCTACACCAAGAGAACTTCTGAGTGCTCACAGACTTCATCAATGCATCTGCAACATTCTTCAAAGTTTCCACCTTTACCAACAACACCCTTTTAGTCTCAACCATATCTCTAACAAAGTGATATTGAACATTAATGTGCTTTGTCTTTGAATGGTAAGCAGGGTTCTTAGCCAAGAAAATTGCACTTTGGCTATAACAGTCTATCCTTATAGCTTGATGTACCAACCCCCTACTTGAACACAATCTCTGCAACCAAACTGCTTCCTTTCTTGCATGAGTGGTTGTTATGTATTTTGCGGCTGTAGTTGAAAGAGCCACTACAGACTGTCTTTTACTCATCAAACTAACTGCGCCTCCAAATAGGTTAAACACATACCCACTTGTAGATATTATTTGGTCCAGATCTCCAGCCCAGTCTGCATCAAAAAAACCATGAATGTCCAACATTATTTCCAATCCTTGTCTTCCCTGGTAGCACAAGCCATAATCACTAGTTCCACGTAAATATCTGAAAACCCACTTCACTACTGTCCAATTTTTCTTCCCTGGGTTTGACATAAACCTACTCAATACTCCCACTGCATTTGCAATGTCTAGTCTAGTACAGACCATTGCATACATCAGACTACTCACTGCATCTTCATATGGAACGCAGGACATATCCTCCTCTTCTTCTTATGTCTTGGGACATTGTTCAACAAACAGCTTTACACCTACAGGAATAGGAACATTCACCAGTTTACTATCTTGCATATTGAACCTATGAAATGTAGTCTCGACATACTTCCTATGGTTTAACCAGAGCTTCCTCTTTGCCCGATATCTCTTAATTTCCATGCCCAAAATATACTTTGCAGCACCAAGATCCTTCATGTCGAATTTGGAGAACAGTTGGGTCTTCAAATCTTGGATAATTTCTTTGTAATTTCCAATCAACAACATATCATCCACATACAAGAACAAATAAATAACATGGTCACCAATTAATTTAAAATAAAAATAGTGATCCTCCTTGCTTCTGGTGAGGCCAAGTCCCTGTATATACATATCAAATTTCTGATACCACATCCTTGGTGACTGTTTTAACCCATACAGAGACTTCTTCAACCTACATACCAGTTCTTTCTTACCCTTCACCATAAAGCCTTCAGGCTTCTTCATGTAGATCTCATCTTCTAGATCCCCGTGAAGAAATGATGTCTTCACATCCATCTATTCTATCTCAAAATAAAATGGACCAGCAACAGATAAAAGTAATCTAATAGAAGTAACTTTGGCAACAGGAGATAAAATATCACCAAAATCAATTCCCAGCACTTGGGAATAACCTTTTTCTACCAACCGAGCTTTGTATTTCTCCACCTTGCCTTCTACATTCATCTTCTTCTTAAACACCCATTCTCTCCCAATGGACTTCCTTCCAGCCGACAACTCCACCAGATCCCATGCCTCATTTTTGTGCATGGATGCCATTTCATCAACCATGGCCTCCTTTCAGAGTTTTCCATCCTCGAAATCTACTGCCTCCTTGATAGTTCTGGGATCATCATCAGTTATAGTTAAGGAAAAACTTGAATAGAAATCAGATGGACTATACCTTTCTAGTTTCCTTCTTTCCCAAACTGATCTTCTCAAAGATGGAGTTTGTAGCTCTTCCTCTTCTGAATCTTCTTCTGTTGTAGAGTCCGATTCATCAACCTTTAGCTCAAACTCTATCTTCTCAGGTTCCTTTGGTATGATTTAATGTTTAACAACATATTTAACCTCTCTAAACACCACATCTCAGCTATACACAACCTTCCTTGTTTCCGGGCTCCAAAGCTTGTAACCTTTTAAACCATCCTTATACCCAATAAAGATGCACCTTTCAGATTTATTATCCAACTTGGTCCTTTTCTCCTTTGGAACATGTACATATGAATCACATCCAAATACCCTTAGATGTGAAAGAGAGGGTTTCTTACCAGTCCATACTTCATGTGGATTCTTATCCTCCAACACTAATGAAGGTGATCTATTAACTAAGTAACATGTAGTCTCCACTACCTCTACCCAAAATTCTTGTCCTAACCCGGTACCACTGAGCATGCTTCTTGCCTTTTCCATCAGTGTTCTATTCATTCTTTCTGTGACTCCATTTTGATGAGGTGTGTATGGAGTAGTCTTCTGCTGTGCTATACCACACTTCTTACAGAACTCTTCAAATTCCTTCTTGCAGAACTCCCCACCATTATCTGTCCTCAGCGCCTTTATCTTCTTCTCTGTCTGGTTTTCCACCAGAGCCTTAAATTATTTAAATCTGTCAAAGACTTCATATTTCTTCCTCAAGAAATATATCCATGTATTCCTTTAGAAGTCATCTATGAATGAAACATAGTACATAGACTTTCCCAGTGCTAGAATTGACACAAGTCCAAACAAATCACTGTGCACAAGTTCTAATATCTTGCTCGCCCTCTTAGCACCAGAAGGAAAACTCACCCAATTCTGCTTCCCATATACACAATGTTCAAAGAAATCAAAATACAGAGAGAAATTAGACATACCTTCTACCATACCATTTCTATGTAGTATCCGAAGGCCCTTCTCTCCAATATGTCCAAGCCTTTGATGCCATAGAATGGTCTTTTCTCCAGAGACGACTAGGCTTTCCGCTCCACTTTCAGGAACCACATAACTATTACACCCATCAATAACAGTGCTACCTTGTAGCTTGTACATATTTCCAGTCCGAACTCCTCGCATTAATACCAGTGCTCCCTAAACCATCTTACAGGCTTCTTTCTCGAACATTGTTTTTACACCTGCATCATCCATCTTGCTTACAAAAATCAAATTTCTGGCCAATGCAGGAATATCCAGAACACCAAGAATTTTTCTAATCCTTCCACCTTGTAGCTTCAGCTTGACCTTTCCATGTCCGATGATTTTGGCCTTCCTATCATCCCCTAGGAAGACATCACCATCATATTTCTCATACTCGCAGAACCACTCCCTATGGGGAGTGAAGGGAAAGGATGCACCTGACTCAATCAACCATGACTCATGATGTACATGTGTATTTGAAGAAGAAGCCAAATACACATCCCCACCTTCATTCGAGGTGGTTTTTTCCTCTGCAAAAGGAGCATCATCAGATCCCTTTCCTTTCTCAGGAGCTTTAGATTTGCACTCCTTTTTGTAGTGCCCTTCCTTTCTGCATTTCCAGCATAGCTTTACAAACTTTCCAGGAGATTTAGATCTCCCTCTAGATTTGGATCTCCCACTCGAAACCTTATTCTTGTTTATGTTTTGGGACCTTCCTCGTATAGATAAGGCATCTCCATTCTGGCCCTCCATATTTGTCCATCTCATTTCCTCCAACAGCAAGGCTGAGACAATGTCATCAAAATTCAAGGTAGTTGTATTGCTACCTATTGCAATAACCAGAATATCCCATGAGTCTGGTAGAGAACACAAAAAACTGATGCACTTATCTTCATCTGAGATTTTAATATCAACATATGACAACTGACTTGCCACAATATTTAAGGCGTTCATATGCTCTGTCACCGAGTCTCCATCCTTCATCCTTAGGTTATACAACTTTCTCCACAGGAACAACTTATTCACCAGAGACTTAGATTGGTACAAAGTCCGAAGTTTTTCCCACAAATTCTTCGCCGTAGCTTCCCCAAATACATTCAACAATACTGAATCTGAGACACAGAACCGTATTGTGCTCTTAGCCTTCCAATCCAGTTTCTTCCAATCTTCATCTGACATTGTCGTTGGTTTAGTACCTGGATCTACCACGATCCATTGAACTTTATCCACCACCAGATCCTCCATCTTGAGCTTCCACAACTCAAAACTCTGACCATTAAATTTCTCGATCTCTATCTTTCCATCACTCGCCATCTTCTTTTGCCGCAAGAATCGATCCCGCAGATCTCCCACTGAACAGGGTCTACCTCAGGCCCGAGAAAAAAATGCTTAACAGCAAAGGCGTCCCCTTGAAGCCGAAACAACTCTGATACCAAATGTAGGTTCTAACCCTGAACAGAAATTATCTACACACGAATATTATAACAAAAAATAAACAATAGCGAGAGCATAAAACATAAAATAGATAAACACAGAGATTTTCCCCTGGATCCCAAATCGGGACGACCAACTTGATTTTTCATTATTTTCCTTTTAGTGATACAACACATATATATACATGACGAAGCATACATAAACCCCAATCCATTAACCCTAGATTAGAACATAACCGTAGTTCCTCCCTTGTGACCCTCCTACTGCGCTTGGTGCAATGTACAATGCGTGGGGCTAGTAATGGAAAGAATATAACACATACCCAACAAAAAAATTCAGGTTCTTCTAGACTGAGGTAGACTACTTGGGAAGTTTTGTCTCCATGGAAGGAATTAAAGTTGATCTAGTGAAGATAAGGGCCATGATGGAGTGGGTGGCTCCTAAGAATGTAGATGAGGTCATATCATTCATGGGATTGAAAAGTTACTATAGGAGTTTCATCAGGAACTTCTCACAAATTTCTTATCCTATTACATCATTGTAGGGGAAAGGTAAGAAATTTTATTGGATAGAGGAATGAAATGCCAGTTTTGAGAAGCTTAAGAAGTTGTTGACACATGATCCAATATTAAATATTGCAGATCTAGATAAGGATTTTGTAATGTGTACAAATGCTTCCAAGAGAGGACTTGGTGGGGTCCTTATGCAAGATGGATAGGTGGTATGATATGAGTAATGAAAATAAACAAGCACAAGCGTAACTTCATGAAACTTTATCTTGAGCTAACAACGATCATAAATGCATTGAAGATGTGGAGGAACTATCTTCTTGGTAGGAGGTTTATATTGATGAGTGACTACATTGGGTTGTTTTTCTTATTTTACCAACCGAATTTGAATTTTAGTCAGGCTAAATTGTTGGGCACAATCAACGTGTTTGAATTTGAGATTAGGTACATCAAGGGAAAGGAGAAAAAGGTTGCAAATTCTCTTCGAAAACAGGTACATGTAAATCACATAAAAACTATGAGCTCCTATGGGATAGACTTACAAGATAAGATCTTGCAGGCATGTCAACATGATCATAGGTATATGGATATTGTGTACAGGAATCATCAAAGTACATGTGTTGGTACATGTACATGTATAGGTGTTGGTACAAGTACATGTACAGGTGTTGGTACAGGTATATGTATAAGTTTTGGTACAGGTACATGTACAAGTGTTGGAAAAGGTACATGTATATGTGGTACAGGTACACGTGTACATGATTTGGAATATCGTCTCATGGAATATGGATTTGTTAGATTTAGAGACATGATATATGTCCCAGACAACAATAAGCTCAATAAGGTGATATTAAGGGAGTTTCATTTGAAACCATACTCAGGTCACCCAGGCTACTAGAAAAAATTGATTGTAGTGAAGAGATTTTACTATTGGCCAAATATAAAGAAAGATGTGGCAGAGTTGATAGTTAGATGTTTGGTTTGTCAGATGGTTAAGGCAGAGTGTAAAAATCCAGGTGGACTGCTACAACTGATTACGATTGCAAAGTAGAAATGGGAGGTCATTTCCATGGACTTTATCATGATCTTTCCTAAGACAACTAGACAACATGATTTCATCATGGTTGTTGTGCACAAGTTAAGAAAGGTTGCACATTTCAATCTATTGAAGACTACATACCCAACTAGCGATGTAGCACATGTGTTCATTAGAGTCATAGTCAGATTGCATGGTGTTCCAAAGAAGATTGTGTCAGACATTGACGCAAATTTCACTTCCAAGTTTTGGAAGGAGTTGTTTGTAGGTTTGGGCATTGAATTTTCCTTCAACACAACTTATCATCCACAGACAGATGGAAAGACTACAAGGGTCAACAAGATACTAGAGGATATGTTGAGGATGTATGTGGTGCATCAACAACGCTGTTAGGGTCCCATGATTTGGCTGATTGGCAAGCCAAATGATAGTGTAACATCAAACCAATCTTTGGAGCCCAAGGAACTAGCCTTCCTAGACTCAGAGTGGGCTCTCTCTATTTGTGTAAGGGATATCTGTGTGTTTGCTTATTGTGTTCTTGATTTTAGGCTAGTTATGAAGTAGGTTTTTGGTTTTGGTTTTTAGGTTGTGAGGGATGAACTGATCAAAGACTGAGATAGGTAAAAAGATGTCGGATCAATTGGGCTATGGGGTCGAAAAGGTCAAGAAAGCATTCAGATGGTGATGCAAGGTTCCTGGAGGGCCGATTTGATTCGAGGTAAAATGGATCTTTTGGTAAAATGGAGTGGGATGGACATTAAATTTGTGAAGAAACAAAGGATTTCAAACATAAATAGTTTAATAGCTCACATAAACATGTTACGGCTAACCATTAATCATGAGAAATGTAACTATAAACTGATCAATGCATAGAAATAAACATTCAGGCCATGCATAGAGATATATGACTCTCTAACTTTAGGAAATGGCTATCAGACTTTGGGGAAATACATTTAAGAAAAACAAACAACTCAAATAACTATGAGGAAATGCCTAAGCATAGTATTTCAAGCTATTAAGCACTTTGAAGCAAGATTTCATAGTTTTAGGAAAAAGGGCAAGATCAATACAAGACCTCTTTGGTTCAACAAATGAAAATCAAACAATCAAAGAAAGGTTTCATAGGTGGAGCTATGACTAGCCATGAGTAAGCAGGGGATACCGTGAATCATACTTAGCATGCATAAAACCATAAATGAAACAAGCAAATGATATTCTTCAGTTATTAAAGAGCAATCAAGGATTCTTTGATATGACTAAGAAGGAAGAAAACATAGAAGCTATAAAGAAACATGAAACTTGAGGTGCCTCCAAGGGCATGTCTCAAATCTATTCTCTACTATCTTATAACAAGCAAGAACATGGAATTATGAATGAAAACTAAGAAGTATAACAGAGAGGGACACTATGCCATTTTACCAAGTCAAGGAATCCAACAACAGACCTCCTTCATCATCCAAAAACATTCAAGAAACTATCCAATGCATGAGACAAGTGTTTCTTCCAAGCTTGTATAACCATATATTGCTTCTATTCATCAAGTTCAGCCTTGTTTACAATGAATTCTCATGGAATATATAGGCCAAGAGTGAGGAAAACCTCCTAGTTCAACTTGCAATCTAATTGTTCTATCCAAAATATCTAATTTTGTCCTTGAGGCTTTGCAAAGCCCAAGGCACAAAATATCTAATAAAATATCTCAAAAATGCTAAAAAGAAAAATATATTGAATTTTCATAACTAATCATGCCCAAAAACAGCTAAACGCACATGAGGAAAAGTCACTTTAGAAAGGTTCATTTTTTACAAAAATACTTAAGAAATATATCAGCAGAAAGTCTCCTGTCTTGCCGACAACTTTTGGAGGCCTTCCCAATGTCAAAAAGAGACCCGTGATGGTTCGTTGCAAATATTTGAATGTATATTTCATGAAAATTCTTATTTTCTTCCAAACTGATATATGCAAGTCCATCAAAAACTGAACTGTGTGTAAAAACCCAAAAATAGACCTTGTTGATAAACGGGGCAGAGTGTAGAAAAAGTGAGTGTTTTTCACCATTTTGGGGGAGAAAATAATATTAAAATGATCTGAAAATAGCTGAGTAGATGCCCCTAAAATTATGGCATCCAATGATATCATTTTCATCATTTGAGAATGCCCCAAATAGAAATGGCGATGCCCATGAGTTTAAGCCAAAAACCCAAAAATGACAAAAAACCAAAACTTGTTGAATTTCGCCGAAATTTGGCGAGCATGACCCTTAAGGGTTTTCAAAAACATGCTGTGAAGCGGAGGCCAAAATTTGGAGCTTTGAGGTGTCTTTCTTCAATTTTGATGTTGGGTGCCTCCTTCTAGCTTCTTTGAGTTTTTCCTGTGTGGCCTTCAATTTCTGTCGGGTGAACTGATTGAGCTTCTTATAGTGCCCGATCATCCTCCGTTGAAGGTCAAAATCTCTACTGGCCTTCTCCAACTTATTTTCCAAGTGATCATTCACCCTCTCGAGCCATGCTTCTCGATTGTTCTCTATCTCTTGGGTGAACAAAGTAGTGAGAGGAATAGATTGGATAAGGGAACCTTCTTCCTCCTTTTGTTTCTCAAGGGTTCTTTTGAGTCCCATGGTCCTTGGTCTCTTTCTTCTGGGCTGATCTTCATCTTCACTATCATCGAACTATTGAGAATGCAGCAAGATGATGGAGCTTAGTGAAATGAAGTCGCCTTCACTAAGTGGGCCCGCAGGCAAATTCTGGCGCAAAGTCTATTTTTAGACTATGTCTATTTTTAGACATACGGAGCATAATTTGGGAATTCCAGTTGGAGATTCTTGAAGTATGCGACATGTGGGTAAAAATAATGAGACCTAATTTTAGGATTTTTAGGACCAGGCTATTTTTAAATCATATCTCTAAAAATATGGAAGTCAAATATTATTTACCCTTAATAATATTTTGACTATAAACAACTTGATTTACTCTCTTGGAGCACTTCGAGTTTGAGTCATGGAGGTGGCTCATGCAAGACACAAGGAATCACGTGGTTCTAGGGTTTGATGTATCTTGCATGGTTGACTTCAGTTAGACTTCAGTGGCAGAAGTTTTGGAGGAGTTAACGGGACGGATAGTGGAGTTGTGTTCTGTTTGTTTTAGTTGAACTAGTTGAGATTAGTTAACTAGCTAATCAACTAGATATGAGTGGAGTGAATTAAATAATATTTAATTCACTAAATATTAGCTCATTAGTCAACTCAAGAACACTTCAGTTCACTACAGTGCATGATCAGTTCAGTGGAGACCAGTGGAAGAGGTAGATGAAAGGGTGAGTAAAGCTATCAGTTGGAGGATCAGGTTTGCATGGGATTTGCATTACACTTGGAGGAATTGTCCATGACAATTGCGCAGTCAAGCCAAGGGGATTCGAACCTTGGATCTCTTCATATACAGGCCATGATTGCGCAATAG